>VZTN01010887.1:35587-69818 GCA_013400515.1 Erpornis zantholeuca | reverse complement strand
CAGTTCTCAAGGAGTCTCACATTTAGTGTTAGGCTGTCATGAGCCTGATGAGCTTCCACAGTCACAAAGTATCAGACGCATATGTCCATATGTTTGATTTGTATTTCTTGTATACATTATTATTATTATTATTGCTACTACTGTAAGACAAGGGTAACACCACAGACTCATCAGAATCATTGCCCCGAGGATGAGATCACAGCCTGAGGGTCCTGATGGATCTGCAGCAACAGATTACAAACCATATGGCTGACGTGGTTATCTTATAATAAACCAAATGGCTGTGGGTATTCAGGAGCCATTTCAAAAGTGGATCAGATATCACTGTCATAAGATATCTAATCACACTTCCAAATGTCTTCAGAATAATTTTGGCCAGCCAATTACTTTCAATCTACTACCACTAAGGGCTGAGGAGATCATCCTATTGATCTCCTATAGATGTATTTCTGTGTCCACACAGACCCTTTCACTAGGCTGGGGGATCTTCTGCAGAGCACACACCTCCCTAGGCATACATCATGGGAGGAATCAGGTCAGAAGAGACAGAGAAGTCATTGATTAATTGGATATACGTTACTATATTTCTCCTTGACAAGTTTTGACAAGAGTGTAGTAACAGCAAAAAATAAAATATTTGTTAGTGATGAAAAGCGGTGCACAAAACAGCAGTTGGTCATGAAAAAACATTTTGCAGCTATAAAGACCCAGCTGCTTTGGCTGACTAAAATGAAAAGGAACAATGTTTTAGGGGTTGTGAAAGAAGATCTCACCACTGATGGATTATATAGAAAAAAAGTCTTCTTTTTAAAGCATTAGTACTCATAGTCCTTTTTTCATAAATCTAATTTCTTTGAGTCAAGAATCCTAGGTAAGTATGGCATGCAATAAATGCAAACATGTTCACAGCTGTTGAAACCAGTTTATTCTGTATGCCTGTTTTGTCTTTCATTAAATATTCATTTATTGATATTAGACTTATGAAAAATTTAACATTATTTTAATCCTCCCATATATGAATAGGAGAAATTAAAGGAAAAGTGAGTTCATCCAGGTTTATAGGCATGTCTGATACAAATTGTGGCATTTCCAGAAAATGACAACAAAATCAGGAATCCAGGAGAAAAACATGTTGTATGCATCACCTAAAGATTTAACTACATTATCAGCTTATGTTAATCATATTTCAGGAGTTGGGTTAAACATGCTGTAATTGTGCCATCAACCCACATGAATCAAACCTTAATTTAATAACTGTAAAAGCTGCCATTTGCTACTTTTAAGATATCTAATTTCTTACGGCCTTTACTCGATAATGGTCACTAGAGTTACCAAATGCTAAAAATAACAATGTTTTCGAAAATCCTGTTTGAGTTCTTACTGCAGAAGCTGAAACATCTGTAACAGTATGGCAGTTCCCAGCTTCTTGTAAATTCTGGCAGTGTTCATGTGAAAAGGCTTTGCAAGTACAAGTAAAAACATCAGTGTTTTGACTACTTGCAAGAAACTGGTATGTATACAATTAATATAAAGGGAACTGCCAAGTCAATCTGAGCTTAAAATTCGGGGACTTGCGTTATTTTTATTTATTTTTGAATTTGTAAAAATCCCCAAGCTGTTGCAAAACCTAATACCAATTGAACATTCCAGGTACTCTATTTTAATTAAAAGAAACATATTGTTAGATTCAAAAGATACACAAAATTATAAACAAGCAAGAGCAGAAACATCCTTACATAGTTAACATATGAAAAAAGCCCAAGATTCCTCATTCTGATTTATGCAAGGAAAAAACCAAACAAAATCAAACTCCATAAACAAGTGTTCTCAATAGCAAGCAGAGAAAGTTCAACAAAAGTTTGACTCAACCCATATTCAGATATAATGAGAATTGGACCCAGTCCTAAATCTTTTGAATAAAGGGAAAAGTATCTTCTCAGAATAAAATAAAATTAATCAATGCTATTTTGGCTATAGCATGAAAAACAAACAAAAACAAAGAGGAAGATAAAAGGAAAGCACTGAGGGACAACAGAGTTAATGGCTAAATTTTGAGATATTTTTTCTCCATCATATGTTTTCTTCCAAAATATCCTGGAATATGACATTGCCAATGCTAATTCCCAGTGCTTAAACAGTTCTTTATATCATCAAAGCACAGTATACACACTGAAGTTCATGGCACTTACCATGGAAAATAAAATGTGCAACACTATATGACGCCCAGAAAACTGTGGCCTTGACAAAAGGATTGAATTAAGGTTAGACTGAATAGTGGCCCAGTCTGTATTTTGAGTTCTAACTGTATTTGTTGCTGCCTTTATTGTTTTTTTAAATTACTCTTTATGTTCAGTGTACATAAAACATAAAAACACAGTAAATTTAGAGAGTTTTCCACATGCATGTACAATAAACTTTTAATATCAGTTTTATGTTTATCTAATCCTACTACTTTTAATTTCTTTTCAATTAAATTTTTAGTTATTTAATTGGAAAAAGCTGTTGTTTAAAAATTTAACTAAAGCTTTATCAAACTGGAAGTACCTTTTGCTGAGCTCCCACTAAACGTATTTACCTGTTGCAGTATTTCAGCTGTAAAGGCTAAGACAGACTGCTCATTGCTTTTCATATTTCACAAACTAGGACCACATTTTGACATTGTATCATACGAGTCATGACTACTGCTAATAATATGTAGTATAGATCTTTATTTGGGATCTGCTCCAAAGTCTACCAGTTCTGTGGGAATAAAATAACCACCATGTGTTTGGTATCTTAACTTCCTAAACTTAGGATGCACTATGAGAGGAGATGTGTAAGAAATTATTGGTTAAACACTTTAATTTTATTTTTTTTTATATATTAATCACAGAGTGACAAAGACAGGGAGAAAAGTCAGGGATTTTGAATTTCATTCAGCTCACCCATACAGCTGCTATGTAATTATATGAAAAACTGCTATGTAACTATATGAAAGCCACCACATCTTATTTACAAACCTGGTCCAGTTGTACCTATTGAATTAAAATAACTATTTAGAGTTGCTACATGTCCACATTCTTCCTGTGGGAATGGGAACACCTTAATTTATATACATTCTCACAAAATCTTCATACTCTGGTTTCACAAGTGAAATCAATGATCAGGCATGATCACCAACAAAACACTGAGCATATTGCGAGCTCTCCAGGGCACGGACTGCTTTTTTTGTTTGTTCCTATCACTATCTGATTAGGCTCCTTAGGAGGTACTGGAATATACATAAATAATAAGCAAGAGGAGACAATTAAAAAAAGAAAAATAATTGCTACTATTAATCTATGAGATTAAGATGTAAACTACCCACTTTGCATTGCTGTGCTGACTCTCAGGGGAGGTCTGGCAAAGCAAGTGCGCATACTAGGGCCTGTCACTGAGCAGTGCTGCCTCCCCAGTTCAGCTGAAATTCCACCCCCGCACAGACTGATGATTTACTTTGTGTTTTCCTGGGCTAACTTGAGAAGAGCTCCTCTCTTCAGGTCTTGCAAATGTCAGCTAACTGTTCACGACTATTTTTCCATTCACGGGGGGTTTAACAGGCATGAATGAACAGTTAAGAAGGAAATTCACAGTGTTACGGAAAGCCCTGAAACTCAGTTATGAATTGGGCATCCAGGCTTCACATCATTTTCAAGCTGACTAGCCCTTGCTCATGTGAACAACGCCAGTGATCTCTTTCTAGGCTGACCACCATAAAGCCACTTGTACACAGTAGCATGGCTTTTCTCTGAGCCTGTGAGTGTGCCTGCAGCTCAATAGGACTATTCACATGAACAGATGTTACTCGATGTGAACACTGGTTGCAGAATTAAGCCTGTCCTTGCTCTTCCTCTTGCTACAAACATCAGCTGCTCAGACATCCAGGCTTTTTTTTTTTTAATGGCTTTTTGCCATACACAAAGCATGCAAAATGACAACTTTTGTAATTAAAAAAAAAAGAAATAAAAAATCCCCCTATATTCCATTAGCATTCATATAAACTGAAGTTCATATACTTCTCCATATATTTTCTTGTCTGGATGGTGCTAAGAAATTAAAGTCCATTTAGTTGTTTGTCACAATATTTTTTGGCTTTCATAGATGAACAGAAACCTTGATCTTTCACTTGAAAATATATACTTGAATAGATATGGAAGGATGTCAGAACAATATTGAATTTTTACTTTCAAACCATGCAACAAAAGCTGATGACTCTACAGATTGTGTTTGGCTTGATACAATTTTTTTTCATCCCAACATTATTTTTTTCTATACCAAACTAAATATATCTTTTAAAAGTATGTAAAACAGTCTTAACCATGGGGAAAAACCCTGTAAGACAGACATTTAATTGTAATGTTTATGAAATTTTAACATTAAATATCTCATAATATTTCTTTATCTACCTATGCTTCTCAGTTTTAACTAAATTGTGACTGTTACAACCTAAATCCACTTTTGGTGAAAGAAAGATACTCCCACTTAAGACCTGAAATTATGAGTGTTAACACTTGCTTGTGGAAATAAACTACATATTTGGAAATGGACAATAATAGTAATAATAGTGCTTTCCATACTTCTTAAAAACCAAAGGCATTTTATTTTGCTTTTTACTTTTGGGTGATGGCCAAAAGCGATCGTTGATATTAGTTTCCTTTCAAATGTTTATATTTTTAAATCTCTCCAAATTGATTCTGTGCTGAAAGCACAGCTGAGGCCCACAAATAAGTTAGAAAAGGTATAAAAAGATCCTTTGAAAATGAAAGAGAAAAATACCTGAAAAGAGTAAGCTTCACAAGTAGCAACTATACAACCAGGTTTAAAGACCAAATCAGGCTTCTGGAGCTTGTTTTTGTTTGTGCAGTGTTTCCTTTTCTGTGTTATATAAAAATCTTCAGTTATTTTTCTTTGTTGCAAACTGTGAACCCAGTAGCCTAGGAATAAAGATCTGGGAGGAAAACTTTAAGGGAAATACATTTCAGATACAGCTGGACCAGGTGGTCCAATCTGCCAGTTTACAACTAATTGGCAAACCATTTGCTCTTCTTCAGACCTCTGGTACATCACCTGTTCTAATGCCTTGTCAGAATTATGGCAAGTGGATCCACAATCTATTCTGACAGTTATTTAAGAACCCTTGACTGAACATCATCTGTCCCTGCTGATTTATGTATATATTTAGGGGTCCTCAGGTATTCTCTTATTTCAACATCACTCATTTCAAATGATTTTCATTATGTGTTAATTTGTTTTCTTCTCTGTTTACATACTGAAGAAGAAAACAATCCTGAAGACAGTGAGGAAGGAAAAGAAAAAATCCCTGCAAACCCCTCAAAACAAAACTTGATGAGTATTTCCAAAAAACTGCAGGTTCCCTGCTTCTTCTTGGTGAGTACCAAAAATGGATGCAGATGCATCGTTATCCCATCTATCAGAGAAAAGTGGTTATTCTTGTTTAGCATACATGTGTACTGCCACATTTATCAACAAATGAAGGAATTTGGAGCACTTGCTCTCCCTTTCACCCCTCCTTTCATGCCCACATATTACTAACAAGGCAAACAAACATAAGAGTATTTCAATACTTTCTTAAGTACCAGACATGCAACTCTAGCCATAATTTATGCAGCATACAACAGGCTAAAAAGATTAAGAGTGAAAAACCAACTTCTCCCAACCCAGACACTTAATATCACTGATGATCTCCTACAGTAAAGCACACATCAGCTTTTAGCCTCCTAGTTAGTTCAGATTTCCTATACCATCACTTTTCACTTCGGGAAAGTGTAAGTATTTTCTGGCCAAGCATCTTCCATTAGCAAAACCCATAATATATATTTACTAGTCTTTTCCTTTTTTTCTCATTTCTTCTTAATTCCTTCATTCTCTCAGCTTGTGGAGAACCATGCTGGAACTCCTAGTACCAGAACTGCCATCTGTTATGCCTTTATTATTGTATCACTCATTCTATGCCATCTTCCATGTCCTGCCACCTCTTACTAACACTGCTTACTGGATACCAGTATGATGATTCTTTTAGTGCCACAGCATTTCCTTTTAAAATGCAGTATATTTTAATTTTTTACTAGTTTATTCACTATTGTAACAGGGTGAAATCCACTGCATGTAAATGCTAGCACCTCTGTTGAGGGGACACTGAAGGGGAAGGAGCTGAGCGTATCCAGCTCTTCTACAGCCACACAACCAAGTTCCTGTCTCATCGAGAGAGACCTGCCTCCATTAAGTCTCCCTTCATTGGCCATACAGGGAAGAAACAAGTGTCAAACAGTCCCTTCCACTTAGGATCTTATTTTCTAACCATATTACAAGGTAGAAACTGATGGACCAAGGTTATCTTTTATTAGAAAAGAGAACTATAGCCACAGCAGCAGTACTGACTGCTCAGCTCCTGGTAGTAGGTGATACCCTTAGGGTTTAAGCCATACAGAAGAGTGCCTACCACTTTTCACAGCATGTTGGAGGACCACTGATGTGTAAGAACAAAAATTTTCATGGGGATATGAGAAAAGCAAGAAAGAGTATTCCTGAAAACAGGAAACATGGATTCAGCATGTGAGAGTGAAGCACCTAGACATCTTTCCTGGCATAGCATAGTGAGTAGTGCATAGTGAAAAGGTAAAGGACCAGGAAGTTATCTGTTCTCCTGACTAGTACGGCACTTGGCTATCTCCCTGTCTGAGCTGAGTCACAACGAACCCTGAGCTAGGAAATAGATGTCCATCTCCCCAGACTAATGCTAGAAGTCACAGCTGTTACCAGTATCCAACCAAGCAGCTAGTTTCAGGCAACTGAGCACTGCCTAATGCACTTCATTGCCTGAAATGTTTACACAGCACTAGAAATTAAAAGTACTGGACCTTTCTCTGTGGTTTAGATTGATTTTAGACACTTTGATTACAAGTTTAGACTTGCATTTTAGAGCTGTATTTAGACTCATGGGATCCCATCTATTCATTAATACTAATATTTTGATATTAAAATTGATTCCACAGAACTGATTGGACTATGTCATGCTGATCTTACCAAATGCCATGGTGCACAGTGAAGTGTAATGCATAACTTCTTGAAAGTCAAAATTTATCTTGAACATTAAACAGTTCCTAAATTAAATGCAATTAAATTATCGAAGTTTACATTTTTACAAATTGAGCATTAAGATGTGATTTAAAATAAGTTGTTTGTCCTTGAAACTCCTAAATGTCATGTTTTGGCCTAGGGAATTTCTGTAGCTAGATTATGAACTTGTGGTAGAATGATGAAAACAGTGGATTGTTCTGTAAGTGACAGTATAATAGTCTACTGATCTGAAGGAACACTTCATCTCATGCTGGAAACAAGCCCACACCTTCAGCAAATACTGAATGAAAACAATAAATTATATTGATCCAAGGGACACAAAGAATCATGCTGGAAAACAGTGTCTAATCGTAGTAGGAAGCCAACAATTTTTTATGCAATTTCAAAGTAGTAACATAAAAATTACATGCTTTATGCTGTTCCTTGTATAATATGTACTGTTTTCTAATACTCTGCTTTGGGCCCTATAAGAACTAAAGTTCTATCTCAGTACATGGTGTGTTAGCATCAAATTTTTCTCTCCCCAAATTGATCTGCATCATGTGTTTAGGGAAAAAAATGATGTGAAAATCCATACAGAAAACACCTATAATAAATAAAATCAATAAGACCCACAGCAATATATTCCAAACTACAGTGTAGAGACCTCTCCTTTTAGAGAGCAGACATTTTATAGGGATGGAAACCTGGTTGAAGTAAGGTTTTGTAGTATATATTTTCACAGGGGAAAGAATTGGAGAAATTTTCCCCCCAAGAAAAGAATGTGAAAGAGGGGCAGAGAAGAAGTAAAAGCATAAATTCTCATATTTTGTTGCACAAAGAAAACCATTTGAGAAAAAGAAATAAACAAGCTCTGATCTCTTGACTGATCTGGGGAAACAATTCAATTAAAATAATCAACATGCCAGATCTCCCTTCCTGATTTGCTTAAGTAAGCTCGCATTTGCAATTGTAGAATTAGATTGTGCATATATATGCGAGTGCTTCCCTCCTCCTCTTCTCCCCCAGGGAAAAATCAAACTTACAAGGAGTTGTTTAGCAAACGTTATGGGGGATTAAAGGACCTAGGGTTCCTAGAATTTTGGCTACACTAAGTATGGGATTTGTATACATTAAGAGAGGAATCTGGCTCAGATTTTACTCAGCTAATGCTTTGCTAGCTCAACTAACCAAACTTTAGTTGGGTCATGCGTGGAACCGTGAATTGGCTCCACAGCGCTTATAATTTTTATTAGTTTCTATTCTACCCAAACCAAAAAAATGAAACATCCATTTTTACTGTATCACTTTTTGAAACGTTTGCACAGATCAGATGCCTATAGCTTAACAAACAAACAAAAAAATCCCCTTCAAACAACAAGAATGACATATGGCATGCTGTTATCTTTACCACTTTAAAACATAACTCTCCAACATTAGTCAAACTATGGAAGAGTGATAAAATGTTGAAAATCTATAACATAAACAAAGATTACACTCATGGTAAAAGACAGAGCAGATTTCCAGCAGATTAAGCCTTTGGAAATATGAAAAGAACCTGTTTCTTAGTGCTGCAGCAGACAAAGTAACAGGAAAATCAGTGATGGATGGAGCAGAGCACTCTGACAATGACGAGAGCATCTCTGCTGCTCTCTAAGACTATCCCCACACAGAATACAGCACTTTGCTGAAAACACCTACAGTCCATAGATGCAGCAGGAATAAGGTACCTGTAGTATTATTATAGTACCTTATGTTGAATTCCACTGACAATAAATTCATAAGATAGTGTAATGATGTTTCTCAGGGAATAATATACAAAAGGATAAAATGTCTTAGATACTGATAACCACACAAGTGGCAGTAACCCTCACATTCCTGGATTATGTAGTATTTCTGTTTCACAGGATTCACACTGCTTGTATTCATACCTTTGCTACACAAAAAATACTTTTGGTAGTTCACATGTTTCTGAAAATATTATGAAAATTGTTCTTCTTGATATTTATTGAAATTTAGTACTTGAAATACTTTCCCTCAATTCTCTATCTCTCATAATATAGTATTATAATTTCTAAAAAGTTATCAATAGATTATTTTTAATTATTAATTTGTAATGATATTTTCACTCCTCCTATGCCCCCAAAGAAAGAGATATTTTCCTGAAAACCTATTTATATTAAGGGAACAAAATTTCAATTAAAAAAAAAAAAAAGGAACAGTAGCTACTTAGATACTTTTTTCCCCAAGCCATTTTTCACACAACTCTAACATTCAGAACCATTTGGCCTTCATATTAAGGATTTCCAACTTTAATATTTGAATAAAAATTAACTGAATCTTTAGTGAATAAAATCACAAACCTTCACAGAGCATTAGATTTTAGATACTTCTAACATATGCAACCATGCTATAAGCACAGGCAAAGATTTCAGCAAAGAAAAAAACACTAAAACTCAGTATGAACAGTAACAGTCAAAAATAAACTTACAGTTTATAAATGTATTGCAACAGTCATTGGCAATAACAGTTGTGAATACTCTTAGATCTACTTGGAAAAAAAGTCACTGTATTTTCACTTTCAGATGTCTGAAAATAAAATTCAAGAAAAGCTGACTATTGTAATTTCATCTTCTATCTCTGTATTCATGAATAAATATCTATCTTCTCAACAGAAATTCAGAAAACACCAGAGTTCATGTGGCTTATCTTTGTACACGCACTGGTGGGATTTGTGGCTTCCCACCTGGTGCAGATCCGAGTTTCCTGAGTACCGACACAGAGCATTGGCAGGAGATAGGAGTGCATTCAGAGGGGCTATTTTAGCACAGATTTCTCTGTTCTCTCTGTCAGAGAAGCATGTAATAAATGACCATAAAAGCTGTTCTGTGAGCTCTGGTAGAGGAGCAACAAGGCATGCAATTTGGGTTTCTTGGATTTGGGAATGTTATTTTTATGTTCTTTAAAATACTATCCTAATTATGAATCAAGTTTTTAATTTTAGAAGGCAAAATTCTGACATTTACTTTCAGAAAAAAATGAAGTGGAAGAAAGTTTATATTGAGCAGATAGGGAATGAGCACATTTCCTCTCATGAAACTATTTAAATGAAGACATATAAGCTATCAATTTACTTCTCCTTCAGTCTGCTGAACTTAACCACACCTTAACAGCTAGGGAATCCTGGCTTACTCTTTGCCTCTACTACAATTCTGTGATTTTTTTTGTTGCAAAAAAACCTGTTCCAGTATTATCTTTTAGTATTATTATCAGGAAGCAGTCTTTTTTATGACTATGCTCAAAAGTATAGTGTTTCAACTTCCAGGTGAGTAGCACAACACTAGAAGGAAAAAAACCAAAAGTCTCAAAAATTAAGTTGAATGTATTAAAAGAAAGTAGATGTTCCCAGGTTAGCATATTTACTAGTGGGGGTATAGAACTTGGCACTCATAACTAGGTGTGTCTGACCAGAACAGGTAGATAAGTGTATCTGTATGCATTTATGATTTAAGTTACAGTGACTTCATTCTAGAATAGTCCAACATACATATCCTGACATGCAACTCTGCTTTGGAAGTTTTCATTTGGAAGTCCAATATCCAAATGTTTCCTTTATACATCGGCTACATCTGCAGATATCTCTTTGAAGTTGTAAAAAAAACCACAAATAAACAAGAAACAATAAAAGAAAGCAAAAAAGCCCACCCAAACAAACTTTCAAATATTACGAACATTATTCTGATGGAGCAAAAACATGTACATTTGGGTATGTGTATTTCTATATGTGTATTCGCATGAAGGGAGGGAAAAGGCAGAGAGGTAAAAGGACTTACCTAGCTCTCATTGCAGAATTTCTAGTTTAAAAAGCTTAGAGACTGTATTATGTCATAAGTCTCTGGGCTTCACTAATTCCCTGACTGCAGGCTTCTTTGTGATTTTGATTTTGCAATTGAAACTGATTGGCTGGCAGACAAAGGGACAGAAAACAGCTGCAGCTGGTATTATTGATTATTTCCTCAATTTAAAGGAAGTAAATGAGGAGGCTAACAACATTGAAGGACAAAGGCAAAGTTGTTGCTCTAGAGCTCTGGCAAAGCCAGTCACTGTCCCCTGCCACATGAGCTGAATTAATTCATAAAATGCAGCTATTATCATTTTAATACCATAGATTGCTGTAGAAGTGATAGGAACCTGCCTGTTATGATAGTGAATTTTTAATCTCATTATTTCTTAGCAAAAACTGAAGTCTCTAATATGGAAAGACACTAAATCTAATATAAACATTCTGGAAACTGCTTTTGGGCTATGATCAGTAACACAAATGACTTTCTAGAAATACACTGGATTATAATAGTTAACGCCTACCCTGAGAGGTCCTGCCCTCTGCATGAGAGTTGTGATTTCCTAAAGAAAACAGAAAATAACTCTCAAAAACCAGAAGATACATCAGTGATCAGCAGTGAAAAAAAATATAATTGAATTAGAGAAGGAAATGTGTAAATGTAGAAAACAAATGACAAATTTTATTTGTTCTGCCCCTCTTCTTTGCCCTTGTCAATGACATTAACCACTGTTCTTACAGAGGGCTTCAACTTGAGGGAAGTAAAGCAGAATTGAAGAGAGCCTATCTCTGTCAAAGAAATCACCGAAATCCAACTGAGTTGGAAGGACCCACAGGGATCTTTAAGTCCATCTCCTGGACCTCGGGAGTACAGGATATCCCCAAGAGTCACACCATCTGCCCAAGAGTTTTCAAATGCTTCTGTCAGGTTTGGTACAGTGACCGTTTCTCTGGAGAGCCTGTTCCTGTGCCTAAACACCCTCTGGATGAAGAACCTTTTTCTAATATCCAACCTAAACCTCCCCTGACACAACTCCAGGATATTGCCTTGGATCCCGCCACTGGTCACCACAGAGAAGAGATCAGATGTCAGATCAAGCCTCTCCTCTTCCCCTCATGAGGAAGTTGTAACTGCATTGAGATCTCCCCTCAGTCTCCTCCAGGCTGAACAGACCAAGGACCTCAGCTGCTCCTCACATGGCTTCCCCTCAAGGCCCTTCACAATCTTTGTTGTCCTACTTTGGACACTCTCTAACAGCTCAATGTCTTTTTTATACAGTGGCACCCAAAGCTGACCCCAGCACTGGAGGTGAGGCTGCCCCAGTTCAGAGCAGAGCAGAGCAGGACAATCCCTCCTTTGCCCAGTTGGTGATGCTGTGCCTGATGCCCCCCAGGACAGGGTTGGCCCTCCTGGCTGCCAGGGCACTGCTGGCTCACGTTCACCTTGCCATTGACCAGGTCCTGCAGGTCCCTTTCCACAGTGCTGCTTTCCAGTCTGTCTGTACATCCAGTGTTGCTGCAAGACAATAGGTGCAGAATTCAGCACTTTCCCTTGTTGAACTTCATATGGTTGGTGACTGCCAAACCCTGTAATTGTTGAGGTCTCTCTGCAGGGCCTCCCTGCCCCCCAGGGTCATCTCAGTTTTCTGTTGTCTGTGAACTTGCCTAGTGTCCTTTCCAATCTCATATCCAAGTAATTTATAAAGATGTTGAAGGACTCAGATCCTAAAATGGAACACTGTGGATGCATGGTATAAAGAGCAGCTTGGATATACACTCCAGGTGTAAAATTAGGTTTGTCCTCACAGCTTCTGGACGGTGAGGCACTGGATGGAGGCTTCTCAGGCTACAGAACGTTACCTTAGGTAGCAGGCACTGCACTGTTAAGATCCAGTTTTCAAGCAACAACAGCAGGAGGAATTTGATGCTCCCTTGCAACCAAGATTTTTACAACAAATCTTAAAAATTACCACTACAGATGTCTGTAAAGACCCACAAACAAAAACCCAGAGACTTGCAGAAGCACCAGTCATTCTCACAGCCTTACTGCAACAAATCCTCCTCACCTCCCTGAGCAGCCTATTCTAGCTTCTTGTGCTCATTACCATTACAAAGATTTTCTAGTCTAGCTAAAACTCTTGCCAGAATTTAAGCCCATTATTCCTTGTTCGGTTCTCCATGTACATACAAAACAGATTATCCCCTTCTGCTTGAAGGAGTTGGAAGCCATCCTCATGTTGTCAGGTTTTCCAAACTAAGCAAGGATCTTTTAAAGAAATGTCCTCTAGGATCTGAGATCATGCTTAAGTGATCGTAAGGACTGGATCTGTGCATTACTGGACCATCTGAGAATAAATATGCACATGTAGATCTCAACCTTTCTGTTGGGAACACACAGTATGATGCCTCCTGCTACACCCACGGATCAACTGCGTTCTCTGCATTTTGTCTTACCCTCCTCTTGCCTTACAGTCAAAGTATTCTGTCTGTAATGCTAAACTAAACAAGGTCAGGTTTTCTGGCCCTGGGGCTAACTGGCACAGAATGACTTCCTCCCATACAGTTAAATCTCTCTTCTCAGATAACAGTATAGCTTTGTCAGTACTGCCTATTGGGAACAGTCCCTGGCCTGGACCCAGACATTATCTAGGAGAGTAAGTTTCCACCAGAGAGTAGTCTTGGTAATAAGCATGTGCCAGGACTTGAGGCTTTTCCCTGTTAATCAATTAAGCCATAAATGTAGCCAAAGATGTTGACTCTATCATGCTAGAGGAGAGGTTTATGGCCACTAGCACTTTGGGATGTGGTGTCCACTTCCTGAGATTAACTAGTACCTTAGAAAAAGCCTCAAGAAAAGTCCTTATGCCACTTCCAGGCCTATAGTTTTCCTTTTTAAATATTATAACACCAGGCTATTTACATGTCCCCACTTCCTAGGTATCATTTTTAGGGTAGACTAAGTAGAAAGCTGTATGTGGGTCTATTTCCATGCAAAGTCCCCTTGCTAGACACACCATAAGAGAAAATGAACATTTTGTTTGGATGCTTCATAAACCACGGCTGAGGAGCTGTGAAATTACCTCATTAAATTCATCAGGACAAAGAACATAGTCCTGCACTTGGGAAGAAACAACCCCAGACACCCAGTACATGGCAGGGGCTGGAAGCAGCTTGGCAGAAAAGCACCTGGGAGTCCTGATGGACTCCAGGTTAAATAAGAGCCAGAAACATGTCCCTGCAGCAAAAATGGCCAGTGGTATCCTCCACTAGGACTCTGTTAGGCATATAATGCCAGCAGATGCAGAGAGGTGATCCTTCTCCTGTACTCAGCACTGGTGAGGCTGTGCCTGGAGTCCTGGGTCCAGCGCTCCTCGGTGCAAGAGAGACATGAACACACTGGAGAGGGTCCAGTGCAGGGCCATCCAGATACACACAAATACTTGAAGGGAGGGTGCAAAGAAGCTTGAGCCAGGCTCTTTCCAGACACTGGATATGTGTCTTTGTGCAAATTTCTTTTTTCAATGCACAAGACGAATCATACTGTCAAACTGTGAGTCCATAAAAGACTAATTATTTAGCTACTATGAACAGACCTATTTGCGATTCCTTTTTTTCACACACTAGGAATGGTTTAAGTAATACATTAAAAACTTGAGAATGCAAACCGTTTTTTCTTTCAAGTAGAAAAATTCTCTAAGTCAGATCACAAAGCCAAATTCTGAATATAGTATTCCCTGCCTGTCTCTGCACAATTCATATTGTGACAGTACTTTGCTTTTCTGTTTCATTCCACAATGTTTGAGAATATTTATGCCACTGTAGAAGAGCTGTATAATTTCCATAATACAAAAAAAAATTTTATAATTACCAGAAAATATTAAGAAAGCATAAGACACCTGGGGAATTTCTGATTCAGATTTTGTACTTTGTTTGTAATCACAAGAGATACTTTTTGTGCTTAAGAAAAATAATCAAAGCAAAGCCAGCAACTGAAAGAGAACACATATCTGTTGATCAGTAATCAGGAAATGAAATAAAGCACTAAACTCACCCCTGTAACAAACCAGTGGATGTTGGGTAGCTGAAGTCCCAGTTCTCCCTTCTAAAGCCTCTGAATTGACAGCATGCTCAAACTGGAATGGGAAGCAGGATGTGTGTTCAAAAACTTCTACACTGTCCCATTAAGAAAGGTGAAGAAAATTATTGAAATTGGCAACTCAGTCATTGTACTAATGGACAGGCCCAAGATAGTAAAAATCAGTTTGCCTGAAAACAGATTTAATAATAGCCTGCTTAGTTTATCAAAGTTCTGTGAATCTTCAGGGCAACCCTGAAGACAGCACAAGGTTGAGATTACCTATGTTCTATTCATCTGGGAGTTTGCATGATCACAGAGGAATCATGCAGCTAGGCTAAGCTAGGTCAGCTAGCAAGCCACGTTCTACTAATTTTTGTTGTGGAGAAAACACTGATCCCAAAGACAATGTGATCCAAAATCCTTGAAAAAATTTGTGAAGAGGGGTGTGCCATGAAAGTAGCATGGGATATGCTGTGCTAGCATAGAATGACCAACCAAAGGGAAGGAAAAGGGGGAGAGATTGTTGCAAAGATGCAACCAGATGGAGAACTGCAAAAAAGCACCAAGGGGTATCCACTAGCAATTGACAACCTGGGTATTTCAGCACCCACTCCCCAAGTGGGCAAGTTTCACATTCAAAGAGCAGAAAGATTTTGATAAATCCTATAGTCCTTGAATTAAGCAGCCACAGTAACAATGATGTCCTTGCACTTTTGGTTACGTAAGTACATACTGTGTTCATGCAAACTTGTATACGGCCAGAATCAGCCCTCTGAGACACAGGAAACAAACCAGGTTTAATGAAAATGTCTTTTGGTCATGTGCCAAGTAGAAGAGGTCTGAGATAATGTTTTTTGAAAATGCCACAAAAGTCTGTAGAGCTCACACCATCCTGTGTAGGAATCTCTGTTACTATGAACAGTAAATTGAAAGGCACAAAGGTCATATTTATGCCATAAATTCTCAAAAGTGTGCATAACCTCTCTGAAAGCATATGTAATGGTGCAACAGGACAGACCACAGAAGATTTTCTCCCAGCTCACACAGAGACTAAAGGAGAGGCCAGAAGACCTATAGGTTTACTGTGACCAGATGACTACATGTGTTCTCCTGCTTCTCTCTCTATGCCATCTGCATGCACTGGGAGAGTCCAGTCCAGCACTGACACATATCCTCAGCCTTTACATCCTGCCTTTTTGTATTCTTCCTAAAAGTAAGAAGTTCCATAACAAGATAAAACTGAATGACTGAAGTATTTATTTAGATTGTAGTTCTGATTTAGCACCTACTTCGTGCAAGAGCAAAATCTCCACTGGTTAAACTGGAACAGAATGGGATATGTGCATATGTGAGTGTAGATTCCTTTGTCTAATGCTGCTTTCACCTCTCCTGAAAAGACCTTATCTATTCATGCATACTTAAAGAGGTATTTATTAATTTTTAGCTTCCTGTAGATAATTTGACTTCTCTATGCAGCCATAAAATTTTATGACAGTAAACATGAGAGATGTGCCTAAATTGCACAGAAATGTTTCTAGACTGCCTGTTTTATTTTTCTTTTATAGTGTCAGTCCCATTAAATTTACACTGGTGCTAATTTTACAAAAACTTGGTGTCAAAATTATTAAGGTGTCAAATATGCTGAGTCAATTAATTTTAGTGATGGCCCTGAATGACTGTGCACTGTACTTTTCAATCTGAAATATACATATGTGGAAACACTACACCAAATGCTGCTATGCTTATCCAACTCTAATGATGACAGTAGGAGATCATTAAAATGGGATTTTAATTGTTCAAATCGCAATGTGCCCATCAGAGCACAATTCCTTAAAAAAAAAAGAGCTCATTTCTTAACAGTGTGAAAAATCTACTATGAGAGTAAAAGAGAAATACACATTTAATAAATATTATACTTTATTATAAAAATAGCTAAATATTATATTGCTGAGGGTAGCTTCCAGACCAGTGCAAAAAGCAGAGATAGAAAAATCTCTCTATTTATGAGATTTATAGAAAGAGCTACAAACTGTTCCAGTACAGCACAGATTTCTATAGCCTGAAGAGAAGATGAAGATTACAAAGAACAGGTACACAACACAATATTATATATCTTTTGATGAGGGAATATTTCTGCAGTCATGCTTTGTGCCTACTTAGGTGAACTTTCCCAGCCTGGAAGGTTTTAGCTGAAAGAAACATAAGGCTTAAAAGTTGGAGCAATTCAACACATGTTTTCCTTACAGTGAAATT
Organism: Erpornis zantholeuca; assembly: GCA_013400515.1. Lineage (NCBI taxonomy): Eukaryota > Metazoa > Chordata > Aves > Passeriformes > Timaliidae > Erpornis > Erpornis zantholeuca. The sequence goes on along the minus strand of VZTN01010887.1, from coordinate 52,551 downwards.
ACTTAAACCAAGATATTTCTTCTTGCTCCTCCCGTTAGGGGTTAGTACAACTTTCAATGCTCTCTGCCTGAGATAGTCACAAAATGGTATGCAGGTCAACAGCTTAAACTCTCCTGAATCCTGTGCAACTCAAAACACTGCAAGTGAGCCCTATCAGTTTGTTTAAATTGAATGTTACAAAACTAGCATGATAGAAATAACACACACCTCAGTTCTTCAATGCCAGAGTGTTTTTCTTCTGGATATTTTTTGTGTAAGTATTTTTTCTTTGCCTGCCTTCCTTCTCTGTGCCTTCCTTCTGCTTTCCTTCTTATTTTGGTGGTGGTACTAAATTTGAATTAAGCAAAGTTTTAGTTATCAAAACACAAGATAATGTTTTTTACTTTGACTACAGACATGATTCTTGTAAGATATTTTTATTTGTCTGAAGAAAATATTTTTATTTGTCGGAGTTCACAAAGCAGAACCTTGTTTGGTCTAGTAATAACTTAGAGCTACATATCTGATGAATAGCTAATTTTGAACCCTCACCAAAAAAGTTCAGTAACTGCGTATGTAGATGCATATGTAGATTTTTTTTTTTTTTTTTCCAAATATATGCCCAAAACAGAAAGGTCCTTCTGAAATTCTGATTGTACCACGGGGAAGAGAGATCTGCCGTGTCACTAGCACAGTATTTTCTCAGAAAAATGATTAAATATTCCCAAATCCTATTTTCCTAACTTTTATTTTGTTTCCTTCTCCTTATTCATTTTGTGTTCATCTTTGGCTTGCATCTGTTTGGCTTGCACTAGTCTATTATTCAGCTACAATGTAAATGGTCCCGCAGCCACTGCACCCTTTTCATATATTTGTAGCTTCTGTTTCCAACTTGCTGAGTTTTCTAAACTTATACAAACAATCAAGCCAAGAAAGAGTATGAGAACACAAAATAAATTGTAGCTTGAACCCCAAGGTTTTTCAGCTTAGGCAAGGTTACTGCTGATGCCAGAGAAAAAGTAATGTTCAAAACTGTTAGCCAGAAAGTTTCAGGCTTAAAAGCATGATAAATGAGAAATGTCTGGGATCCAAGACATAGGAATCATAACAGATTTCTGATGTTAAGGAATATAAAATACCTTACAGACTATCTGGCTTTTCTCTATAAAGGCAACAAATCAGAGATCCTCCAAACAGGACAACAAATTTTTTTGAGCTGAACCTTATAGATACTGTCCTTTTTTTACATTTTTACCTGCAATCTTTTATGTAAAAAGATTATTTAAGGGATGTTTATGTAAATATCACTAAACTCAAAAGAGATGCTTCAGCCTCTCCACTGTAAATCTTTTCATATGAACATCAGCATAATTTTGTCCTACTTTCTCTATCATCATCAGTTCTCATCTTAGCTTTTCCTCCAAACACAGGACTTCCTAACTAGGCTGATACACTCTTTTATAGTGCAAGAAAATGGAAACACTCAAAGATAACTAAAAGAAGACAAAAATAAGAAATAATTTTTAAAAGCATCAGCTTCCTTATGAAAAGAATTTATGAAATAAACTATTGAACCTACAGCAGAAAATGCTACCAGATGAGTAAGTAAAGGAAGATTCTGAAACAAATTTAAATAAGTAAGATAAATAGAAATATTAATTGAGCTATGATTACAGTTTCAGGGGGAATAGGGACTTTGTATCTCAAGACATATAAAGCAAGCATAATTTGCCTGATGCAAGGAAGTAAATCCCTTTCAGGTGTTGATACAGATCATGTGGGAATTCTTGCCATCTCTGTTAGGCAGCCAGCACAGGTATTCAGAGAAAGAACTGAATCAATGAGTAAGTGACAGTTTGATTATATAGCAGTTATTCTTCTGCTTTTCATTTAAAAAAAATCACTATTGTGCTAAAATGCTCTTAGAAAAAAAGTATTTTTGAGATGAGTGTGCATATATTTATTTATTAAATTGGACACCCCATTGCATAAGTAATTTCTCTAGTCTCAGAAAATGTTAATGGAAAAATAAACTCACTAAATGTCTAACCCAAAACTTGCAAAGGATGAGAAATCATAAGCATATATTTGAGAAAGAGTGTCAAATGCTCTTCTTCAAGAGTGCTATAAAAAGTAAGAAAAGAAAGGAAATAAATTAAAATACTCTTCTGTGACACAGTATTGTATTAACAACAGCTGTAATACAACTTGACAGAAAAATATAACAAATTGCATTGGATTATTGAACATTTGTAATTTGTACTTTTCCACACACATTTCCATATAAGTCCAAGTGTGAGGTAAATCTACATTCGTCAGTTCAGAGAAGGCAGGAAACTAAATAGATTTTGTTTAATTCAGTCAATGACCTGCCTGCAGGCTGACATAATTTTCCTTCAAAGACTATTACTAGTCTTTGGTGGATACAAATTTTGACTTCATCTTCTACAAAATGATATTTCTGCAAATTACCAAGCAATCTAGATTAGGATATTAGGCTAAATAAATCCTCCAAGCCAAAACAATTGTAAGAAATTGTTTTTATGCTGCAGTGATCTCTAGACTGTGTTAGAGAAGAAAGAATTCAGGCTACATGCTCATCCTTCCACTGTACAGATTATTGGCTGCAATGTCTGACTGCATTTGAGGAATTGGATTATGTCCTCATAGGACTAAGGGTAAAATCTACAATGTCCAGGATTTCTGTTTAGGTATGGGCTACTTTTTCAAAAAAGGCAGAGACCTACAAAGCTTTCATCCTAGGCAATGTAGGCCAGGCTTTTACCAGAACTCCAGACCCACAGTTGTCTTAAAACGTGAAATAAAGTTTTAAGAAATAACTTATAACTATTCATAACTTACATCACTAAAAGAATGGAGGAAAACTACTCTCCATAAAATGTAATTGGTGACCTCAGAAGACTACTAATACCTAAAATATAACTACTCCTACTATGACTTCCCAAATCAATAATAATAACATTTGAATATGAAGTTAGAGCACCTAAATTCAATAGAAATGTCAGTGACAGTAAATTTTAAGGAGACCTCATACCCAAAGACATGAAAGCTCTTCAATAAACAGAAGAAAAGGAAAAGTCTTCTGGCTCCATCCCAGGAACACCTAATGTATCTCCAGTTTGGAACACACATTCTCAGTTCAAGAAATCATCTGTCTGCCCCTTCAGCATAAGACTTTCTTAAAAACACAAACATACAGCTTGGAAGAAGAGTCCTTTAAGTCAGGTTTAGGTCCTGATGAGAGAAGTATTTCTAAGCACTTCTTTGTGCTCAGAAAGGCTAAAAATGTTCTTTCATGTTTCATGGCACTTTTTTTTTAATGCTTTGTTTTCCCTTTTTTTTTTTAATAAAATGAAAGATATTCTTACTGTGTCACATGATTCCATGATTTGGGGACTGAAGAAAAACACCAAATGTCTTGAGAGCTGGCAGCTCTGAGAGTGTTACAAAACAAGCCGCTGAGCCAACTAGACTGAGAGATGTTGGCCTCGCACAGTTGCTATAGTGTAACGATAAATGTTTAAGTTAAATGCCTATAGCACTGGGAAGCTGCCTCTGACTTTATGTTTATGCAGAAACTCGATTAGGATAATAGCAGATGCCACGGTAGGCAGAGCTGTGGTGAGGAAACACAATGCCGGTTCCCCCGAGGCGGGCACGGCGGAGCTCCGGCTCCGCTGGCCCCCAGCCCGCAGCATCTCTGGGCACGCGGAGAGGTGAAGGCAGAAGGCATGTGTTATTCTGGCAAACATGTGCCCACGCCGGCACACAGAGCCCTGTCGCCATCTCGGGAGAGCAGGCTCGCACCCGCTGGGGCAGAGCAGCTCTCTTCCCTCCTGAATGACGAATTGTACTGAGACCCCGCAACTGAGTATACTGTGTGTTACACCGAGTTTTGTTTCAGCGGTTGCTATATATATGTATGACGTGCGATGGATTCCTTAAAATTCAAGTTGCAAATCTCTTTCCCCACCAACTTTGTTTTTTCTCCAGAGGAAGGGGCAGGAGAATGAAATAACAAAGAAGGATCCAAATGGATTAAATAAAAGCTATTTACTTCCTGAGCTTGCTGGCTTGTCTTTGTTACTCACTGAACAATTGTACTGAAATAAGTAAAACTACTCACGCCAACTCACAAAAGAGAATTTGGGTCATTCCCTCATTTATTTGATCTAAAAGATTGCTCTGCTGTGCAAATGTGACCTCAAAGCATGTTAGCAAAGATAAAAACCATGTAACTGTCAGCTGAAAGAAATGCAAATTTTACCTGTGTTGGGTCCAAATCCAAAATGAGAAGACTGAAAAGCTAGTAGCCAGCTTATAACTGCAATATGTAGGCAAGAAAGTTTCCAGTGTTTTTGGAATAAAAATTTAAAATATTGAATTTTTCTTAAAATTCTTACAAAATGTGTTCAAAACAAATGGAAGTATTATGCTTTAATAACATTGAAACATTTTATTTTGATTCTGGCAAATGCATTGTATCATATAAATAATAAATATAATCAATGATATGTTTTTTTTTTAAATTGTGTTATAAATACCATAAATAGATTTCAAGATTATCAAAATACAGTAAGAGAATAAAAATATTAAATTTATTTTTAAAATTGAAAATCCTATTTAAATAATTTTCATAATATGTATTTAAATGAATTTTCAGTTTTTATGACAATAATGGATCTCAAACTACAAAGCTTATTCAACATTTAAATTACATTAGCTAATTGATGAGGTCTTATGCCTAAGAAACTGATGCAAGTACTTATGAGAATGTTTGGTACATTTCCAAATCCAGTGAACATAAACTGAAAATAATGCAGCAAGGCAGTGTTCTTAAAGCTATGGACATATACAACTATTTAACTCAATCGAGATCCACATAGGGTTGAATCTGGTTTGAAATTGAAATGATATCACAGTGGTTTTTATTTTAACAAATGCATGCAGTTGGAAAAAATAATTTTGAAGGTACTTTAAGAACTTAGAAAACAACAGTTCAGAGTAATTATCTAAAACAAAATACATACATGATTTCAGGAAACAAAACCTGTTGAATTAGTGGGGGTGGACAGAGGGCAGGTGGGCAAGAGCAAGTACATCTTCATTTCAATTCCTTTTAGGCACTTAAAACCTGAAGTCAGTTTGTTACTCCAGGTCCTCTCTACAACGAATGGAGAGAAATGGGCAGAGAAATGGAGAGATGGTGACTCTGTATGAGTCTCAAAGTGCTTAAATTCTTATGAGTTCTCTCTTCCCAAGCTGTCCCTTAGTGATCCTGAAAGCACAACTCAGACATAGGAAACTAATCACAGCACATGAGAAAATATGCAATCAGTAAAAGACACTGCTCATCATACCTCAGTTCAACTTTTATACCGATACAAAACAGGTAAGAAATGAGAAGACAACTCCTGGCATTAATTTAAAGAGGATTTTTGAAGAAACCACAGCTGAGGGGCACACAGATTTTGAAAGCTGGTCATGAAGTAGCACACACATTTCCAGTCCCAAATGAATTTTTACTGATCTATGTTTCCAGCAAAATCCCTCATCCCTTTGCATACTGTAATTGACAGCAGTGACAGAAACATCTATGGGATAGTAAATGCTTCACATTAATCTAGTAAAGGAACAGGAAAATATGAGCAATAGAGAGACTGACTAGTAAAGACAGGAAATGGTTGGAGACTGAGTGTGACAGGCCACTGAGTGGCAGGTACAAAGCTCTAATGGAAATAAGATGTGTAATAAGGATGGTTTTTAAAGCAGTTAAACGAACTCCCCATTAGCACCCATCGTGCTGTGACAAAACTGGTTTATGTTTGATTATGTGGTCATTGTTATTGCCAAACAAGTCTCTACAGGTTGCATTGCAATAAATGTCAATTCCTAGCAAACAGGTTTTTTTGGAAAAGAAAATAAAGACAAGGCTAACGTACTATTTGCTCACAGCATCAAGGAACAGTGGGATATCATATAGAGAAAATGTTTGTTGATTCACGATTCAAAGGCAAAATTGAAACTATGCAGATGGAGGTCACTGGGAATTGTTCTAATTAGCAAAGTGCAACAAGATAGATCATCTGTTTCTGCTTCCTCTCCCGAGTGTCCAAATATATCTCATCAAGAACAGCTGCCAGGAAATAAATAAATAAATAAACCATGTGAGATGGAAGTGTCATAAAACTAGCAAGTGCCAGCCACAGCTTCTTTCGGATTTGGAGCTGCACTTTGTGCTGAATTCCTACCAAAGAGAGTCATCAGCATACCTCTGTTTCAATATAGATGCATATTGCAAGTATATTCTTAAAATTTTACTTCAACTCTTGTTAAATTAATCATCAAATCTACACAAATACATGCTCACATTTAGCTTGTAGAGATTTATGAAAGCAACATACCTCTCCAAGGAATTGTGATACACCTACCACAGCAACTCCACCATCGCCTTACTCTTTACCTGAAATTATTGCTACTTGTAACCAAAAATATCAAAAATACAAATTAAAAGCATTGTAATTTAATGTACTACAAACTATACTTCCACAGAAGGAACCTATTCTCTACTACCTTTATGATGAAATCCTAATTCAAAACATTTCATATTGTGTATGTCAACATTATGAGTGTGTTGATTTTGAAACTTTGCATAGCAGAGAAACATGGTTTATTATGGAAGAGAGAGAGAGAGAAAAAAAGAAAACCTAGAGTTTACTTAGGGAAAAAATCCTAAATAAATAATTCATACTCATATGAACTGAATTCTAGTCTTTTAGAAGGTGACAACAGATGGTTTACATTTATAGAAAGTGCATTTGCTGACTTTTAAAACAGAAATTAAAATTCATAAACTATATCATTAGTTCCCCTATGAAGCACCATTATGTTTATGGTGAAGATTTGAATTTTCCCAGGTGAAGAGTCTTTAATCAAAATTTTACTACAGAAAAAAGCAACATGTTACTTTTTAGCTATTGTTTTATGTTTGTAGGTTCAAAGTTAAACCAATCTAACGATGAGTCAAAGGGCAAACAGAAACACAGAATCCTTTGTTAGGATTGTGAAATCCTAGGCTGATGTTTTCAGCTATTACAAATTTAAAGGCAGTTTTAGAATTTTCCCATTCCTTAAATGAAGGGCACCGTATTGTCAGTCCTCATGTGGTAGTGGCTCACACACTCTGACTTCAGTTCATAATGCCATGCTTACAGTTAACATCATATCCACCACAAAAAGCAGTGAGCTCGCAGCTCATGTAAGAGTGGGCACGAAGTTCTTGGTTAATTTTAGTAATTCCATAGTGTAAACATAACCAATTTAATAGCCTGGTATTATTGAAACACTTAATTTTTGTTAGACAAAATGCTAGCACCTTGCAGGGTTATGATTAAAGCTTACTTTATACCTATAAAATACACAGCTACTAGCTTTCATTAAATACTTTTATACATCTTTTTCCTTCTTCCAGAGCTGATTTACTGTTTAATATATTTTTTTTTGATGAAGGAAAGTAATACTAACAGGTATGGAAGAATCCCACTAGATGGGAGGGGGGATTCTTTCTTACTGTTACAGGGTCAGGCACAGGACAAAGAACTCTTTTTCAGTAGGAGGCTGTTGAATTTTAAAATAATTGAATAAATTAGTTGTTTCAAAACAAAGTTTACTAAGGAAGAATTATTAAGGAAGGACTGTCTGCATATCTGGTCCACAGCTCAAATGCCTTTATACTTTTGGTAGCATTATATACCAAACCATGCTGATGTACCAGAGCAGCCAAATAGGAGCTGCGGGCAGGTACGAACAGGCATCCCACAGTTACACACCAAAACAAAGTATCTAAATGAGGTGATGTGTGTCCCCACAATCACCTTTTCAGAAAAGTAATTACCTGCAGGAGGCAATAAGCAGGGCACAGCAGACTAATTCCAGTACCTAAGATAGGCAGTGGAATGCCCCTTGTTCCTAGAAATCATCTCCAAAGATATCTGCAATCTAATGTTTTGCATAACACTGAATCACATCTTAATTCTACCCTCAGGTGAACAAAGTTCAATATTCTTTGTAGCAAAGTTTTGAAAGAAGATTAATTGTGGTTATTTCTCCTCTGAATTACCACAGCCACAGAACACTATTCAAAGCTCGGGCTGGGGGTGTGCTGGGCACTATACAAATAGGAATAAATGCTTGTTCTTGCCACTTCCTCATGTGGTCAGACTGTGTTTTTCTGTTTCATGAATGTGTACCTTGTTTATGGAGAAAACTCTAAGGGGCAGTTTTTCATAGTCCTTCTCAGTGGTGATCCTGGCCTAGCCAGCCTAATGAAAGCATTTCTCAGACAATGTGCAAACTGAAAATTCTTTAAATTCTTAACTTAAACAGATAATTTTTTAAGTAATTTTCACATAACAAATCCCACCATATCACCTATAAAACTGGGTAGATCCTCATTCTAATGCCCACAGGTATAGATCAATCCCCAAACCTTTCTCATTTTCTGCACAAGACAAAGGTGAAGCTAGTGCCAATAAGAATAAACAAAACAAAACAAACTGACCAAACAAAATCCAACCAACAAAAAAACCCAAAAAAACCACCACACAAAAAACCCCTCCAACCCCCCTGCCACAAACAACTCCAAAACAAAACCAAAGTTCCTAAACAAAACACTGAGAACCTGAAATTTTTTGTTTTGAAGACATTAGCTTTCTCCAGTGGGCATAAGATCGATCAAAAACTCACATCCCTATAGATCTTTATACCTTTTTTCTACTCAAGGGTGACCAATACATTGACCTAAAATCAAACATACCTAAAATCTAAATGTTTTATCTATTCACTTCACTACATCTTTGATACTGAAATAAGGGCATTAGAACAGCCAAACTGATTGCTAATAAAGAAAGTTTCTTCCTGATACCCCAAAAAACCACATTACATTCCTAAAAATATTCTTTACCAAAAAGGAAGACTACTGTGATGTAAAAATTAGGAAAGAATCTGTCTAAATGGTTGATGAATGGATAAAAGAACCAAGTCTTCATTGTGGAGGAGGGGACTTCCAAATTTCCTGAAATTTATCTTCTACACATTCTTCAGTTCTCCCTCCCCCCCTCTTTCCCAGTCCCCAATATCTATAAGATATCCCATCATATTAAATCATGTGGAAAATGCAGTTTGGAGATGAAAATGAAGGGAGATTCCTGAGCTGTACTCCAACAAAAACAAGGAAATGTCACCACTTCTAAATCACTGAATGTTATGTATGCAAGAGAAATTAAACAAGACTCAGGGCTACAATTCTGTGGATTATTTACATTTTTTGGATACACAGAGAATCATTCTGGTTACTGCAGAACTTGAACCAGTTAAAATCAGACTGATATGGGGGTACAGCATGCAATACAGACTAAAGACGTAAAAGATCAACAGCATCTAATGAATTAATTTCAAGGTGAAAGCGTGCTTTGCAACAGAACAGTTTTTCATCAGAGAGTATGAAACGTGACTGATCCTATCAAAGTGCAACCTGAATTTTGCTAGCTCTTACAATCATGCTATATTTACCTTCAGTAAAAAGCCCCACGAGTGCAGCATGTATTATACTTGGGCTTGGATTGAGTCCTTTACTCTCCATCCTTCCAGGCACTATTCAAACACATTTTCCAAAGAAGATTTCATTTTATTCTGGAGAAGGAATACAGTTTTTATATCCTGAGAATTAGGGGTCTATCATTTAAACAACAATAACAGAAAGAAACTAGCATTTTTTTTACTGTAGATTGCTAAGATCTGAAAGAAAGCTACTTTATATGACCAGCTTAGATACTGGTGAAAGTATAGCCTTTAGGAAAATAGTTCTCTTTAACACTTGCTTTGGTACCCAAAGCCAAAGGCAATGTATTCAATTAATGGAAATTGTTATTTCCAGTAGATTTTATAACTACTACTATTGCATATGTTTTATGTACTGGAGTCTTTGTGAACTAATAAAAATGAGATGCTATCACGAAAACGAGAAAGGGCTGTGGCCCTTGATAGAAAATAACAGAGGCTTGCAGTTCAAATACTTTGATACTAAAGTTCATTCACAAAGCCTTCAGGAAAACATAATTTTTGTTTTTCGTCTATAAATATCTTCCAGGACTAATAATATATACAAAACTAACAGTATATATGGTACATTTTTCAGTTATCTGTTCATTTTAGGTGGTTCTCAAACATGTTTTGCACAGAAAAACTACTTTCCAATTGTCCCTCCTCTCAGACACACTGGTCTGACAACATCTGGAAAGTTAAGTCATATGTGGAAAGAATTTAGTTTGGGTGCACCTGAAATATTAGGCTGCCATGTGCAGGCTGTACTGTACATAAGTGACTTAGCTGGATTGCTTGCATGGTAACATAAGCTGTTTTTCTTCTATTCAGGTCAGAATATGAATGCTGCCAAAGCTCTGGAGTATTTCGCTGGGTTAGATTCAGGTCCATTATTAATATCTAATTTCCTGACTGATATTAGGAGTCTCATTAATACTCCAAAATTTGACCATTAATATCACATGTTGGTTGTTAAAGAGCTGGAAGTTTCTAAACCTTAAAATATTCTTTTTCCTTAAAATACAAGATGTATAGTTATATATCTGGCATCTAAGTTTCCAGGGACTCAGAAAAAAACAGGTGAACTAAAAAACCCAGCCTATTCATTGTTTGCTCCTAAAGAGGCTTATTCAAAAGAAGAGATAATACTTTGATTAGGTTTCTTGAAAAACACCTGTAAATCACTGTGTTGGAAATCTGCCTTGTGCTAAAAAGGTTATGAATAGCATAAATAATTTCATGTAGGATCTGCCTTATGTAGCTGCTTATTGCTTTTTATACTTTTTCATTTAATACGAGAACAAAATAATGAATGCTGCTGAATGATTCAATTTGCCAGCACTCAAATGCAACCTCTTAGTTTCTCCTAGTCCAAATATTTGAGGGCTCTTGGCCTACTTGAATAAGAGAGTATAGCCTTCCAGATGCAGGCAAATAAACTTCCAAATAGTTTATTTGCCTGCTAGTAAGAATATCCAAAAACATATCTCCACTGAGAAAATAAATAGTCACTTATTTAATGTTATTTCTACTTGAACTCGCTTGGAATGTAGAATGCTTCACAGGTATACTGAGTCTTATATTTTTAAATATTTCACATGCTATTTTGCACAGATTATATATTGACAATGCTGCAGACAAGAGAAGAAGAAGCTCATGTTGACTTCCAACTTCACATAATGCTTTTCTCACTATCGCAAGTGATCCTGAAACACATTTCTTTTCCCAAATCATAGCAGCATTGCTACATCTATATATCCATACCTGTAGGAACAAAAATCACAGCAACTTTGATGAGATATACCTTGGAGATACTCACCATTTTCTATTAAAAAAGAAAAATCTTTACAAAGGATCACAGAGATTCCCTGCTTTCGGAAACAGAAGAGAATCTCTTGATCTTTCTGCAGGAGAAACATACCTTTAAAAACAGAGCCATCAAAACCTGTTAGTCATTACCAAGGGGCTCTGCAGCATATTGATCCCCAGTACAGTGAAGGTGTGAGCTCATGCTGCACCTCAGTCTGACTACCCCTGCTGTTATACCCCTACTGCTGCTGCGGTCCCCACCTGCTCTGTCTGGCCTGCTGTCAGTGGAGGGGTGGCTACAAACAGTTGTGAGGGCAGAAATTTCTGGGACAGCTGCTGGAAAACTCTGCATCTCTCATGGCCTGATTCAACCAAGTCTCTCACCTGGTTTGCATCATATTGACTCCCACACACAGAAATAACTCAGAACGACTTTAGCATCTGGAGGCTTTATTGGCATTCCCGTCAGAGCACGGTCACATGAATGTAAATGAAATATTGACATATTAAGGAAACCATTAGACAGTAGGAAGAAGGATTATCACAGCAAAGCCCTTCAGGCTTACCTTATGCCTGTTTTAGACTGTCCTGTCACAGCTACATGGGTGAGTGGGCTATTGGGACAACTTTTTTTTGCCAACTACACCTTAGCAAATATTTCTGAAGGCAATATTCCCGTGAAAAATTAACTTCAGTTACTCATGATCATAACTGAGTCTGAATAACAGACATGACTACAATCTGATTCATCTGATCTACTTCAAATACCTACCTCAGAGCACAAAAGGAACTGTGCCCTGGTTAGGCAGAGAGCTATAAAAACCCCTCCAATGAAAGGTACGTGTGATGAACATCAGAACAAATTTCTATGTCGAGGTTTTGCAAGACCTAGGCAACTGAGCAATTTAAAAAGTCTACCTGCCTTTGAACATCTCCACTGTTACTTTTTTTTGGTGTCTTTCTCTACCTAGGTCTTATCCAGAATACAGAGTGTAATTAGGAAGAGACCTTTGCTTGTTCTTGAAGGCAGGTGGTAGGAAAGAACAGTAAATAATAGACAAGAAAGAAGTCTAAGTATTTTCTACTTGCTTCCTAAAAGAACTACATGGCATTCACTATAAAAATGAATCAAAATAAATGGGGTTTGGATTTATTTCTAATAATAAGGCACACTATTAGTCCAAATTAGGAGCTATTCCTTTTATATAGGATCTTTAGAAGTAGATCTATTTACTTTTTATTTCCTCTGTCATTTATATAATATTTTGATTCATACACATTTAAGTATACATATACAGAGAATGTCCTGTCTTAAAACATTAGGATCTATTTCTGTACAAAGAGGGAATGATTTTTGAGAAACTCCCAGCTAATCAATTAAAGAATTTTCATAAGAGTTAAGCATTAACCTGGCATTGTATCCTAATTTTGAGTCGTCAAACTCTCAAAAGTATCTTGAGCAAGTCATACAAAGCTCATCAACAAACTAGTTTTAAGTGGACTGTGCATGTGTTTAATCATAAAGTAGTCAGTAATTCAAGAAATTAAGAAGGCTGAACAATTCTTTAGACTTACTATGGCTAAACTTAAAACAAAAGATAATTTCAAAATTTATTAAAAATCACAAGGAAGTTTCTCCTTACGTTTGTCTGAAGAAGAAATAATACACACAAAAGAATTTTGCCCATATAAACAGATGTACTGTTGCTCTACACACTATTGGAAATAAAAGTCTGTTTCAAGACTGCTTCTAAAACATCTTAGAAACTTTGGGTAGATCTTTCTAACAAAAAAAAAAAAGAAGTTTCGGGGTTTTTTAAAGCATTGTCTGTAAGCAGTTTGCAGATATTTTATATATATGCTGAGTTTTCTGAGGAAGCTGTGTGTTTTCAAACAGTTGTTCAGAGACCTCTTTGCAGCTACCAGCAGGATTGGCTCTTACCACTGTCATTCCCTTAACAATGTCTACTGACATTCCACTTTTCTCTTCAAACCAGATGTCATCCATTACAGAGAACATTCTCTCCACAGGTGCATTAGTGTCTCTGCATGCCAAAACAAATTCAGCAAGGAGCAGGAGATTCTAGAATGTATGGTATTTTTTTTTAATTATTTACACTTTTCACCCATCTTTCAGTGAGCTTTCTGCACCCAAAACCCCACGACTGAGGGAAGAGGAGAAACCTCCATTTGAAGGCAGACTTTCATTTCAGAATGCATAAGGGCTCCATTATTTAAAAACAAAGTAAAAATGAATTTACCCTCCCTGTGGTGTTGGGACTATGTTCTGCATGCTATTAAGAAGATGGAGGAATTTGGTTTAAGAAGAAACTCAGATTTGAATACCACTGACCTAGTAAACAAATGTTGCAGAGATGTGTTTAGCACTGAAGGGGAAAAATACACTTTTGAAGAATAGGCTTGCATAAATCTGTGCAACTAAGTTAGGCCAAGTAACTTGTGATACCCAATTTGCAATATTCTGCGATGTAGAGGATTTAGGCCTCCATTACATCAACTTAGGCTACACTGCAAGTCAGAACTGAGTCCATTGAAGTATTCTTTTATCAGTGCCTTGACACCAGACTGTCTCCTTAAGAAGCATAGCCACAGACTTCATAAGTGCATGAAAGGCAATGGGACTGGGACCAAAATTTTCAGGTCAAATGAGATTTGCTGCTGCATTGCACTGTCCATATGTTTTTCACCTTCAGTCTTCCACTAAGGCTGGTCTTGTCTTCTTTGAGAGGTTACTGCAGAGAAAGCTGGGATCTATACTTAAACAGCAAATCCTTTTTAGACATTTGTAGTTTATACTAAAAATGCTATTGTGTGGGATAATGTAGGAGCACTTCCAGTGCTGTTAAATCATACATTCAGCAATTCTTCCTGAGCAGAGGCCTATATATTCAGTGCTAATTACTGCTGACACTGCATGGATGCAGTTGCTGATGGCTGTGATATTAGTGTAAACAGAGACTGTAATTAAAAGACCATGACTCTTCCTATACAAACATTTCTTCCTGAGTAACTCACGCAGTGACGCATATTTCAAAATCTACTCAGTATGTCAGGGAAAAATTGAAGGAACACCTCAGGTGAAAGCACACAGTTTTTAGATGTTACTAACTTTCAAATGACAACAGTATTTCTAACTTTTGAGTTTATGAAATTTTAGAAGTAAATAATGTATTGTCTCTCTTACAAATACCTAAACTCTGCTTTTGCTATTCTTCCTTGTGATGGGTGGCAAAAATTGATAGTGCCACTATACTCAGGCACTTAGAACTTATGTGTAATACCCCATACCCATGAGATCTCTTTTTTCTTCTCCAAAGAAACAGAAATCTTTATTTTTTTCCTTCTGTTTTTTCAGTCTTTAAGTTTCCATCATGTAATTTTCTGTGACCGAAAGAGCCAAAAAGTAAACCCTCCTTATTGAAACCCAAGCTTTTCAAAAGACCTAGAAAACCTGATGTAGACTACATGTGGGGCAAAATAAATTAGACCTTCTGTGAAACAGGGAGTGGAACAGCAAGTACTTCATCTACTAATTCCAGATACTACTGAGCCATCACATCAGTCTTACTTATGGTGTGAAAGAATTCTCATTCTTTTTATTCTTGCTTGCAGGAGACTAAGGTGGCTTTCAAGGTTTTATTATTGTAGGGAGAAGTGATACTATTTTTGTATAATAAAGAAGTACAAATTAATCTCCTCTCACAAGGGGATTTATTATAGGCGGTTCAGATACATAACTTCTATCTCTGGACAAGGAAAAATCATGTAAGAAGTTGGAGGAGTGTACATGGTTCTCAGTGAGGGGAAAAGGTGACAGTGCTCTGAGAGCCTTTCCTGCTCACAGTCTGTTAGGTTGGAGGGTTATTATTATTATTCTTAGAGCCAGAGGATGTGGACATCTGTCAGCTTTTTTCCCTCACATGTGCAGCAACTGTGTGTGGTCCTCTAAATGAAACTGTTAGCTATGCAGCTCTGTATTCATGGGCCGATTCTGAGCGTGCTGAATTTGTGCCAATTAGAAAGTATTGTCATATGGGTGGGTGAAATGGGGATACATAAATACCATAATAAAGTAAAACAATTGCTTTAAAATAACTTATTTTTCTTAACTTCTCTCCAAATCTAAATTTATTCTTTTAAAATGAGTATACACACTAAATTAACAGGTCTGTTTTTAAAAAGCAAGCTTGTTTTACTGCAGCACACTGAACTGGATGATAATCACTGTAAGAACAGCTGCTGTGGGAGGTCAGGCAAGTCAAAGAAGAGAAAAAGTAGCCACTGCCATAAAAGAAGTTGGGTGATCTCTAGATGGAGTTGGTTTAATTCACAAAATGTGCATTAATAAGAAGACTGCATTAATAAAGACAACTGGGAACCAACATTTACATTCAAAAGTTGTTAGACACATAAGGATAGGCTACTATACTCATTACTAAGTATCCTGTGATTGCACAGGTGTTTACTAAACACTTGGGAAATGTTCAGCTGATGCTCAACAACACCCATACACTTCATAACACCGAATTAAGGGATTTACTCTGTTTACTGGGTTAATAAACCTTTCAGATTAGGGCGGCCTTCAAGATTACATTGAAAACAGAGCCACTGTAAACACACATACCTTACAACATAAATTCTGCAGCAACACCATCGTAATGGAAAACCACCACAATGAAAATGTCTAGGCTGCATGCAATACCTTTTTGGGGTCTCATCACACTGTATGAACCACTTTCTAATAAGAAAGCATACAGTATGAACCACTTTCTATTAAGGGGAAGAAATACACACTCATCTGACTTCCCTGCCAAAATAACCCAGCTATACCACTTCACATGCTCTGCCACTTCTTGTTGCTAGATATGTAACAGTGTCATCTACCATGCTGTACAAGTAATACATGTTAGTTAAATGGATTTTTCTTTTTCAATTATCTAGCAACATTTTGTCAATTATCTAGCAGCTCACATTGGCAAGACTTGTCATAAACTTCATAGATCTGTCAGATTCCTATAATGATGGAACATATGTTAAGAAGAGCCCCAAATCCCTTAAAAAAAAAAAAAAAGAAAATCAAACATGTGGCCTAGACCAAAAGATATTTAATGCATGTACAATGAAAGGAATCTAGTGATTTTTGAATTCACTGGTCACAGTGTCACTCTCTCTTTCAAGTTCTTGCAAGTAGTTCCTCTACTTTTAAAGCTAAAAGGCCATCTTCTCTCCTATTAGCTTTTGTTTTAACACAGTCCTTTCATTTCCCCAGCAGAACAAATCTTTTTCCATGATCCAACTACCAAGAGAAATATTCTTTAACTACCTGTCTCTCAAAGCCACCCAAAGCCTTGATATTACCCTCTAGAAATGTCTAACAATTTGGGGATTTTTTTTCAGATTGTGACAAGACATGCTATTCGACATCTTTTTCAAGCTATTTAAAATAGATTTTATAAAATCTTCTAGTTAGCCCATAAAGAAATAACTTCTCGATGATAAGGCACTAAACAGACATTACCAATTTGGTAGAGGTA
>VZTN01010887.1:17936-32327 GCA_013400515.1 Erpornis zantholeuca | reverse complement strand
TCATTTGACAGTGTTGATTTTGCCCATGGGTGGGTATTGTGAGGCCTTTTCCAGAAAGCAAGTGCCCAGTAGAGAACTCTTATTTCTAAGACTGAACTAGGAGCCTCTAGGATAGGACTACAGGGTCAGCTAAGTCTATGATTGAGTGAATAAGTCAGATGAAAATAGAACTAATTACACACTGACTGCCACATACATGCAGTATGAAACTGGACTTCTTAACCTTGCATTCAGCAACCAAGCCCTTAGATTTTAGCAAATGAACTTTAGATCATAAATTCTTAGATTTTTTAGAGTGTAAGTTCTAGACAAGCCCCTGAGCAACCTGATCCAATTAGACCTGTTTGAGCAGAGAGGGTTGGTCTAGGTGACCTTTGGAGGTCTCTTCCAACCTAAATTATCTTTGGGCCTCTGATTCTTCAAGCGGGAAATGTCCATTTGATCAGTGTTTATAAAGAACCTAATGTCTGAGACCTCTGGGTGTTACCACAGAAAAAATAAATAATAATCACTAACTGCCAATTTGTTCCTACAGTTGATACAAAGTAATACAAGGCATAGTTTGGTCAGCCTCAGATTATTTACTGGATTCTAAAATTACTGGGATTTTTTTAAGGATATCACTTCTTTCTTGACTGTAATAGACACAGAAGAAAGAAAAACAAAAAAGGTACACAAATACCTTTAATCTATTGCAAATCCATCCCTGCTCTAGCCCATATTTTAACAAAAGGTTTCTTACTGGTTGGCAGCTGGAGCCACTGAAAACCATAAGTAAGCCTTT
Source organism: Erpornis zantholeuca (assembly GCA_013400515.1). Taxonomy (NCBI): domain Eukaryota; kingdom Metazoa; phylum Chordata; class Aves; order Passeriformes; family Timaliidae; genus Erpornis; species Erpornis zantholeuca. The sequence continues at coordinate 31,543 of VZTN01010887.1, read as the reverse complement.
CTGGTAGGACAAAGTTATTTAACATTTAATAATCAGAGTTTTCATCATATAATAACACCTATAGAATAGTATTTAAAAGTTCCACTGAGGATGTGCAAACCAGAATAAGAAAACTCAGCACAAGCCCATAATTTTACCATTTCTGCAGTGCTAACAACTACTGGAAGTTGTTGTAAGTGTAAAGACATGTGTCTGAATACTGATAAGGAGGATGATGGGAAACCTCTGAGCCCTTCAGAGTGGACCTTTAAAATTGTTCAATTAGCCTCATGCAGATTTCGACAGCATGGAATGCAATGCCAAGGGGACAACAAAGCCCACACAGGGACTTTAAGCTGTGCCTTCTCAATATCAGGGAAAGAAGCACAGCCAGAAAATGCATTACCTGCAGAAACCACCCACTGGGGCTATAGACAGGTAGCACAATTTAGTGCTATCAGAAATCACAACATATACAATAAGTGGTGAAATTTGTACCTAGTTGGATTTTGCAATTAAGTATATGCCTCTCCTTCACTGCTATTTTTCTGATGTCAGATTTCAAGGACTTTTGATGATAATAGAAAACACTCCCACTGACACATATGAAAGAGAAGCAGTGTGTTTGTAACCCTGTAGCCTGGAAATAGTAGGTCCAAAAATAGTTGGCGCTAAACTTTAAATAAAATTATGGAACTCTTTCAACCTTTCTACTCTCACTGTGTAAATGCGAAAGTAGTGTAAATCTTGTGGACAGTTATTGCCATATCTAGTGGCACGTACTCAGCAGCAGTTGGAGAAGTGTTGTGCAGCATGGCTAGTGCCCATTACCCGTCTCCCCATATTTTCTTACAATTTATTTTCACCCCAGCAGGCAGCACCTCACAATGCCATTAATTTGTTGGGCAGCTCATACTTTCCAACACAAACTATTTTACAATGTGCTCCTATAAACAACCTGGTGGTTTACTGGCAATACTCAACAGTGTCAGGAGGGAGGTTATGATTTAAAGGTAGCAGGTAAAAAATTGAGCAGGTCGCGGAGATGACATCGTTTGACCAAACCTCCTCTCTTTTAATTTTACTATCGTCAGCACAAGCACACAAAATCACCAGATTTACACTTGACCTCCATAATGTGTGACTGAATTAATGCTACTATCAAACAGCTCTTTTTGTTGGTGCTTTTACTACACAGTATTCTGCTAATAGCATATTTGCTAGCTGACCATGGGTACAAAAAAAAACAAATGGAGGAAGAAGGTGGGGGAAAAAGAAATCTTTAAATTGATTTTAACAGCAAGTATGGAAAACTCCACCCAAAGCCCTATCTCCTTGCAGAGTAATTAGACACTAGCAAAATACTTGCATGCCTCCAATATTTATTTATAGCTACTTGTATTTGACTGCTTCAGTTAATACAAGCCTTTGCAGAGTGAAGAAAAAAAACCACCACTAAGAGAACAAATTCAGCCTTTTTAATATAACAAATTGAATCTCACATTTTTGTCTTACTACACTCTAAACACTAATTTCCTCTTGTAAATTCTACCTCAAGTAAGTAATGCAAATGTATATACACACAACCTGAGGTCTTACCAGGTTCTTCAAATCATCAATATTTTCAGAGTATTTTACATATTTTTTTATCAGTAATACTAATGCGTGCATTAACTGAAGCGGTCTCTCCTGTTGTTACTCAAAATTAAATTGCTGTCAATCTGACACCTTTTGCAGACACTCAAGGAACTCGAAATTTTCTATTAACAAGTAATAGAAAACTAGAATGGATCAGAGGATATGATTGTGTGTTACAGCAGCCAAAAATGATCTGCTAGGCTATTCTATTTTTATTTCTGTATCTTTAATCTAAAGATTCCGGCACCTGGGGCAGGGTTAAATGAGCAAACAATCTGAGTAATATGCTATCAGTATTCCTAGGGAAGGCTTGTCTGCCATTACACAAATTGAATACTGCAAAACGGTTATTGAAGCTTTTTGTACAAAGGTCACAATATAAAAACAAATCTTTGGTATCAAAAACTTCATACTGTAAATCTAAGCCATAAATGCAAGAATGAAAGTATCATTCACATGTAAAGAGAGTCTGAAGGGGTTAAGCCTGTGTCAGTCTTAAATTCATGCAATGTTTCTACATTGTTTTAAACATTTTCCATGTGCTTACAATGTTTTCTAATAACAGGCCAATTCCTTAACTCACACAGGAATCTAAATTACAATAATCATATGCATTCCTTTCCCCAAGAAAGGAAACACCTGTTGTAGTTGGTTAATTGCTGCCTTTTTGTAAGTTTTCAGAAGAAAAATAACATTAACAAATAATTTATAACTGAAAAACTTTAGAAGCAGAGAAACACATGAATTGTAAAACTGATATGAAACTCAAAATATATGTTGAGACAGAAACACATGGTTCACTTTGTTAATTAAAGAAAAACTCTGTATCAAAGTACCATAATAGGATATGGTTATTTTATAACAAAGATGGGGCTACTTTCTATTCCATTTCACTTCTGCAATAATTGTTACTCATGCCACTATACAACAAGAGAAAATGAAAATTAAGCCCTAAAAAAGAACGAGAATAAAAAAAAGAGTATGTGTACTTAAATCAATATACAATGTAGAAGATATATTCAATGAGGAATTTAAGAAATTCATTCACTTGTTGCTATGGAATTCTTGATGAATTAGAGAAAAAGGAGAAAAGTTATATGATTATAAACCCCAAAGTGTCAATTAAAACTATCTTTTTAAAAATGCACACACTTGCACTCATATTGGTAGCAGTAGTAGTAGTAGTTTTAATCTGAGACTTGTTAATTATTTCCAGCCACATTCTAAGACACAAAAAATGTGAAATTCTGCCCTAAGCTATGGTACTTTTTTTCATTCATATAAATCCAGTCATTTCAGTGGAACAACCCTGAAAAGGAGCAAAATGAGTTATGCCTTGTGCTAATGCTGTTATATATATATATCTATATTTGAGGTGTACCATGGTACTTTTAAATAACTGCTACTCATCTGCTTTTATCTGCTGTTATGTCACTAAGCTGGACATGGTAGTTGAAACATGGTAGCAAAAGTACAGTCAGAGCAAGATCAACAAGGAGCAAATACTCAAGGAAAGAGTGGAGGAAAGGCAAACTTCAACTTCTCCTGTCATGTACAAATGAGATAGTCAAACAGCTTCACATCCTGCAAGGTGTATTTTCAAATGACAGTCAAGTCTTTACAGAGATAAATAGCAGGATAAACAATGCCTTCAGTACTAGAACTGGAAAAAAAATATTTAAAATTAAAAAAAAAATGGTATGTGTTACTAAGTCTGTAGTGGATAGGGAGAAAAAACCTTAAAAAAATCTGGATATTGCATTCACATCCCTTATCATTTATGTCTTAACTAATGGCTGTCATACAGGTAAGTGTTCCTTTACCTGGGTAAATGAGGTGCAAGGCTTTATGAAGGGCTCCCAGAAAGCCAAGTTAAGTGCTGGGAATACCATAGAACAGGTTGGTGAGCCTTCTGCAGACACCTGCACTGAGGTATGTGCCACAGGCCCTGCACAAGGTGCACATGAGGGGATATACCTTGTTCCAGGTCACTCAGACCCAAGCTAAATTCACCTTGATGCTGCAGAGGAGCCTGAGCTGCTATAAGTAGCTGGCTGAATATGAGAATGCACATCAGCACACCAGAGATTCCAGTCTAGCAGCCAAAGTGAGCCCCAGCAGAATAACGCAGTAATGCTGATTGCAGAGAACTTGGTGTGATTGTTTGGATGCTACATCATAGGTATATCCTGAAGCAATAAGTAACTTCCTACTTCTTGTTGCTACTTAACACACCATCCCTCCCACCCTCATCTTTTTTCTCTGTATGAACCAATTTACTGAGACTTTTTTTATACAATAGCTAATTTCACCTACTGCATTTAATGTCATAGGAGTTATACATGTAAATCCCTGTACTTAGAGATAAGATAGTCCTTTATGCCATTTTAATCAATCTTTGTCATGGGTATGTTACTTAATAGCTCTGTCTTCCTATAGAAAATGAGCAACTTAAGGGAAATGAAACTTTTCAAAGATACATTTTCCTTCTGGCAGACTGTGAAATACACCATAATTATCCTCTTTCAATGAATAACGTTTGAAAGAAAATGAACATTCTGTGCACCAAAAAGTATAATACAATGACAATCTCAACTGCCTTGTAAATAAAAGGAAATTGTTTTTCTCCTATGATCTATATTGCACAGAAACATATATACATGCTTGATAAATATAAAACTAAATCAGACTATCAAGCCATTTTTAAGGTCCTACTAATTTCTAATAACAATAAACTCAATGTTTCACAGCCAAAAGGCATTGTATTTATATGTCTGAATAATTAAAACTGTGTTATGAATTATGGGCTCCATCTTGCATGCTGATGGAACTACTTGCATGAGTAAGGCTTGGACGGAAGAACATGGCCTCTCTTAAAGATAAGGGAGAGAAAGATAATGGCCCAACAAAACTTAACCAGAGGGGATGGGGGCACAGGGGGTAGTGAGGGTGGAAGAGAAGGCAGGAAAAGGCCTTTTCAACGGCATAATAAAATCATCACTTTCCAGCCTACATTCTCCTATTTGGAAACCTGTACTATCTTTAACAGCTCGGTAAAGTAAATGTTTGAACACGGATCTTACATACTAATGGTGCTATGCACAATTTAACTAAATAGTTAGGACAAAGTGCCATTTAGCCCTTTATGGTATCTGAATTATATTGTTCCAGTAAATATGAGCATGAAGCAAAAACAAGGAGCCAAAGCCACACAACCTTCATTAGCTAATATGGGACAAAAACATTTGAATACCAACCTTTACCTCAGAAAGTAAGCCCGAATCCAAGTTTTGAATTAGGAAAATTAGAGCTCTACTACAAAGAAATATTTTACTGTGGAGAAACTGTGATATTTATGTCTTACATCCCTTGGTTGTTGTTTGGTTTTTTTCCTTCTCCCTTCCCCACTCCCCAAATCACTGACTCCACAGTGATAAGATGCTGCTGATAGTGGTAACACATCACAGCATGGACCACTCTGTTCCACAGCTTCTAGAAGAACTAACAGAAACCTGGAAACTAATATGTACCACTAGAAGAACTTCGCAGTTACATCTTGCCTTACTCAAGTCCTGGATTTGCAAGAATAGGTGCTTCCACTGGGAGAAATCAGTACAGCTTCCTTCCCCAGGCTGAACTTTCAGCAAAGCCAGAGATCAACACCTCAGCCCCTGATGAGCTGCACCTTGCAGCTGCCTCAGGGAGACAGCAGCTCCCACTGCCCACCCAGCTCCTACTTCGTGGCTGATCACTGCTGCTCAGCAGGTGGAAGAGGCCCTGAGGACAATTAGTGCTGTAACACAAATGCACCCAAAGGAAACAGGATTCTCAGCATGTCATTCATTAAAATGTGACAAAACAAAGCAGTGCACACTAAAGATGGGGCAGCATATAATGCCACTGAATACTACTCTATTTCCCACCACTGCTTAAAAAATAATATCCAAAACAGGTGTTCCCCTGCTCTAGTCCCCAGCACTTGGAAACTTCCCTCCAGGCACAATCTGGAAAGACAGATCCTCTACCACAGTAGCTTCTGCTCAGTAGATTGGTGACCATGGAGCTAATGAAAGACAGGGGACACATCAGCACCAGGTCCATCGAAGCAAGCATGGTTCAGTTCAACAAATCTTATCTGGCAGTGGCGCCTGATTCTGCTCCAAGGACTGGTCAAGTATTTGATGAACTCACCACATGCAGAACATACAGAAATTCATCTCACCATGTAGTCAGCAACCAGGGAGGTGTCTAACCCACCTACTCCTTAGGTTATACGGAACTGGAGAGAGAGTCACCTCCAGTGAGCATTTTATTCTGTCTTTGATACTTACTTGAATGCAGGATAAACACATATCTTGAGGTGACTCTATCTATTGGCTATGGGTTTGATGTTTTAGACACTGGAGTTAATGCTACATTAACAGCCCTCACAATTATTTCATTTACTGTAAACAACACACACTCCTAAAATAGTGGCTAAAAATTCTACACAGAAATACGTGCCCTTTAGTTTAAAGCTTCAGAATAGATGTGGCACATGCATGGAAAAGAAAAAAAATACTGTTTAAATAAATTTAGAAATTTTTTCTAATGTTTAGACTAATGCTAAAAGTTGAATGTCTTTACATAGACCAGCTATGAAATAGCTCCCAATTAGCTTTCTTTTTCTGTGGTTAATGTGTTAATGTCTGTGTTGTAAAAAGCTGTCTAAACAAGTAAGGGCTATTACCTTATGTAGCCATGACATTATCAATAACATTTAATAAAAATATTATTATAGAGAGTTCATTATACATGCCTTACCCAGTCAAAAATATCTTAAGTCTACCAATAATGAATATACACTGCATATATTTAGTGTATATGTTACACAGGCTGTGTATATAGTACACAGTTTCAACTTTTTCAACAAGGAAAGGTCACCTAGCCAGAGTAGAGGTTGTGAAAGACCTCCATAAATTAAATTAGACAGCTAGCTCACAAAGTTATAAGCTGTTTAGGGAATATGTCAGGAATCCCCTATCTATAGGGAAGCTTCTCTCTCCCTGTAGAGTGGAATTTCACACCTAATAAGAAAGGCATTTTCTATTCTCTTAATATTTATGGATATCTTGAAGTGTTTTAAGACCTTCACAGTCTCTGCATGCTTTGAACTGCTTTTAACTGCAGTGAACTGCCTGCATACACATTATTCCATCTCCAAAGCTTCTGCGTTTCTATTCAGAAAGTCATAATGCAGTTATTAGAAGAGATTTCCACACAGAGTTATTGAATCATATTGGTAAGCTTGGTTTACGCCGAGGTGCTGTGACATGAATGCACATTGTCTTGAATTAGCCTAGCAGTCTGTGGAGCGACAGCTCACTGCAGCTCTTAACGAGCTGCACACATCAACTGGGCAAGTACTTGGTTAGGTATCAGTGTGCCTGGTGATGCACAAAATAAATATGAAAAAGTATTGCAACAAAACCTTTAGAGTTTACAGGTTTCATGCATTACTAGTGCGTAGATATTGTCTTTGATTATGAGTCCACTGAGGTGGTGGAATTACTTTTGTGCAAAAAAAGTTATGTAGATGTTTGCCATCAAATCTGAAGACTTTAAAAGAGATTCCATTTCAGGATAAGGCTCTAACTAAGCAAATCAAAAGTGTAACAACATCCACCCCAAGGGAAATTTCATATAGCAAAAACTTTAGTGGAGATATTTTTTTTTTTTTAATTCCATTTTGACACAAAAGATTTGAAAATTTTATTTAGAATTTCTGTGAGGAAGAAAACTGTTGAAGACTGAACATAAGGGGTATATATTTTTCATGTAAGACATGTTGTCATGATTTAACTTATGTTTTAGATGCAATTTGAAACCAAGTAGTGCAGTTATTTGCATTTATGATTCTCAATTCATAATTTTGTTTCTATGCAATATGTCAATCCTTTCAAAGTACTGACTGTGGGCATTTATCGGTATCTGTGTATTTCCAAAAAATGTTCTATCCAAATAATATTCAAGGGTAGCTCACAATCTACTACCCCAAGGGTAGTAACATCTAAAATCTATAAATGGCCAGTGGATAGATGTATTATGTACATACTAGAAGATTTTAAATAGAACGACAAATGGAAACATTGCAATTGTGAGATTCATAATGTCAAAACACTATGTCATCTACTTTCACAAGTTGTCTGTACATTTTTTCCAAATGCATTGGCATTGTACAATAGGAATTGTACTGACAGATTAGAAATTAAAATGAAATTAAATTATAAAAAGGCCACATGATTTTTACCCTACTAAAATGTGATGAAAGACCCTCTCTACTTCTGCACAGGAGCTGAAATGAAACCTGTAGTATTTTTTCCACTAACAAGGATTATAAAAATACTTAGTACACTATAGCTAAATATGCTTGGGTTTTTTTTTCCAATTAGTTATAATTTAATCAGAAATACATTTTCATATATGTTTTATATTAAAATGTTATTAGTTAGCCAGAAATGCAATACACAGGCACACATATCTATATGCTCTGACTGCGAAACATTTCTCTTCAGCATACATGCACAAACCCCTAATAATATAAGCAGGCAATGTATTTAAATAGCACACATTCTAAACCACTATATTTCAATATACTGTTTTTCAGACTACATGCACATAATCAGATTGTTTTCCAAGCAGACGTCCATTTGATTACTTAAAGTGCAAACTGTGGTCTGGCTATTGAGTGTGCAGAGAAGGATAATAGGAAGGGCAGAGAAAATACAAGTCTTTTTATATCAACAGGTGGCAATGCTAAATAGGAAAAAAAAAAAAGAAGGGAGTGGGCTCAGAGGAATATACCTTCCCTGTTTTGTACAGATATCTAAGAAAGAAAAAAGATTTGGCAGAAATTGGACCCTTTTTCCTGCAGCGATGATCATGTTGCATGTACATGGTTTGTACACAAGAGCATGGGCAAGGCAGCAGCAGGACCTCATAGAGGTTTCTTGGGCAGCTCATGGAGTCCTCCCTGGGGCTGCTCAACATGCTCAGGGGCAACAAACTACCCAGAGCACGGAGACAGCTTCCAGTGGTCCATGCAAGTACTCCACAAAAGGCCTACAGTACTAGCCTTCAATTCACATATTTATGGTCAAGTTATAAAGCCATAAAAGCAGAGACAAGAATACAGGTTGATATACAGCTGAAAAACTCAACAGTTGTATTTCAATTGAAAAAGTCTAAAAGTAAATGTACATCCCACTCAAGAGTCCCATATAAAACCATTAGATTTATAAAAATCAAAAAAAATTCAACACCAAAATCTGATATATATGTATCCACAGGAAAAGATGAGGATTGATTGCTGTCTCCTAGAAAGTGCAGTATTTAATTGTCAAGTGATTAGATGCTTTATTTGGACATAAAACAAACTGCAAGGATGTTTATTCAGAGTAAGTTAATAAATAGAAGTTAACAAACAAGTATGTATTTATCATGGTTCTCAATACAGCAATACCTATGTCTGCAGCAGGTATTAATAGTTTGCAAATTGTCCTCAAACTAAAAAGCACCAAAAGTACATAGTGCCTAAGAAAACAATTGGATAGTGAAAAAACCATAATGCTTCAAAGCAACAGTCAGTTATTTCCCCAGTGAGTAGATTCAGATTTATCAAAACTATTTGAAAAACCTAGATTTAAATTGATTGAATTCCATTATTCAGCAATAATCTTTAATTCTGAGTTGAAGAAGCACCATCAGCCTAAGAACCTATCTTAGCTAGCAGAATTAAGTGACTGCTCTTTGCAGTATAAAATAGGAGTGGATCCATAAAGATAATCAGCTGGTTCATAAATGTTCACACCACCTTATTTTTGAGTTTTACTTCGAGTTGTTTTAAGCTGGTTTCATGGAGTAAACACCCACCTGCAGTCAGAGCATGTACCTCCCAAGCCCACACACCCCACATCTTCAAAAGGAAGCCACTTTGCATGCTCAAGGCTGCTCAGTGTTTCAAACTGGAACAAAATAAATATGGACCACTCTGAAATCCAGGAGGGTACTTCTGCTCAGCACTGGAATGCTACTGTAGATGCAAACAATAATACTATTATTGCACTGAGTACTACTGCAAACTTGTGCTCTAGATTTTGATATTGAGAAGTCAATCTCTGCTTTAAAATTGCCTTTTGGATGAAGCTACTTCCATCCACAGTGAATATAAAATGATTAGAAATTAAGTAATGAGTGCAGTTTTTCTAATGTAAAGTGCTTAATGCCTGCATTATGAACACTTCGACAGATAACATGAGAAGTTCTGTTCAGTCTTTAATATTTTTATTGTAATTTTACTTTATCCTGTCCAGGAAAATGGAAATTGAGTGTGGCAATGCCCTTTTAATACACCAATTATAGACACATAATTTCAATAATTAAAGAAGTGATAATGTCTGTTTCACTACTATCAGAAGGATAAATGTCCTGTCTGCCCATGTTCAGGAACAAAACAAAAGGAAAAAATTTGGCAAGCCCTTTACCCAGCAGCCTCCATCTCTTGAACATCAGGGCATAACACAGAATTGTAGGGTACACAGAAGGTTAGTGCCTGGTAAGATTTTGGCTGACAGGGTGTACCAGTGAGTCACACTGAGATACTGAGAACATATGTCAAATTGCTAAAGCTCAAAGAAGTTGAATCCTAGTACCTATTACAGCCTCTAAGCCATAAAAATGACTTTATTTCTAAACTTCTGTCATCAGGGTAATTTATCTGAATTAAAACTACAATGCATAATAATGAACTATAACTAGTGACTTAAAAATTACTGCTTCTTTATACAGTCTGAACAAAGAGGAGAAGCAAGAAGATAATTCTTTTTGTAGGGTAAAAAGAGAAAAACAAACAAACAAACGAAACCCAAAACATTTTCAAAGCCTGGTCTGTTCATCCCTTTGGTGTGAAGAGAGTGATGGCTTATAATCATTCGGACTTGTGATGTGCAGTCAAGTGTTACAATGCATAGTATTCAGATTCTCAGAGAAGAATAGATTATTATTTATTATTGGTTTTGTCAAGAGTTATATTTAATGATAAAATTTATTAAGAAAGTGCATCTAATCACCAGGAAAGTATATGAGCCCTGAAAAATTATGATGCCTGTGCAAGCCAACTACAGCATATGTATTCAAGGATTGATACAGCATTACAACATAGTAACATAAAATGTATAGACAGCTTGCTCTTTTTACTCTGAAGTAATTTCCATTGCCTCTGGCTGAAGCTTGTTAGAAACAGGGCACAATTATCCCCAAGTTTTATGCACACTGACATTAAGAAGCATTATAAATGCTCAGGAAGCACTCTCCAACTCCAAAATCTCCAACCACTTCTAGACTCAGAGTAGCAAACAGTGCCACATGGTGTGATTAGTCTGCCTAATGGGTGGTATCTGAGGCAGGTTTGCAAGCACTGAGACTGCAACTGGCAGTATGTCTTTGTTTGTGCCCTTGTGCCAGTGCTTCCCATCAGAAAGCTAAATGCACAAGAAAGGGAGTATCTAAGAACTGCCTATCCTTTTTCTTGACAAGGTTAATTATACAACTGAGTTGACATTATGGAGCCAGATAGCCTATATCAATCTGTAAGCTTACCTTGGCATACAAACTTCAATTCCTTGGCATCTGTAACGGTGGTTCTTTTATCTGACCTCTTCTTTTCTGTCCGACGGTGGCTACGTCTTTTCTTTGTCTCTCCCCAAAGATTCGATCCACCATGCATGCTTGGGATGTTTAGAATGGCAATTCCTTCCAGAGAGATATTGATTAAGTCTAGCTGAATTCCATCACACTGATTAGAAAGAAAAAGGAAAAAAAAGAGTGAGAGAGCAGTAAGAGAGAAAGAAAAATCTGAATGTTCTTTTTCTCAGATATTTTTCATTACCAATTTGTCATTCTTAACGCTGCTAATAGTTTATTCAATGTTTACACCTAAGATATATACTTGTACCTGAAAAGGAGATATGAGATAAGAACAGGTCATCATTCAGAAGGTAAAATATGATTGCTATTCAGCTTTTGATTGCCTAAGTGTGGCACCATTTGGTACTGTCTTGTTATCTGATACCTGTTCACTGACTCAAGTAAAATATATTCCTAGCTTTGCTACAGCTATTAGCAGAAAAGCATTTTTACTACCAAAATTTCTTTATCAATAACTGGAGGGTTTTTGCCTTTTCCAGATAAATTTTCTGCCTTATGATTTTGCAATTACACTTGTCACTCTAACAACTGAGTCCCCTCCACAACAAACAGAATACAAAAGTCCCTGCATACAGAGAATATACAGACTTATGGAAAACGGTCTGAGCAAGCCCCAAGAGGACAGAACATCACACAGGTATCAGTTTCAATCAAAATTCTCAACAAGCCTATCAACACAGGGCTATGCCTAACTAGTAGCTCCTAGCAAGAGGTGAAATCAGTAGAAGTGGGTACAGAAATTGCTGATGCAGCTACAGCATTTCTTACCCCAGAACCTTTGCCAATCAGTTCTCTGAAATATGCATCATTGCTCAAGGAAAACATAGGATATGGAGCTAAAGAAGAGGTGTCAGTGATCTAAAACCTTTCCAAGACTTACTGGACACACAGAAGTCATCTTAGTCTGTGGGATAGCCCCTTTGGTGCTGGAATCATTACCATAGGGCACCTTGTGTCACTAGTGTGTATTTCTCATGCTTCCTATAGCAACCCTGGATGTTGAGACACCCCATAGAAGTATATTTCTTTGCTAAATCTGGCTTCCAATTATATCTTATAAAGGGAACATATTTTTCACTTCTGGAAAATGGCTCAGTGACAAACTGCAGCGTTTTCTCAGGTGGTCGAAGCCTACAACATTTTCAAATACAGTTCACCTGAGACATTGGATGAGATGAACCTAGCTTAACAGCATACACCTAGCCTTCACTGGCTATAATTTACTCAAACTAAGTCCTCTTCTCTACCAACATTAGGAATTCCTTAACTCATATAAAATGTAGCAAAACACTGAAGACTCCCTACAGGAGAAAAAAACCCCAAACATCATATTATGACGTGGAACCTGCAGGTGGAAAGCAAAGCATCCATTTCTACTCATGAGTTCACTGAACCAGCTAGAGTTGCCCAGGATTCATGGACTTGCACCTTGGCTAGAGATAGATTAGCTTAATTCCTCACAACATAGAGTACATCGATATCCTGGCAAGTCACACGTACCAAAGTGTAGAGCAACATATTTTTGAAACATTAGATCCTACTCCTGCAATGTTCTGAAAGCTTGTAGAGGATTCAGTCATCCATTTCAAACTGATTAAGAGTATTACTTTGCAATTCCAATACACAACAATCAGGAAGAAAACTGGAAAAATAATTAAGCATGCTTCAGTAATAGTCCACTGACATCTTGCAGCTTGCTTCTCTGTGGGTCACTAGCACTTCTTGCTCTCTGCCTAAACCTTTATCACAGCTTTGAAGAAGAAAAGCCAAGTACAACTCAAGAATAACTGAATAATTGTTTATTCTGAAATGTTCTGAGATCATAAAACAGAACTGTATTATAATGTACACACATCTTAATTCTTATAAGAAGAGCATAAATCTGGAGAGAACAATTTCAACACTAAGATTTCATATTTGCTCTTCAAGAATTAAAATTTAAACCTGTGGAATAAATTCATACAGGAAAACCTTTAAAGTCAAAAGGCATATCTGAAAGTGAATTTGCAGTTGTGGCAACTACTGTAATTGAAAGTGTAACTTTATAATAACACTTTTCTTACAAGAATAAAGGCATCTGTCTTCACTGTGGTTTTTGGAAGCAAATTTGTGGCTTTCCCTGGTATTTTATATGTATTAAATACCAAGATGATTTATTTTGCTAAAAATTCTGCTCATGTGTATGCTCACTTACTGCTATACATTCTAGATAAACAGATATTAATTTCATAATTAAAAGTAATCTT
>VZTN01010887.1:0-15911 GCA_013400515.1 Erpornis zantholeuca | reverse complement strand
TTATACAACTAATATAAACTTGTATACATACTTGTCTGCTTTGTAATGTTAACATTTAATCACCCTTTCAGTGGTTACAATTATATGAATAAAGTTCATGTCTTAGTATGTATCAGAATATGTATGACTTTCTCTAGCTATTAATATTTTATTGGGAAAACCTGATCTTCAATTTTTATTTAATCAAAAGGTACATTTAACTTGCAGTTTATTCAAATCTAACCAAACCAGGTAAGTATTTCTTCCAATAACTAATAAAATATTTTTCATGCTACATTTCCTTAAACTCATGTATGTGAAGCACTTTCCTGGGAAACAAGGGGGTTTTTTTGTTGTTGTTTTTTCTAAGGTTTTTGGTGGAGTTTTATTTTTATTATATTTTAATCTAACATGTGAGGAACATGTTTTCATTCAAAGAGAAACATACCAGCATAACAGGCAAGTGTGGCACTGCTGGTTTTACAGTTTCAGTCTCAGTATTCTTTGCTACTTGTTCTGCTACCAGGCACATGGTTCCTTCAGATCATTTCAGACTTCACCCTTTAGGAAGCTTTGACTGGACTTTCATAGCTCCCACCATCCCTCTCTGAGTGCCTCATGCTATGACACAAATACTCCATTGACACATGCAGTTCCTCATTAATACTGGAAAGGAAAAGCACCATAATAGTCTTGAGAAATTATTTTATTATTTAACCTAAATTTTCAGGTTTGTATCTTCACTCATTTCTCATTTTTCATGTACCTATTTATAAACATAAGACCCCCAAACAGTTTATGTAATACAGCCACTTATTCTAGCAGCCATCAAAGTAGCAGTGGCACATTATTTTAAATTCCTATTTTGTCTCTAAGTATCCTGTGTCTTTTTAGTTAATGTTCAATGTATAATGGAAAGATGACCCCTTGTACAGAGAGAAAAGCTATTTAATGAAGGGGAATAATTCAAAAAATATATATATATTCTTTAACCTTTATTCAGGAAAGTAAGTACAATTTTAGGGAATTGAGTTTTAAAGGTTANTACAATTTTAGGGAATTGAGTTTTAAAGGTTATAAAACCTCGGGACCTAGAAATAATAAGATTATTTTTTTTTTATTTTAATCCTGCGACAGCTCTCACTCCCTCCAACAGTCTTTCATTTTTCCATCTGACCTAGCCACACTCCCTATTGATTTCTAATGTTATACTTCACCTCTTGACCTTGTCTACTGTATTAAGACTTCACTAATCATCAAACTGAACTTTGTTCCAGTGTGCAGGGCTACACTACAAATAGACATGATAAAAATAATATTTTGGAATATAGGGTCAAAAGGATGTGCACTGCCTTGCCTTGTTGGATTCAGGCACTCTGCACCCTCGCTCCCTGCATTTCAGCCAAACTAGTGACATTTCAAGGATAAAGGCAACAATTAGTTTCTTACTTCTATTTCTACAGATTCATGCAGCTTCTTACAGGTGGCTGAGAAAGTTTCCGAAGTGCCAAATTCAAAATACCAAAATTTGTTCTTCATTCTGAAACAAGAAAAAAAAAGAAAAGAAAAAAAGAAAGATCTTATTCACTATCAATATGTGACAAAAGTGATCATCCTGTCTTCCACTATAAGTAATGGCAAAGGCTTGGGAACATGTGACATCCCATTTGAAATAGATGAGCTCATAATTTTCAAAGCTTAAATGTTGGTGTCAAGTTGTATGATATCCCCTAAAGGGATAACAGGAATGTGTTGAACTGACAGGTTCAAATGTACCTTTGACTTTTCTTTTTCAGTGACTATCAGAATATTTTTTGTCACTTAACCAGTGACATGCCTGAGAAAAATGTATCGATTTTATTTCATGTCTTACACCTACTATACTATTTCTGGTGCACAGTTAACATCTTTATCCTGAAGAGTAGTAGAATGTACAAGCAGGGCAAACCCATCATGAAGACGAGCCAACACAAAAATGCAGCTTGCCCTAAGCTAGTTAAAAGTAAAGGCAAATGCCTATTGTGCATGATGACAAATGGGATACTAGAAGAAAATAAAAATTCCAGATCTAACAATCTTTAGATATTTTGCAGTAGGAGAGCTGTATTACCAGGTAATTCACTCACAGACACATTTTAAATGGGCAATGAGACCTGCATCTTGAAGTTCATTAACAGGTTCTACAGGAAAATAAAACTGGATTTAATGCTAGTAAATTGCTTAGTTTATCATGACAGCAGGCAGAATTTACACTTTTTTCTTTTTAAATACATAAAGACTGCACTTCTGTTTTACCAGATTTATAGCATACTGTTAAATACAATCAGGACGCCAACAGCACCATTTCAAATAAGTATGCGTACTTTTTGTGAACTCTCATGAGTAATTATTATTCTGTAACAAAAAAAAGAAGCTAAACAACCACAACAAAAGACACTGAATTAGAATTTATTATTCCCACTTAAGAATCAGATATGAACACAGTTTCTCCACTTGTATAAACTGTTCTCTGACACAGCACATTGTGCTTTTAACTTGAAAACGACTTGAGTTTGCATAAGCTAAAAGCGGAGAAGAATGAAACATAAATGTAGATGATTGTAAAACCTCTCAGAAGTACAAATCCTACCTGTAATTATTTCAAATTACATATAAAAGACTATCTAGTTGTTGTTAAAGTCTACTTAATGACTCTTAAAATCACGAAGTGAGAAGAAGTATTGCAGTACTGGCCATTTCCAGAAACCTGTTCATATAAGAGCCAGCAATTCCTGGTGCAGTATTAGAGAAGTGTAAAGATGTGTCCAACCTGGCAGCCTACACAGATTTGGGAAGAGAAGAGTAATAAGGAAATGACACACTTCTGATGAAAAAATTTACAGGCATTTCCAAAAGTTTTTACACAGAAAATATGAAAATATTTAGAAACTATTTTTGAGAACCTGCTCTCAGATAAATGGCATATTCTCGAAGGAGCTGCAACAACCAGAAGGGTTCAGGCCAGATTCAGGTCCAGATTCCTCGAGTCTACAGATAGAAGTGGTCTGACATATGTTCCTTCTACACCTGCATTTTAATTAGCACACTGCCATACTGACCTGGGACCAAGTGCTCTATTTATGCCAATGTAAAAAGATATTTAGAAACCTTTTCTTTCCAAAGAAATGGGAACTAAGTCTTGAATTTCCATTGGGTGCCTTTGGAAAATCTGGATGCAGCTATCTTCCCACTACTTTCTAGACAGGGATAATGAATAATCAAAATTGCCAAAAAAAAACCCCTCCAAAAGAAAACAAAAAAATCCCACACCAAACAGAACTCCCCAAACAAACAAAAACCCCAAAACAAACAAACCACAAAAATCCCATCAAAACCCCAACCAAACAAAAAACCTCAAACAAACAAAATAACAAAAAAAATCCTTGATGTAAATATCCATAAAAATACTTTGTCATTTCTCTTGATCCTATTACTAAGATAAAAAGCCTTTGTATCTTCTTTTCTGATAGCCTTTCCTTTTGCTATTCAGTAACTTTTACCCCAAATGTAGAATCTTTTCTTTTTCTTTATTTAAAAAACTGCTTTAAATTGACTCACCTATTAGCACTCTATATAACAAACTCTTTGACTTATGTGAACTTAAAATAGACATGTATTTTTAAGTCAATCAGAATACACTGAGTCAAATTCAGGTATTTTGAGTTCAGCCACACAAAACCCAGCATTGTCAATGCACTCAAGGATTACTAGAAAATTTAGATTTATAAATCTAAACCTTGTAGAATCATATGACAGAAGATTAAGTAAATATACCAGATGAGGTTTTGATTTCTTGTAATTTTGATATAACCTATAAGATTCTATCAGGCTGAAAAATATATTGTGAGCCTGTTCTCCACCCTCCTGTTGACTATCTCTGTTTTTAAGACAACTTACTTGACAGCTTTTCAAATACAAAGTTGGATGTAGATATAAATAATTTTATGCTTCATTTTCAAACGATTTACCAATTTCTTTTACAGCCCATGAAATAGAATAAATTCCATGGTTTTATTAAAATACACTATATCTTTTATTAAACGGAGGATTGTATTAAAACTTTTCATAGAGATACAAAATGGAGTTAAATTAAGAACCTCAGAGAAATTATACCAAAATTTTTATAAGCAAGACAAGTCTTAGTATGCTTGTAAATATTACAATTTTTCTAATAATAATAAAAACCCCAACATCTAGTTCATATCTTCAACTTGCATTCCTGTTTCAAAGAGGTAAAGCTCATCTGCTTATCAATACAGCAGCAAACAGTGGAAGAATCCATTCAGAACATTACTGAACTACTATCATGGCCATTCTGATTTCTTCCATAATGTAACTAAATTTTAGATTGCTAAACAAATACATATTTAATGACAATTTTGCCACATTAAAACTGTGAGAAACTGAATCACCGACTGCTGTCATGTATATTTTCTCTCTCTCCCAGAGGAAATGATTTAGACTTTTCCTAGCTTTTAAGAAGAGATGACCAAAAATAAGTTTGAAGTCTGCTTCTTCTTTACAACACTGGTTTTGTTGGAATAGGAAAGGAAATGGATTATTCTACAGAAAAGGGTTTGGGTTTTGGGTTTTTTTTTCCCATATGCTACAAAATAGCCAAACTCTTAAACAACTTTACAATATAAATAAAACATCAATCATGATAAAAGGCTGACCTACATTGCTATTGTATTAGAGTATGTCAAAATATACAGCCTATGGGTGTAGGAATGACAAAACAAAACTGTACTTCAAGAACCTAAACACTCTTTATGCTGGCAATGTTCCACATTTTCAAGTACTGGTCAATTTTCTGACAAGCAGAATGATCTTCTTCCACTGGGATGAAATAAATTCGCGAGACAGTTGTGAGAGACTGAAATGTTAATGGTTAATGACTCAAACAATTGGCCATTTGCAAAAGCAGCAGGTGCCTGGGGCCAGGTTTGCATCCCCCAACCAAAAGGGATAAGGAGAGTTTCTGGATGTGTGGTGGCAAAACCTGAGAACAGCCCAGGTGCAGAGGGCATGAGCACTAGAGGAGGACCACAACAAACCAGTCTGTTTAGCAACAAGCTGGGGTTTGAGCCAAGTGAGGGAAGAGGCTGGTGAGGAGCGCATCTTGCTAGGTGGGATAATGCTTTATATCAGGCCAATGTCCTCAATTATGCAACTTGCCCAGGCATAAAACTCTGGTCCTGGGGAAGAACCAGGACACTGAGACACAGGCCTGAAGGCCTGAAGGTGTTTATCCCTTCTGATGGGGCATAACTGGCTAAACCAACCTGACATGAGAAGCAGCTGTAACGTCTTAGAAGGTGTCATAAACCATTATTGATTCCCAAAGTCCCCCCAGATTCATTTTTGGGGCCTTCCACCAGAGGACTGAGCACGATCCACAGTGTTTCAAGAGACAGTGTTGAACTCCCATCCCAGGGGAGGTACCTGGGTGTGCTCCTACCTGAACCTGAACACACATCAGCCCACTGAACTATATGTTCCATGAGCTTCTCCCAGCCCTGACAGATGAAGCCTGTGACCATTGCTTCAAGCATCAATCAAACCTCATGATTGGATCCATGGGTGGTGATTTCTATGTATGTATAAACACTGGTCATTCCGTGTCATTTCACTCTAACCTGCCCCAAGGGATCTGTTAACAAGAACCTCAGCTACTCTCACCTTTAGGAGCAGGTTGTAACAACAGTATAAAAAGGCTAATACTGCCATTTCTTACAGCATTTCTATACTGTGGATGAATATCAGACTTAGAAACTTAGATTTGTTTCTTGGAAAAGTTCAGACTGATATTTGGTAATCAAGGCAAAATAATCAAAATAGTCTGTGATATGGGTTTGCTCCATTATCAGTTAATCAGAAACCCCCCTACTGCTAAAACTATTTTATATAACCTTTCTGATTAAGCAATTACAAGGCATGTCATTGAAAAATTGTCCTGTATCTAAATATGGAAATAGTAAATACTTTATTCAACACCTGAAGAGCATCTATACTTCATCGCAGTATGATCACTCTGTCAGAACATGCATAACAATGCACCAGTTGTGGGCTGCTAATAAAAGGTCACAGTAAAAGAGGAGTATCTTTAACTTAAGTAAAAAATTCTTATTCTGGCATTTAGGGTCTACACTTGGGGCAAGAGCTTATTGCTACATTTGCAAGTTTGTCACACTTTCTACTGCACCCTATTTAAACTTCTTAAATTTACTTTTTACTTTTTTGCTTTAGAAATTTATAATAATTATTTCCACTTTAATTATTCTATGTCAAGCTTCAATGACTTCAGCTAATATTTCTACATCAGAAAATTTCTGACTGTTATTTTTGTAAAATGTCAGCTGAAATACTTTGACCATTTTTGAAAATGACTGGATTAAAAACGTGTATATTTCCTTATACTAGAAGTGTTTGATAACATACATTTTGAACTGCTTTAATACAGCTACACTTTCTGAGAAGAGATTTTAAATTTAGCATGAGAATGGCCTTGCATCAAGAATATGCCTCTAGCTGTCTGCATGAAAATACATATAGAATTTAACCCTATTTTGACCACTTGGAAATAGACTTTGAGAAGGCTTTACTTTCCATATTCTGTGGCAGAGAAACAACAAATTTTTGTCTCCAGTTCTGTCAACTTTTATCCTTTAATCTATACTAAATATAGAGCTTTTTTACCCAGGAAGATACTAGAATTCTTCATTCTTCCAAGATAAATTCCTTGAAAAGTCCACTGCCAGGAAGCAACCTCTAATACAAATCTGTGTAAGAATGTCTGCTCATGGACAAGCAGAACTTGAATTCCTCCAGAAAGTACACTGTTCCCCAAAATATAATCTCTTAGCACTGCTTTCTGAAAATACGTTTTTTAAGATTATTCCAACTGTGTTGCAAAAGTACTGTTTCTTTGTCAGTGAGTGTCAAGAGTTGATCCCAATCTATATCATAAACTCACACAGTTTTCAGCATAAAGCTCCTATTCTAAGAGCAGCATTCATGAACAACAATGTACAGAACGTAATGAATTTAAAAAAGAAAATTCTATGGCAGGAAAAAAAAAGTAGCAAAGAAGCCATAAAGAGTAGATGCTTATCATCTCATCCACCACAAGTCTGGAAGGTGCTCAGAGCCACAGATTAATGCTATGTATTTAAAAGGAACAGGTCTCTTTACCTCCCTTTACCCCCTTGTTCACTCTTTTGTTCCAAGCAAATGTGGAATAATGCGCAGAAGCACCTCTGCAGGGAACCAGAAATATCAGAAAAGTGTGCTGAAATGGAGGTATATTTCCACAGAGGAGAAACTGTGAACAGTACAAAGGGAAAAAAGGGTTGACAAGCATATGTGAAAAAAGAGGAGGTCATCATCAGAAAATAGAGGAATCATGAAAGAGAAGAATGAGGAGGAGATAGGAACTTAATTTCAAAATGCATTGAAGTTCCATAGCACTGAAAAAGGTATGATGATAAAATACAGAAGAGAAGTAAAGAAATTCTAAAGGAGACCTAAATAAAAACACATATTTCTTAAGCTTGAAAATACAGATAATAAGGCCTAAAAATGAAACTAGCAGTATAGGAAACATCAAGATGGGCAAAAATCTGAACATCTCTTCCAATATTCTCTCACTGACAGTGGTTATTACCAGACACCATGGCAGATAATATAAAACTCCATGTAGTAATCAGCTGGGAATAATCTATCTCTGTGGAAAGCTTATTATTATTTATGGCTCTATCAAACTGAAAAACACTACATTCAGATTAGACACAAAGAAGAATTCCTTTACAATGAGGGTGGTGATACACTAGAACAAGTTGCACAGAGCAGCTGTGGATGCCCCATCTCTGGATGTGTTCAAGGCAAGGTTGGATGGGGCTTTGAGCAACTGGTCTAGTGGAAGGTATCTCTGCCCATGGCAGGGGGGTCAGAATTAGATGATCTTTAAAGGTCCCTTCCAACCCAAACATCCTATGGTTTTAATTCAATTTGTGGACACTTACACCATTAAGCAGTATGAAAGTGATTCCCAATGTATGGGGGGAAAAAAGTCTCTTCGGGAAAAATAAGCTTACTAAGGTGTGTCTGAAGTTGCTGCTTTTGGTTTAATGAGTCCCAGCCTGTAAGACATACATTCAAGAGCAAGTGACACATGCACTGTTCTCTGGGCTAGCTGAATGGCAGGGCACAGACACCAACGGCAAATGGCGACACATTCAGCCAACATACCATTATGAGTGGTGCTCCCCAGGAATCAGTGCTGGGCCCAGTCCTGCTTACTATCTTTATTGATTTGGATGAAGGGCTTGAGTGTACGCTAAGCAAATTTACAGATGGTACCAAGTTGGGTCTGTGTTTTGACCTCCAGGAGGGGAGGAAGGCTCTGCAGAGGGACCTGGACAGGCTGAATCGATGGGCCAAGACCAGTAGTGTANTGAGGTGCTGGAGCAAGTCCAGGGAAAGGCAATAAAGCTGATGGAGCACAGGTTCTGAGAGGAGCAGCTGAGGGAGCTGGGGGTGTTTAACCTGGAGAAAAGGAGGCTTAGGGGTGACCTTATGTCTCTCTACAAATCCCTGAAAGGAGGCTGTAGCTGGGAGGGAGGAGGGCAGTGGGTGTCAGTGTCTTTTCGCAGGCAACAAGTGACAGGACAAGAGGACCTAGTGCCAAGCTGTTGGACATTAGGGAGAATTTCTTCACAGAAGGGGTGATTAGACATTGGAATGGGCTACCCAGGGAAGTAGTGGGCAGTAGTAAATACCTCCTTACTATCCCTGGAGGTATTTAAGGAATGACTGGACGTGGCACTGAGTACCATGCTCTACTTGACATGGTGATGTTCGGTCATAAGTTGGACTTGATAATCTGAGGATCTCAGAGATATTTACCAAACTAATTCATTCTGTGATTCTGTGAAGTAAAAATTTACAGCATATTATATGTCATAGAGATCGTACTTTGCATTTCTGGTGATAGAAATATGTGTACATATAGGATTTTATCTAATTTAATACTCAATACTGTATAAAATAAATAAAACTTCAGCTACTAAAAAGTATTTCAATGTTTTCTACAATTCAATATAAAGAATATTTTTACCAGGTCTCTCACAGTAATTTTCAACAGACAACATATTTTCCATCTTTTCTTACAGTTCATAAATCTATTATCTAGGTAATTTTATACTTAGGTAAAAATGATTTCATTGCAGCACATAATATATATTAATAAGAATGTATGACTTTTTCTAATGTTCCCTTCTTTCTACTTCTGTCTTAACAATCATATAATTCCTGTTCTTCTTTATAATGAATCATACGCAAAGCTAAGGAAATAGCCAGTGGAGATGCACATCCATAAGAGATTTATGTATAACTGGCATGATTTTAATAGAGACATTTTTGTCAATTTTTTCTTTTTTCCATTACCAACTCTACTTCTGGCAAATCTAAGTGTTAATCTCCTATGGCACAGAGCATAGGCAGAGACCATATAAATAAGTGCAGAAAAGCTAAAATCCTCATAGAGCAGTTTCAGTTTTACACAATAAAGAATATTTTCACATAGCATAAAATGATACCACCCATGGCTGAAAAGCTACCCCATAAGTAGTCATACCACTAAGTAACCCTGTGAGATCATTTTCCCTGACATTTATCAGTTCTACTGCTGCAAAGATGAATTTGACTCCATTTTCTCTCATGCTTTATAATAGTTTTGCACTGTAGCTCACAGTTGTCCATGCAGTTGGGCTGCAATCTCCACTGCCCACCTGCCTGCTCCCCTTTATCCAGTTCTTTGCCCAATTTTCTCAAAACTTTTTGCAGTCCATTCCAGCTGTAATTCTCATCCTTCTCCCTTGTCCATTGAGTGCTAGTCCTGCATTCAGCTGTGCTCTCACACCTGGCCAAAAACCACTCCTGGACACCTTGCTCTGACCATTTTCAGTAATAAACACAAGTCATGAAGAGTTGCAGGGCCTTGCAGTACTTAGTGATTGGGGTATATAAGTGTAGATGACATTTAATGTGGATAAATTTAAAGTAATGCATAGAGAAAAATAACACAATATTTATAGTTTTACAAACAGTGATTAGTTCTCAGTGACAAAGTCTTCGGTTTACAAATAGCTGAATAAAATTTTCGTTTCCTCAAGGGGATTAAAGAAGAGAGAGAGAGGAAACCATTTCTTATCTCAGGCTCCAACTATCCATTTGGATTGAAATATTTGTACAGACAGTTCACCCATGAATACCAATCAATTCACACACTCCAGACAGGTACTGATGTTCCCAAATATCATCTGTTGTCTGTATATTTGAAGAGAAAAGGTGCAATGAATTCACTGGAGGTCTGTGCACTGTTTCCTGATTTTGTTGAGCTACAGACCAGAATGTAATCAGAGAAATAGTAGCCAGACTGGAAGTGTTTACTTCTTCTAGGGCTACCAGGAAAAAAAACCAACACAAGAGCAGCACCAGGTCGATAATGATATCCATAAGCCACAATCCTATTTGCTATAAAACCTGCTCTTGTTTGATTAATTATGATACCTTTCTTGCACACCCTCCTTACACTACAGACTCCAGCAGATAGCCTACTACTAACATCGACAGGGAGAAAAATTTATCCTAAAATAAAAGTAAAAATTCCCATATGGAAATATAAACAACACACCCTAAAAATTTTAGATTTTTGTAGATCTTTGTAGCATGTTCTAGGTTGAAGAAGGAACTTCAAAGCTGTGGCTCACATTGTATCTGCTTTCTTTGTGCCAATATGCAACAAGATGTTCATGAGGAAAAAAAAATTCTCTCCAGAGTTACAGGAAAGTGGCTTACTCAACCAAGACTAATTGCAGGAGGTTAACCTACAGCAATCGACATGAAACTTAGCTACTATAAAATATCGTGATACCTGACTGACATAATTAAAACATATTTCTCCATGAAAGAGGGTATTGTTTCTAGTCTGTGACAGTAATATCTGTTTCAAATACAGAATTCTGATGCTTGGTTTTGAATATATTGTTTAAACAAATTTATTAGTAAGACCAAAAAAATAGTTACGTTTCTCAAAATATTTACCTTAAGTGTCTTCATTATAGCTGTGATTTAATCTGTCATTTTGCTCCCCTAAATAAATATTTCTGTTACACTTCTTAAATCCTTTGTGTCCATTCACCATCATCAAGATTTCTGCTCTTAATATTTTACTTATTTTTATGCTTAAATTTCTCCTCAGTTTCCTTCCCAAATTCCCCAGTCTTGGGAGCAGATGCTGAGGCACCAATGACTCATTAATCTCAAGAGGTTTTTTATCATGAACAAAAATAAAGTCTATGAACAGTTCCACATTTTCCAGCCTTGGTCATACCAGAGAACCAACAAAGCTCATTAAAAAAAAAGCAAAAAAAAGCAAAAAAAAAGCCCTCTCTGTATATATTAGAATAGGCCTACTATCTCAGAGCAAGGACACAGATCTCCACATTTAATCTTTTTATTATGTCAGAGGAATGAAACAATATTCCTTTCCCATTAATACGGATATGTAAAAGCAGACACGACTCTAGGTACACTAGGTAATACTTATAAGAGAGTTCAGAGGTTCAGGGACAGGTTTGAAGGAGGAACTCCTCACTGGCTGCTTCACATGCAAAACTGTAGCTTTGTTTTAGAAAACTAGCAAACTAACAATCATATAAACCAGTTCTGTTTCCCTGCAAAGCATTCATGTGAAATGAAATAATCTTTTTCTCTGGCCCA
Source organism: Erpornis zantholeuca (assembly GCA_013400515.1). Lineage (NCBI taxonomy): Eukaryota > Metazoa > Chordata > Aves > Passeriformes > Timaliidae > Erpornis > Erpornis zantholeuca. The sequence goes on along the minus strand of VZTN01010887.1, from coordinate 4,109 downwards.
TACTTTAACTCTCACTGAAAAACTGAAGTATCTCAATACTTCCATTCAATTCTTGCCAAATAAATCCTTCCATTACCATAAAGTACTTGAAACACCATGCTTTACCTCACTCCCAAGTAGGACACAATGAGAAGATTAAGTGAAAAGAAAAAAAAAAAAAAAAAAAAACCAAAAAGATGTAAGCAATCAAATTCTGTAAGGCAAACAATGAGCATCTCTTCTGTGAGCACACAGGAGAAGATCAGACTGTGTAGAAGATCTTTGACTACCTGTTTCTCCTTATTATTCCTCCAGAAATATTTAAACCTTACTGGTTTAAACCTTTACAGGTCAGATTTTGCCTGTCTGACTGGGATTCAGAGGAGTTTAAAATTTATTTTTCTATTGAAAGTGCTGGTTTATGAGTTTCGGAAGCCTCACCCATTTCAAGTTTCGCTGTCTCCTGATCTCACCTCTACGAGAATACCACTTCTAAGAAAGAGGTGGCTTGCCTGGGATTTAGTTTACCACCACAATGCATTTGTCTGCCAGTGAAGTAGGAAGACTGTATTTCCATCCAAGACAAAAGTCTTCTCAATGAAACTGAAGGTGTGATTTACCAGGCCTGAGTAAGCAGAATTGGTCTCCAGGCTTCATGGAGAGAAATAATTGGCTCTTCACTGACTATGGTGAGAGCACTGACATCTAGTTCATATGTAGGTAGACACTTGCGAGTCCTAAAGCTCTCTAATCTCAAACTGAAAACCTATCTTGTCTCAAAACACTTCACCTAGATAGAAGACTCTCCTCCCAAGCCCTTCAACCATTATTTCTCACTTTACTTGCTAAAAGAGAATTTACAAAACATATCCTTGCAGGTATGCACTCTTATACGTATGGATTTAAGCAATTTATTGCAGAAGAATCCAAGATCTGAACCCAGCCTACCTGTGCTCCCTGTAGCACACTCAATTCTAAAGGCCACCTAAGCTGTCCCAAATCTCCTGTCTCACCTTCAGGAAATTTTTAAATAAGCATGTAACACTGGGGAAATGCATGAACCCTGGGCTACTTCTTTCCTACTAGAGGGTTAAAGCACAGGTGCCAGATCTCAGGGGCAGATCTTTCAGGAGAGAACAGGCAGGTGAAACGTGGCCCAAGCTTCATTTTCCTTGTGAAAAAAAAAGTTCATAGTCATTAAATAATGGTACATTATTTTCTCTTTTGTAGAGTAGGATGGGATGGGTTTTGCTTTTAAAAGGCCACTGATTTTTTAAAAACCTGAAAATATTACGATTAATGCTATATTTGTGAGTCTATATTTTTAGGCAACTTTTTTCCCCTGAAGATTGAACGCAGTCATCAGCTGTGGTTAAAAATGCTGTTCTGTAAATGTGCAGAGACTTCAGAATGCATTTTTAGTGTGACAGAAGGTCTTTACTTAGTAGAAATCAAGACTTAGCATTGGAAATGCACATGGTAGCTGTATAAATAATAAATTCTACTACTATAATTACTTACTGTCTTATCCTTCACAATAAAAATTTAGAAAACTTTCTACATTGGACAGCACCTTAAAGGACAAGGCATGTTGCCAGGCAGAGAGTAAAGCTAGGAAGAGTATAGTGGTTTTGGTCCTCTGTACAAAGCTACGTGACCAAGGATCATTCCTCCAAAAACTGTGTTGGATTATCAGCAAATAACATTTATATAGCCAGCATGTAATAATTTCACTTACTACATGGATGTAGTGAGAGAACTTATTCTTTAATCCTGTGCACCATTAAAATTCAAAATACATGCAAAGAAAAAGAAATCTATTCCTTTTTCTAAATCATATTTCAAATAAATCTGTAAAATGGTTCCCTATGTGCCTTCCATGGAATGTCCCTGTGATTATATACATTTCACTTTGAAGAAGTCTATATAGACCCTTTTGACAGGAATATGCACAAAGAAATCTGCCTAATTTTTTTATAATCACATGCTACAGGAACTGTAAATTTAGCACCAATGTCTAGTAGTATTCTTTTCTGCAGCCAGAGCATTCGTGGGGAATCAACCTTTATGGGTGATAACTCCAAGCTATCAAGCCTAGTAATTAGACCTGTGCTGCCTAAATCATGTTTGTCTAGCTCAGTGCCTTCGGTTTTACTTTTTACACCACAGCTCCATATTGCATTTCTAATCATTACTTCATCCCAGCTTTTTAAAATCTCTCACAGCTCTATGCTACCAGCTGTTGTTTTCTTTCCTAATGCACTTCACTTGCAAAGGAAAAAAAATAAAAAACCTAAACCCAACAAAAACCTCCCAGATTTAGACTTCTTTGAACCTCATCCTTACTCACTCCTTTTCAGCTCCTGAAATAAATTGAAGTAATCATTCTGTGCTTTAAATTCAGTAATAATTTAGGACTTAAACTTGATAAGGAAACTGAACATGGTGAATGACAATACGGTCATTTGGGGGCATTGATCTGATTTCTTCAACTTAGCAAAATTTGGACTCTATTTCAGTATAAATCTTCATAATTTTAGGTGAGATAATACTTTTCTAGATAACTAACTAAGCGAGATCAACCAGCTCTTAAATGAAAGTTAAACTATATCTAATCTATAATTCTTTCTAGTTCAATCATTCTATAGATTTAATTTAAAAAGTAACAACAAAAGCCAACCCCAAATAGCAAAATAAACAGAAAAGTTTATATTAAACTGGCATATTTTTCACTCACTTCATGTTATTTGACATATAGAAAACATCAGCTGCACAGCTTTTGTTAATATACATGCACAGCTTTTTTTGAACTGTGAATACTCAATAAGGAATTTCAAATAATCAGCACACAAAATGCTGTATCACAGTTTGCTGTAGTTACAGGAGAACTGCAGGTAACATTTCCACTGACACTTGTATAAAACTCACAGAAGTTAGCCTGAAGGCTTGCCTTTCTTTCAAAAAACCAAATCTGAAGAGTGTCTTAAAGCAAAAAAGCCTAGCATCTTAAACAAGTGCGAAATGGATTCTGCCATGAACTTTTTAAGGCTGAAGAAAAGTAAAGGGTAAGTGAACTTTTTTTAATCTTAACAAATAAAAAAGCTTAAAGAAACCATATATGAAGCAGTCTGTAAAATTTTCTGCTTGGGACTTCACAAAAGCATGTACTAAATTCTTATAGTAAAGCTTAGCATGCTGACTACAAAAGGCATATTGAAAATAAAAAATAGGGTCTATCAAACTTGTTCAGTTTTTCAACAGAGAACACACATTAATCCACCATTTTTCATTTAAATGTATACTGCAGAACTAGCATGAAGTATACACTGAAATTCTTAGCTTTTCCATAGCTCCTGGGCATCAGTTCACAAGCACAAGGGGGCAGTAAAAATGACTTTGTGCAAAGCCCTAATGACCTCTACCCCTAATAATGGGATTTTTCTGTTGTTCAGGGGTTTTCCCAGGAATGGAAAGATACTTGAATATTTTTTCTTCCCATCAGTTTTCAGCAGTGTAGCATGGTGTGAAGGCTGAATCAAATGTCTCAGCATAGAGTTAATGACTTAGCTGGTAGGAGAGGTGGCATAAAACACACGTAGGATTTGAAATGTAACTTCCAGATTTAAAGATGCATATTTCCGCATTTTTGTGACATCCCCAGAGCTGACTGTAATTCTAGTTTCAAGTAACAGGTACATGTTTCTATGTTATGAAATAAGCAACTTATTAACCAAGTCTAACTCCCTTCAGAGAAGGGGATGGGGAGGAGGGAAAAAGCCAAGCCTGTTTGGTGAAAACAGTGCTGTTTCAAATAAACAACAGAGACTATCATGTTAAAGCAGAACTGAATAATGTTTTCTGAGGAAAGGTCTTATCTTTGCAAGTGGACTTCAAAAAAAAAGTTTCTGCACAATTTTCCTAAGTAGTAGCTATAGATTATGTGCCACAAATTAATATTACATTGTGGCTTTATCTCTAAACACGAATATTATCAACATAGCAGCTCTACTCTTGTAAGCTTCATGAGAACACACCAAAGAATGATTTTGGCAACATATTTTTTACATTTACAGCCCTAAAACACCCAACAGTCATTTGTATAAACCTGTGACTTTATCAAGACAGGTTAT
>VZTN01010886.1:183694-246898 GCA_013400515.1 Erpornis zantholeuca | reverse complement strand
TGACTGATCTTAGTAAATCAGAGGTAGCAATTAACAATCACCTTCTTGTCTTCCATGTAACTTCCACAAATCATGTTTTCTTTCAGTGCACTAGTACTTGTTCATTCTTTTGTTTTATTCTTCTAAATTTCTATTCAAGTCTATAATTGGCAAAATCATCATGAGAATAACATATTAAACAGAATGAACTAGTAATCACTTTTTCTCATTAATCTGGAGTTTGATTAAGTCTCAAAGAAATACTTGATAATTTGGAACCTAGCTCAAAATGTGTTTTAAGTATTTTAAAGTCCTCTGTAATTTTTTTGTTTCTTGACTATGAAGAATTAACTAGTCCTTTCTTTTTCCATTTTTCCAAGACTTGCCAAGATACCACGACAATTGAGATTTTTAATACACATTTTTCAGACTAAGATATCAAAACTTTAGCACCTTGATCCAATGACACTATTCAGTAAGCAATTTGATTTTCAGGTGTTTGGCAGTTCACTTCTGAAAACATCTTTAATTTGCCTGTGTCTCTCAGTCAGTTAATTCCCCCCGGACTCAGCAGGAAGCAGACTGAAACTAAGCGTGGTTTTCACACAGTTTTCTGAACAGCCAGCAGACAGGAGATACATCTTTGCTCCGTGAACAACCTAGGCCAGATATTTTATGTGTATCTTAGCAGTGAATGGCTCCATATTTCATGAGCAATCTCCAGTACAATTCTGTGCTCCTTGTGCCTTTAGCAAAATGCAAGAAATTACAAGGGTGACGTGAAGTGCAGGAGAGAGGAACATTATAAAAGGAACTACTTAGAAAGTGAAAAGTGGCAGTGCTCACTTACTTAATATTTGTATAAAGACCTCTTGAACATGAGAGGAATAGAAGCCTCTTTTTTTTTTTTTTTTTTAGTGCATTGGTGTTTTGCACATCCTAATTGAAACTTGTGGAGCAGAAAGCTGATCTTGCAGTAATGTTTGTGGATACAATTATGGAAATCCTTTGAGCGTGATTAAATTATACAGTGCCTGGATACTGAAGTCTATTCGATACTTCTGAATGTGGTAAGAGCCCATGGCAAAGTAGAAGGTGGCACCTCTCTGATCAATCTGTTAAGGATGGACAGAATGTGCAGCAGTTTTCCAACCAGCAAGTTTTTTCCAGAGGTAAATGCCATCCATAAAACAGTCAGTTCTGTATGGTCTCTTGGACAAATTTGAACACATATGAGGTAAAGGCGTCCCTGAAAGATCAGTAAGAAGACCTGATCAGTATAAAATGGTTTTGTAACAGAAGAAAACGCATGTCTTAATATTAATTGGAGTAAGAAAAGTTTTTAGTTGATTATTTATTGCAAAATCCAGGTCTTTTAGTGCCTTTTATAAATCAAGGTTATGGAACTTGGTACAGTTATTTGTTGGAGATACTGTCATTTATACACCAACACAGAAATACAGGTTGATTTAGTTCTTGTTGTTCATCTCAAGGGAGTGGTTGATTTCTTTTCATAGGTAAAGAATGTTTTCATTTATTATCTGTTGTGAATACCTGGGCAAGTGTCCAAAGCTCCACAATTTGTTGTTAATAAACAAAACTTGAGAATAGAGGAAGAAATTTTTTGCACAGAAAACAAATGGAAGTTGTGTCTAACACAAAGATATACTTTAAAAATAGTGTTTCCTGAGAAGAAATATGGTCCATCCAGAATATTAAAATTCAAATGCTTAACAATTCTGTTTTCATGAAAAATCACATAACTCCAGAACAGTGTAGGTTTTCTATAATATTCAGTCTCCTAAAATTCATCAAAAATAGTCAGACTAAGGTCTGGCTTTGCAAAGCACAAATATCCTTTAGCTGCTTCCTCACTTATAGAGAAATTAAGTTTTTAAGGCCATTATCAACTTGATCATCTCCATAACTTGAGCCTAGATTTTACCCAGGAAGTGTTTTAATCACTCTGATAACTTTCAGTTCATTGCAAACTCACTTGCTTCTCATTTTAGGTGAGAATCACCTGTGGTCTAAGGGCTCTGGAGGAAGGCATATATGCTATGCCTATTAGTAAATGGTTCAAATGGTTAAGTACATTCCTGCTAAAAAATTGCATCTCATTTCCAGTTTGAAGGTTTGGCTCTCAGCCACTGGGTCTTGTTATCATAGATGAAAGAGCCCTCTGATATCAGGCACTGCTCCCTGCGTAGGTGGAATGTTCCCCATGTTGTCCATATTAATCTGATTCATTGCTGCTACTGCATTATCTTTCATCAGTTTTCCTAACTGTCAATTTTCAAAATAGTACTGGTTTTGATATGCCGCTTGTTTTTGTAGCTGAGAAGCCATGAAATAGCTGGAGAGGACTTAAAAGAGATGCTCATCTGGATGAATTATTACTGAGAGGAAAAAAAAAATTCTACATCTTTGATGGATGTCTTACACTTTGGACTACAATTTTCTGGCAACTTGCACCATAGAGGTCTCATGTTTGCTTTAATAAATTACTGAAGTGCCTAGACATTTATTTTTCTATGTTTGGTTCCCAAACTAGAAGTTGGATTGCCCATTGTAGACACCTTAACTCAAGTTTTTCTGGCCTAATTTCCAGAAATATCCCAATGAGTCCTACTAGCTACCTGCCCTGGTAGTGCACATCTGGACAAGAAGAAACCCAAGGCAGGTGGATTTACATGGAACTTAGGAAATGTCCCAGTGCCTGGAAAGTGTTAGCCACTGCACAATAATCCAGGCAGTGTAGCAGATAGTCCTGGGAACTGACTGTAAAGCTGCTTAATATAGTAGAGAGTCTGAAATTCTTCCCCTCCTCTGCAGCTTAGACATATGGCTTAGAGCTCACGGAAAAGAGATGGATTCCAGCATCCAGAAACCTTTACTGTGCAAAAGTCTAGAGAAACACTTCACAAGAACTCAGAAGAGATTGCAAAAGAGATATTATTTTCTCTTTTCTCTCAAACCTCCCAAGGGTTTCATGCTTTTGCCTGGCAAGTGAGAAAAGAGGCTGTTCTCATCAAATTCTCCTGGGCCAACTAAGAAGGTTCTGTGAACACAGGGATGAGGCCCTGTTTGTCAAAGGTGTACAAAAGCATCCAGAAATGTCACCCACAGATCTTTCAGGTTCCAATTCATCCCTCTTTCCCAAAAATCCAGGAAATTACACAGTCACATTTACTTTCCTTTTCTGTGATTTTGTTATTTTTCATGACTTACTGAGCCATGGCAAGTATTTTTTTTTTCAAAAGGTAAGAAAACTTTTTTTATTCAGGAGCATTTACTAACAACCCAAAAATCAATATAAAACACAGTATTGCTGTCATACTTGTATTCAAACAGATCCAAGACACATTACACCCTTATTTTTGTGGCAGACCTTTCTCCTTCGTGAAAAGCTTGTTTTAGAAAGTAATGGAAAGAAAGGTGAAAAGAGTGACTTGTCAGAAGCTGTGCTTCCAAGCTGTTTCGAAAGGGGAGAAAGATTTGGCTGGTTTTTTACCCTGAAATTTTTCAAGATGCTTTTTTCTCAGATGAAATTGCAAAAAAAAAGCTCAATTTGAATGTACTGCTGATTGGTTGAACTTATAATGACTCTTGCAAATACAAGACAATACCCAGAGACCATAGTGTGGTTTCATTTCCATCTTGAGATATAAGAAAAACTGTTGTTTACACTTGAAAGATGATATTGAATAATTAAATAGTGCCTCATTATCTCACCTAGTTCCACTTCTACTCAGATTCTTTTCTTGCTCTTACCCTTGTCACTGACCATAATAAATATCCTTCTAACCGAGAGAGAATGAAGATGTGGAATGAGGTCGAAATAAATGTGTGCCTCATGTAGAGCTGGTGGATGACAAGACTACAGATAAGATTAAAGTTTGGGGTTTTGCCTCCATGGAGACTCCAGAAAAAATGCAGAGAGAACAAACTGAAACTCACAAATTTTGAATCCCTTCCAATATTTGATGATTTGATTATTTTGTTCCCATCTCTGTTTACAGACTTCGAAGCTGCTTCGTGACATAGTCAGAAACAGAAAACTTTACAAGGTAAATAACTAAAAGAAAGAGTTGAGAGTGAAAGAAGAGACCCTCTTCGGCTGACAGGATTCTAGGGCCCATAAAAAAATAAAACATGGTCCTCTGAGTAATCTTGAAAACACATGAGAATGACCATAGAATCTAGTCCCTCTGTAGGGAGCAAAATAAGCAGCAACTTTATCAGGATAATACAGCATTCAGAGCCTGGCCTTGGACAGCATAATGTGAGCTGACAGCCTTTCCAAGGAATTTTGAGTGTTTGTCTCTATCTGCAGTTGCTTCACATTTCCAAGTTTGACTCTAAACACCAGTAAGAGGCCAAATATTGGATCCAATTTCCTGAATGAACATTCATAGGATCATCCTTCTTCCCAGACTGAAACATTTTACTAATAAAGGACACACAGAAGACATCCTTGACACCTTGTTTCAGTCTATTCAGCATCTATCACATTCTTGTCATGAAGAAGGAAAGCAAAATGTCAGAACAAAATAAAGGAGAATTATCAATCGTTAAAGAAAAAATATCAAACCTACTTGCTAAAATAAACAGACGCAAAAGGCAAATTATTGGTGAATACTTGTTTTCTAGCAAAGCTACTGGGGGAAATAGAGGGAATATGAGCAAGTAAATATGCACAGCATTCCTGGAGGAGAAATAAATAGGGATCCTATTATACTGCTGCTTATGCACAGCTTGGAAACTTCACTATAAAAGCTGCAGGGAAGAGAAATACACTGTATGCAAGCAGAACATCCTTTGACTGTTTATGACACTACATGCATGCCATACCCCGAGGTTCCTATAAAATACTTATTATTTGCCAGTTCAAGCTGTTTGGCTTGGCTGTGATTTGGGTAATATTTCCTTCCACTGGAAGAAGTGCTGTTGGTATAGGATGGATTGCTACAGCAGCATATCCTTCTCTTTCTCTGATTGCTCATAAATTTACAGGCCACAGTTAGCAGCTGCAGGTATTCTAAATTGCAAGTAATTCTGCATGTGGATCCACAGAGCAGGCAACACATACCAAAATTTCAAGTTCATTTATTTCTCCATTTCCTTGGCTGTGTATTTCTTATCACAGATTTAAAGTGCATTCATTTACCTGAGCTCTAACATACATATGAAAGTCCAGGGGGAATCTCTGTTAATTTCAGGGCAAAATATAACACTCAGTAAACTCACAGGCTTTTACTATGCAAAGTGAAGATTTTTCTTGGTTTTGTTCGGAAGAATTTTCAACTACTTCAATCAAGGAAAATTTTGTAAAAGGACCAAGTAGGAAAGGCGAAACAATAACAAAACTTGAAGTCTTTGACAGAGGACAAGGAAGCTTTTGATTAGGGGAAAGACAATTTGAGAACAATATCCTTTCCTGAGGCTGCACCTACAGTCAAAGGAGGCTATCAACAATTGCAAAACCCTGAGTGTTGAAACAAAGGAGTTCTTGGTGAGCAGACTAGGATGGGAGAAATTCCTCGGGGTATATCTGTAAAAGCACCAAGGACATAGAGCGTGGAGCGAGAAGGGCATGCAGAGAAGCTCAGTCCCAAGGATAAATCCCACCTGTGCAGAGGCTGGAAGGGAGCACTGGGGACACCCACTGCAGTGCATGTTAAACCTCTCCTGTTAAACCATGCTCTACTGCACTGCTTTGGCAAGCCACACACTCTATTGCAGGACTCACTTCTCTGCCACCATTCCCAGGGGCCAGACTTGGGAACACACAAAGCCCACTGCAGGACTCAGGGACCACAACCAAACTGAAGGCTCAGTCACAGAATGGTTGGGTTGGAGACTCTCACCTCAGAGTGGCCAGGCCATGAGATTTTTACCTTTAAGGCTATCTTCAGGGGATTCAGTAGCTTAACTGCCCATGGGAACAGAACTCATGGGGAATTTTGCTCCAAAAGAAGTCCGTGATCAGGGTTCTTCTATCTTTTTTCTTGGGATATTAAATATTCTCTCAGAGTAAACAATCTATTTGATGATTTTCCACTGACTGATACTTAGCTCTGGGAAAGGACAAGCTCATTTTGCTAAAATTGTCTCTGGATTAGGATGTAGCATACCCCATTGCTAGGGACATGGCCTACTGCAGAAAACATTACAATTTAATTATACTGGTGAATGCAATATTATTTGTGAAACAAAATTGCCTTATTAGGATACTTAGCTTTCTTGGATCTTTAGAGAATCATCAAACAAAGTAATTCCCTATTACCTCAGTGAATAGGAATTAATGAAAGAGCAAAGTTATCAGAAAGGTCTGAAAGCAAATGATTATGAGTTAATAATGTTTCAGGAATTTAAATGTAAAATCTTGCTAATAATCAGAAGAAATAGCTATGCAGGATCAAACTATCATGCAGAGCCTCCCACAATAATTTATTCATTAAAGAAAAGCAAAGTTATTTTCCATTGCTCTAAAGACTAACCTCACAGTGAAAAATAAATTGGCATTTATAGTGCTTTATCTCTAGAAGTTAACAGGAAAGATATTTGTGACTTGCAAACATAAGATTTATTTCTATTAAAACCTAAAAAAAAAAGAATAGTTCAACTCACTTTCCTGGATACCCTTTTCTAACATTTTCATACATTAGCCAGATGTGTGATAGCAAAATTCTAATATAATAATTTAGTATCATCTAACATACTCTGATTGAAAACTTTGCAATTATTTCAGTGTTTTGAATGGTCATTCTCAGCTGCATGCAAATGGTCCTTTCCAATTTGACTGAAAGATCCTAGTAAATAATAAGTTTGGGTTTAAACCTCCCAATTTTTGTCAGTGCCTGGTACTCTGAAGGTAATGTTAGAGCCATTTTTCCTCCAAAAGCTCTTGAGAATTCTTGGAAAAATCACTTCACAGTCTGATGTCTATATACAGGAAGCCTGTGAGACTAATATGTAATAGGTTGTCAAGAACAGAATAGTACAGAACTCCCTTCAATCAGTATGAAGAAAGATACCAAATGAATCTCTATGGGTATTCTACATCATCTCATTTCAGTTGCCTATACTTAGGCTTTTACTGCTCTTTCAGATATCTCAGATTATTCAGGCTTCTACAAGAGGCAGGCAAATGCACCATCAGACTTAAAGAACACCTGAAGTCTTCCTCTTTGAAAGGTAGCTCTTTGGGGCAATTAATTTTGGGTCATGAAATCCCACCTCTACATTTTTAGGTGTGGGGTAGGTGTCTGAGCTTCTGTCATAGATGGAGGCTCTCTAACCAGGACAGTGCACGGAGCCTGCAGAACTTTGTGTCTGACCTGTTACCAGGTCTTCAGGAGGATGTGGTTTTCCTGCACTTCCTGTGTTGCATGAGCCAACTGAAGAGGAGCAAAGTTCAGATGGGGTATCAAGAATTTTTTTTTCTCTCATCAGGGCAGCCAACAATGAGACAAGTTACTGGCAGGTGCTGTAGTCTCCATTTGTGGAGTTTTTCAAAACTCTGTGAGATAAATAACCCAGTGAAATCTAAAAGGACCCCTCATATGACTCTATGACCTCATGGAGAAACAAAAAGTTGGAACAGAAACCTTCTGAGATCTCTTCACACCTGATTTATTCCATGATCTCCCAATCCTTGGATACTGTAGAACACCTCAAACAACACAAACACCAAATGTTGACTTTCTGGCGACTGCATTGAACCCTTGAGCAGTTCTGGCAGTAGCTGTGATGCCTCAGGTTTTAACTTTTAGGTTTTTCAAATCCTGTACTACTAGTGTAACTGTGAAGTTCCTGCAGCTTGTTAAGTGCTGTTCTCTCATGCTAAGACAGACATAACAAAGCCTCTCCAGCTCACTCGCCAAGGACACCCAGACTGCTCTAGACTGAAAAACTGTAAACCATCATTTTGGGGAGAGGGGGGCAAGCTTAGGGAAATTCCATCATTGGCTAGGTTCTGGTTGATGAATTTATGCTGATATCAAAGTGTGAAGAACTCGTGAGCTGTCATTGTCCATTTTGGGATGCACTGAGGCAGGACCCTCTGGCGCCCAGATTGTACCTCTGAAGGCCTTTCCAATAAATATCACCCTTGTTCCTTTATTCCTGTCTAGTCTCTGTTTCTATGTAGCCATTTAAGGCATTAGCTGGAGTTTATACCCCCAGACCATATGCAGACATTTATATGTTGACAGCTGAATTTGGATCCTAGTCAAGAAATGATGAATCCTGCTTTTCACATGATAGTTATGCATATGTAAAGAAAGTCAAGGTTCATCAGACATATATTTTTTCCATCTCATTCACAGTGTGTTTATCCATGTGTGAATGTGAAATGCATCATGCAGGGATGCTAGAAAATACTATATCTGTCTTTTGAAAAGAAATGTTGTTAGTTGTCTTCTGTGCAATCGATTTTCTGCTATTTGAGCCTACGAGTAGACTAGAACATAAGTGTTGTTTTATTTAAATAACAGAGTGAATAAACTGCTTTGGTTAAAACAGCATCAAGGGGTGCTTTATAGTGAGGATTTAAAGAGCTCAGGTTCTGAAGCTCACTGAAGAAATGATGTAAAAATACTGAATACTCTATTCCCAAGTAATTTACTCTAATTATGAAGGAGAAGGGGAACAATCTCTCCCTCTAAAGAGATTTCCTTCAGAAAAGCTGTGACTGTTCTTCACATGAAGTTTTTAATTTGGAAAATCAGGAAGAGAGGTGATTTTAGAAGCTTTCATTTTTAATCAGTTCTCAAGTACTTACTGAAAAGAATCAGAGTGGTTTTTCAGTAGTTTATCTGACTCATAAACCCAAGAGCTCTGAATGTTGGTGCTGATGTTGAACTCTTCCAAGTAGTGCCCTTCCAGAACTTTACTGCAGCTTAAGGCAAATCTGGAAATTACATAGACTGTGCAGCCAATCTCTTTTCCTTTGTTCAATCAATTCTGTGGCTGGGCTACTGAGTAGGAACTCATATATAGTAGAAGTTTCTGCAGGCAAAATTCTGGCAACTTTGAGAAATATAAAGGAAGCATGAGGGGAGAAATACGCTTTAGTAACTGTCTTCACAACACTCCTGTAAGGAAGCCAAAAATGTTCCCGATTATAGAGATGAAAATCAAAGGTGCATAGGTTGTCTCTTCTGAGCTAGTCATCTAGAGCTTCACTCATCTATCTAAATACAGGAATACTGTGGAGGCTGATAAGCCCCCCAGTCAGGATGATGCTTGAGCTTCCTGGAAAGTTGGTCCCTGGGTGACAAAAACACCTCTCGCTAGGACCCTTTGCTGCATTATGTTAATATATCCCAGTTCTGCCTCCCTGGTTGGCTCATTGGCTTCCAGCCTCTTTTTCCCCTATATGCCCCAGACCTAGAATGTTCTCCCTCCCTTTTTCACCCATTGGCCCTTGTTCCTCAGCCATTCCTTCCCTATTTCCCCACTGGCTCCCATACCCTAGTCCCACCTGTGTCCCGCCCCATGCCCCCAAAACAATTGGTCCCTGATGTTGTCTCTCTCCACGCCTGCCGACCCCGTACCTAAGCCTGGACTCTCCCTTATCCTGCCTTCTTTTCAGTGGTTCTGCCACAGTAAGCCCCGCATTGAATACTACCAAAGAACCCTTCCTTGCTGCCAATCCATCTAAGAAGCTATCTGGTGTGTGAGTGTGTTTGGTGTATGTGGCACTGCTGAGTGGCTTCCCTGTGGAGACGCTTTCGGAAGGTAGCATCATCGTCCTACCCCCGCATTCCTGGTTGCAACAGAATATAATGTCAAGTTGATATGCCCTCACAAATCCATGCTGTCTCTAGCTGCCAGTCCAAAAAGGCAAACTCTCCTGAAGATTCTCTGTCCTATATTGGTCCTACACAGACATCTTGGATTCTCCAGAATACTATGTCACTAGACACAAATGTGCAGTTAACTGAATAACTGAATATTTAATCCCTCCTTACAGTCAAAAGAAAGTAGTAAATATTTCCAAGATGCAGTTCATGACCTTGTTCAGACATTTAAACTGTTCTGAATCATTACAAATGTAATTCAACATGTCTTTCATAAAGATATGAAAGATTGAATAATATTTCATTTATATGCCGCTACAGTTATTTTATATTTATATTATATCAGATGGTGAATTTAAACTAAGTACAAAGTAAGTGTGGTCATATTAAGGAATTCTTCCTGTAACACATGTACCACAACACTGCAGGTTTTTCCACAGGAATGTGATGCTGCTAAGTGTGATCAGATGCTGGCAGTGAAACAAAACAACAGCACAGAGAAGCATTAAAACATCTCAAAATGTTTTGAAAAACATTTTTGGATACAAAAAAGTATTTTAAGTTGTAGAGAAGTGTCACAAAAGTCATCCTGGGATACTTCTTCCTGAAAAGAGGTTGTTGTGAGTTGGGGTAGGTCTCTTCCTGTGACTGAAAAGTGATAGAAAGAGAGCAAATGGCCTCAAGCTGCAGCAGGTGAGGTTTAGTTTGGATATTAGGAAAAACTTTCTTCACCACAATGATTATCAGGAACTGGATGCCCAAGGAAGTGATGGAATCCTCTTCCCTGGAGGTATTTACAAGACGCATAGATGTGGCACTTGGGGACATTGTTAGGTATATAGTTGGACTTGATGATCTGAAAGTTTTCTTCCATACTAAATGATTCTTTTTTTCCTTCTTTTTAAGGATCTCAAGACACCCACACTATCAGGAAGCTTCTGTGTTTTCTGAAGGTTCCCACCTTGCCAATCACAGGGGAGTGCTGAGAGCTGACACTGAATGAACCTCCTATAAAGCACAGACATTTGCCCATAATTGCATACATCTGTGGTATCTGCAGGAATGAAATACAAATCTTTTCATTTCTCTGCCTTTATCACATATTCACATAAATAATGGAGTTTTTTTCAAATTTGACCTTATCAAGGTCAAAATCTCTCTCTTTCCATCATTACCAGCTGTTTCTAAATTAACACAGTTTTCCTTTGAAATGAAACACATGAAAGAGTTTTATTGATTATTTTCTCAATAGAGGAAATTTCAATGGTAGATTATCACATCAAATATTCCTAACACTAATGAAAAAAAAAATACTAATGGATAACATGCTCTTCATTATCTAGAGAGCAGAGTGTTACCTTAAGTAGATTAATTTTATTCTTTAAATTCTGTGAACTGCAGCTCATTTAGAATCTATATGGATGAAATTAAGAGAGGTTTTCAAAGAAACAACCAGTAATTTTAATTTTAATGCTCACCAGTGAAACTAATAATGACACATAGTCATTTAGTTTCATTAAAAACAAATGACATAGATTGTATTTTGATCTATGATGGAGCTGCAGTTTTTAAAGAAAGGGAAGTGAACATTTAAAAATATACTTTTGAATTAAAAATACCATTTTGAAAATATAAGAGTGAATTATTTAGTCTCCTGATTCAATTTTTCCCTATTTTCATTACAAACAGTTCAGAAATGTGAGAAATTCATAGTTTTACTGCCATTAAATCAACACTTCCCAAATACTGACACATAAATCTTTTGACAGAAAGGATCACTTTGAGCTTTCAAAAAAACTCCCATCAATAGATTGTGATTGCAGTTTCTTGAGTTTATCACTGACTTTTATAGTTGCTCACTTTCTACAAGATCTTTGTTTCAGCCTTCCAGATCACATTTTTATAGGAAGGTCTATTTAACTGAAAAGGCTGAGTTCTTCTGCAATGCAATTTTGTATGAATCCCTGAAATTCACCTAGCACCTCTGGTTTAGAACCACAAGTGTTCACATTCCAGTTGTGTATGGGTTTTGAAGTTTACTGCATAATGTTGTTTTTATAGCAGAATTGTCACTTTTATGTATATAAAAGCATCTCAGGTGCATCAGCAATGTGCTCCTCTGGGGCTAACTGGCTTTAACAGGTGTGTAAGCTACCATAATACCACACAGATTTATGCACTGTGGATCAAAAATAACAGTTACTAGTGCATATCACTGTCCTCTTTCATGCTCTGAACAAGAGTGTGGCTGCACACTTCTCTAATCAACACCATGGTGGTTTTGAACATACAACAATTCAAAGGACTCATGGATATTTCCTATTTGAAGTTCTGCAGGAACAGGTAGGAGCTGCAGTTTCAGAACCGGCACCACAATAACCAAGACAAGTCTTGGTCAGCTCAGCACAGATGTTCAGATATGATTCACCATAATTTGCCAGAAGTCCACTCTGAGACAGTGACATCCCAGGGTGCATTTAAGAGCCTTGGGGAGTTTATGCCTTGGAACCAGTGTCAGAAACTGAAAATTGTTCATGCCTCAAACATTGATATAAAGAAGCTACAATCAAGAAGCCTCCCTGAAGACTGGGACTTTGGACTGAAAGTCAAACTGCTGATTAGATAAAGGGAAAGATATCATTGTTCAATCACCTCAGGCTGAGGGAAAGGTATGCATGTACCAAAAGCCACCAGCTGCACTAAGGATCATTCCCTGTAGAGTGTGGGGTGGGGGGAGAGCACAGCTCCCAGAAGCCAGGTTTGGGGTGGGGGCAGAGCACAGCTCCCAGAAGCCAGGTTTACACAGACTCCCCCCCAGCCAAGGGGGGAGGAGGAGGTTTTAGGTGCATGACATAACCTCTGGCCAGAGGCACTGAACACCCATCCTCCAATTACACAAACTGGCCCAGCTTATGGCACTCCCAACCCCACATGCCACATCCACGGGACTCTTAGTGAGAGGCAGCTGAGGGGGAGTCACAATCCATCAAAGATCCCCCAAAGGGCTGGGCCTTGCACCACAGGGCTGCTCATGATGCAGCAGACCCAGAGTTTGCTGTGAGAGACTGTCCTCTCCCCCAGGGAACACACCTGGACATTGCCACCTGGCTCGAGGGGATAGAAACCCATGGGATTCTACACCTTTTGGGGGACCTTCACCACCAAGAAGAGCAGCTGGAGAGGATCAACAGAACATCACTGGTGGTGATATTTTCCTTATTCTGTCCCTGTAATTCTCCTTCTGTCCCCACCCTCCATCTACTTTCTACTCCTTTTCTTTTTCTTTCACATTTACTATACAATAAAACCCATACTATTGTCACTGGCATATGGTCTCGTTTGAACCTTAGTTTGGGCAGAGGAATTTCTAAAGAACCTTAATAATAATAATAATAATAGTAATTGGATTGTAACAACCAGTCTAAGAATGTTGTGGAAGATGGTCCCCTGTGAAGAAAATGAGAAGAATCATCAGTATTAAAATTCAGCTCCATTTATAGCACATATATATAGCTTCATATATAATATATATGTTGTCCAGGAACAGAACAACACCAGATCACCTTGGTGTTAACAACAAAGATAATCCAAACAAAAAAAAAAGGATTCTGGAAAGCATATGACAGATGCAAAGCAGAATATCTATGTCTGGAAGAAGAGACAGCTCGAATGACTGAATACACAGCAGCCAGCTCCCTACACAGTGTTTTGAGAAGTACCACCCACCAGAATGTTTATATTGAGGAACTCTTTGCTTAAATCTTGACCGGCTTCAATATCCACCAAATGTTATTCCAAGAAGTGTACATTGAATATGACACACATACACTTTTCATGAAAAAGCTCCACCACAATTAGAATTTATGCTGTTAATTGCTGCTTTTGAAAAATGCACAAAATATTTCCTTTATGCCAAGCTTAGAGAAATTAGTGACCTTTGCAAGCCACTGTGCAACCAGCCAGGGAAGGAATTGGCAGGAAAAAAAACCCCAAAGCTTGGTCCATACCCTTAGAATTGGGCTGTTTCTAGAGTGCAATATTTTATAGTGGTTGTTATGATTGTCGTTATAGAAAAATACATATTTCCAGTTATGCATATCTTTTTATTCTTCTACCATGCATAGTAAATACTATAATCAATAGTTGACTATCATAATCACAGCAATTACTATGCAGCTTTAATACTGAATCACTGCCAAGAATATTTTTCAACATCAAGACTGTCATACTCTTCTCACTGTAAACATAGCTGTATGTTCCTCTCCGAACACTGCAGACAGGGACAACCTTTGTCCGACTCCTCTCCCATGGGATTCAGCGATTTAGGTCAGATCTTAGACAGGCACAATGCATAAAAATAAGAGAATGCTGGTAAATCCTAAAGCCTTTACAGGCTGGAGTTACAAAGAGATGTCAGAACAAACCAAGAGATAAAGAAGATAAATGTTATTATTTAGTTAGTATTAAAATACATTGTACTAAAAATATATATAATCATATGGGAATACACACATACAGATACATATATACATATACACCTGTTCACATGTGTGCACTCATACCCACAATAAAGCAAAAATGCATGTGCATATGGACACAGATAAAACTTTTTGCATTACAGTAATTTTAAACTTTCCATTGAAAAATATTAAGCCTGAATGAAAAAATAGCAAAATAAAGTCTTTTTTCTGAGTGTATCTCAGTAGCTGTATCTTTTCACTGTAGGACTCCCCTCTCAAATTGTTTTGACACAAATAGGATTACTGCAAAATTGGTCATGAAAGAAACTAATCTTTTATTCCTACCCCAACTGTTAGTATATTCTTATCTGCACTGGCAGTGTTAAATCTGTAGGTAAATATGAATTTGCTGGCTATAGCATAGCTTCAAAAGATCAGCATCCTGACAGGAGAACCAATATAGCCTCGATGCTAATCTTTATTTCTATAGACAGTTGCTAAGTATAAATACACTCTATCAGCTATGCAACTCTAATCTAAAGCTGTTTACTGCCACACTGTGAGGAGACAATTCAGTTTGAGTTCAGCCATTTTGCCTCAGCTCTGGTTGTCAGGGCTGTCAGAGGCACGTATGGGGAGGGAGCAAAGGCCTGCCACTTGCAGGATGCAACCAGGAGTGGGGGAAGCCTAGTCTCTGGGAGACTTTGCCTGGCAACACCCCACACAAGGCAGGCAGCAGGAGACACTGTGGAGGGGCTTCTCCATCCAGGTTGTGAAAGTTCTCCACCAATGGATGGCACAGGAAAGATGCACTGGACCAGTGGTTCTCTGTTAGCGGGCAGGCTTTCGACAGGGCCAGGGGCCAGTTGTATAAAAAACAACTGTGTCAGGGCTTGTTGCTTGCTGTTCGTTACTGCGAACAGCAGTTCGTTACTGTTCGTTACTGTTCGCTGCTCGTGGGGGCTCATTACTGTTTGCTTGCTGGCCCTCTCGCTCTCTCCTTTGCCCTGCCTACCTGCCCAGCCTGCCTGCCTTCTGGCTCTCCTGCCCTCACTGGTTCACTCTCGCACCTGCCCTGCCTTTCTGTGCCCGTGACCGCTGCCTTGCTGCTTCACCCCGCGTTTGTGCCTGGGCTATCTGCATCCACCCCTGTCACACCGATCCAGCCGTCACTGCCTGGCCAGCTGCCCTGATCTAGCCAGTTGCTGCGACCCTGTCCAGCGTCCTGGTCCTCTCATCCGAGCACTCACCGTGTGTCCGGGGCCGCGGGAGCTGCTCCTGTGGAGCTGTGCCCCTCTGGGAGCCACGCAGGCTCACCGGGGCCCAGCCCATCCACAGGCCTGCATGCACACCCCTGGCCGCCCTGACACCGACAGCACTGCCCTGACTCACTGGTGGTATCTCCTCTCTCTCCTCTCCCCCAGTCCTTCTTCATTTTCCTTCCTTCTTTTCTGTCTCTTCTAGCCCTCTTTTGCTCAGGTACCTCCTTTTCCTTCACGTTTTGGTACCAATAAACAGTTCTCAGATACAAGGTTTGCCTCATTTGGCTTCATTTCGTTTCTGACCATCCATTTTTAAAATAACTCCTTGCCGTTCCCTGTAGTGGAATGTGACACACACCAAAATAAGAAGTGGACTGGAAAGAGTTTGAAAGCAAACCTA
This sequence comes from Erpornis zantholeuca, assembly GCA_013400515.1. Classification (NCBI taxonomy): domain Eukaryota; kingdom Metazoa; phylum Chordata; class Aves; order Passeriformes; family Timaliidae; genus Erpornis; species Erpornis zantholeuca. Next base: position 230,988 of record VZTN01010886.1, on the reverse strand, counting down.
AACTTCAGAGGATATGTCAATGATTGATGACATTTTCTTGTGAGTTGTTATTTGTATGAATAGATATCACTATTGTTTTGGAAAAGAAAATCTTTAAAAATGCATAGGGAGTATTTGAAGTAGGAGCATTCAGGCACTGAAGGTCATGCATGGTAAAAGAGATGGGATGAAGAAGTGATATTTTGTTCAGTAAAAGAATGTCAACATTCCGTAGGGCAGTAAGAAGGGTTCAGTATAATTCTGCCTTCAAAGACTGATGACTACATGGGCTGGCTCAGGTAGAAATACCCCAGGATGACTTTGGTGAGACTGGGCAACAATTTAAAACACCATTTTTTGGAAAAGATTTCAAAACATTTGGGGAAGTTTTAATGCTGCCATACACTGTTGTTTTGTCCCACTGCCAGCATCTGATCACACTCAGCAGATCCGTGTTCCCTTGGCAAAAGCTGTGATGTTGTAGCATGGGCATTACAGGAAGGATCCTGTAACAACAGGTGTTCTATGATTCTGTGGTGAGCTGGATGACCACACTTATGTGTCCTGACTTTAAATTCAGTATCTGATCCAATATATTAAGTAACTGTAGCTGAATATAAATGAAATATTAATCTTTCTTGAATTTATTGAAGACATGTCAGGCTGCCTTAAGTTCTTTGGGAACATTTTGATGCCATTTGAAAGAAGAAAAATGTATTCCTTTTCTTCTCTCACAATTTATGCAGACTGGACCTTATCTCATTCAGTCATGAGATCTGGATAGGCTACAGAGCTGGGCAGTAAACAGCTGTATGAAATTTAACGAGAGCAAGTGTTGGATTGTCCACCTGGGATGGACAATCCTGGTTATACATACAAATTGGGGTACAAGAGTCTGAAAAGCAGCCCCATGGAAAGAAAGCTGGGTGGATGGCAAATTGAATGTGAGTTCACATGACTAATCAAAAGGCTCAGCCCTATCCTGGGTTTCATCTAGCACAGCAGTGGCTAGTTGGAGGAGAACTGTCTTGCTCTACTCTGTACTAATTTGACCTGGACTTGAGTGCTGTGTGCAGGTTTGGGTGCCTCAGTGTAAGAAAGATATAAAGTTTTTGGAGAGCATCTAAAGGAGGGGAATCAACATGGTGAAAGACCTGGAGGGCAAGACTTGTAAGGAGCATCTGAGGTCCCTTGCTTTGTTCAGCTTGAAAAAGAGAAGAGGCAGACCTTTCTCTGGTGGGGCAGTGGAGGGGAGGGTGCTGATCTCCTTCCTCCGGTGACGAGCGACAGGACATGATGAAATGGAATCAAGATGCATCAGGGGAAGTTCAGATGGGACAAGGGGACAGGTGGTTGTTTCTCTGAAAGAGGCTACCCAGGGAAGTGGTCACACATCAAGCCAGTCAGAGTTCAAGGAAGGTCTGGACCACTCTTATTGTATGTTTTAGTTTTAAGTAGTTTTGCAAGGAGCAGGGAATTGTAGTCAGTTATCCTTAAGGGTCCCTTCCATCTTGAGGTATTCCGTGATTCTATGATTTTAAATCAGATATTACAATTCCAGCATTCTTGCTGGGGGCTTTCACTGCCACTCTGCTGAGGTCTGTTCTCGCTTATACACTCAGCATGGTTGTGTTCAGCATCTGCTGCGAAGGAAGACAAAGTTTGTTTCAACTTTAGGGGTAAAAGGCCTTTGGGGCATTAAGGCAGATTCAGCTTCAAAACTGATTGGGCTCTTTCAGTGCTTGGCTCCCTAAACACTCACAAGATGAATGTGTGCATGCATGCTAAGTTCCCCATAGAAAATGATCTTGGTCTCAGAGATCATGTTTCACATTTTCTTCTTTGCTATTTATGTTCTGCTCTGAAAGTAAATGAATACTAAATTGAATCAGCAATTCAGGCTTGCTACATTTCATTGATCTATGACAGATCAGAGCTTGATGCTGAGCTAATGTGGCCCCAGGCATCAACCTTTACCACTAATATGGTTTTAAAATTCTCTACTCAAGTCTATTTATTATGAACGTAATCTGTTTTAGGAAAGCACCTAAGTCTCTACTAATGATTCATTCAGATGCATGCACTGTCCTCATTTAAAATGTCCAGGTCAGCCACACTTCTCCTGATCATTTTAATAGTGCACATTGTTCTATATTACTTGATTTGCTTCCACTCTCACTCTGTTTCAGATATTTTTTGCCTGACTCCCACTGATGACAGACTGGGATGATTTATTTCCTTATGCAACCCGCTTTGTATTCTATAGTTATTTTTTGCCACAGTAACAGTTTATTACCTTCCTCTTCCAGCATCTCACTCTCTCAGACACAAGTAAAATTTAGGGAAGTTTTCTGAAATTTCTTATGATCTGCCAGCCAAAATTTTATCTGGGATACTATACCCCAGATTCTTAACTCAGAAAAAATTAGTTCTGGACCTCAGTGCTTCTCCAGTGATTGTCATCCATCAGCACTAACAGGGAAGTGAGTAGATTCAGCCTCCTGATGTCAGCAGATAGAGTTCAAAAACATTTACATTTGTCATCTGGCTTGTCACCCTTGATAAGTCCTTTCTTTACTCCCACTACTTTGCTTATTTGATACATGGCATCCCCATCAGTTTCTCCTTACCTTCCTCTCATGTGCTTATTCCTCCCAAGCACAAAGGAGGGATATGGATATTTCTGACTCTTTACTAAACTGAAAAATAAACGATAATAATATTTAATAATAATAGTATTTTGGTCCTTCCTCTAAGAGGGTTAAAAACAAAAGCCAAAACAATCCCCAATATATTTTCAGTCCTACAACTACTTGTCAGTCTATTGTACATGGTACTTCTTGGGGTTCTCTCTTATTTTTTTTCCCCCTTAAAGAGTAGGTAATTTGTCAAACAAAATGCCAAAACTGCGAAACATAAAAGAACATTTCCTTTGGAAATTATTATATATTTTGATGTTTGATAATGGAATCCTTCGTTGAAAAATAGCTGTGTAGTGGGTTGAAACTGAGTTGATGGACAAGCTCCTAAGCCAATGAGGCTTTTGAGATTTGCATATTTAAACTGCACAGAAGCACAGAAACTTCCTCCTGTTTTGGGTCTCCTGCTGGAAAATGGGGGGGCCCTGCGAGTCTCTGGGCCCCGCTCTGGGCATGGGCTGGGCCCGTTCCTCCCTCCCCCAGCACAGCGGCATGGGCCCTGGGTCGCTGTGGGGAAGCCATCCCGGAGCTGCAGGCAGTTAAACACAGCCATGAACTGCTGCACAGCTGAAACCACCCAGCACGGCCTCTGGGCACCGGCGGGCCTCCCTTCCCCTCCACACGGCTGGAGCAGCCCCATGTGAGGCTGGCAGGGGTCGGTGGAGCTTCTCTGCAGCCAGAACAGCTCATGCCAAACTGAAGAAGGCACCGTGCAGCCAGCAGCATATAGGGAGTGAGGCTTACGTGTAAAGCCTGAACAAGATCAATCTCCTAACATGGCGACTGTAAGGTCAGAGAGAAAGGGAAGGATGGGATCATGAAAACCTGGCACTTGTGCAGTGCTGACAGCATCAATGCCCAGAGTGAGCTGAAGGAGGCAGAGAAGCAGGAGGAGAAGCAGATTGGGAAGTCAGTGAAACAAGAGGACAAGCAGACCCTGTGCTCCCCTGACTCCACCTCCAATGTCAAGTTTGAGGAGAAACACGTCCAGAGAAGCTCTGTCAAAAAAATTGGGAAAATGAAGGAGAAGCACCAAGCTAAGTACACAGAAAACAGACTAAAGGCAATTAAGGCAAGAAATGAGAACCTGCTGAGCCTGGAAGCCACCAATGCCGCGGTGTTCCAGTACTATATCCATGAGCTGTCTGATCTCATTGATTGCTGTGACCTGGGGTACCACGCCAGCCTCAACAGAGCCCTGAGAAGGTTCCTGTTGGCCGAGCTGAACCTGGAGCACTCCAAGCACGAGGGGCTGGATGCCATCGAGAACGCTGTGAGTGGCAGGACATGTCTACCCCCTCTCTACCACAGATAGCTGGTGCATAGGCAGATATGCATATGAGATAACTCGGGTGGGTCACAGGCACACCTTGAGGTATCTCTGGCACTTAAAGGACTCAGGCCTACAGCTAAGAATCAACATCTTAGTCTGGAAAGCAAATGTGGGAAGAGATAAAATAAGTACTCTTGACCAAAGATATGGTTCTTATATCTCTAAAAGCCCACACAATTATCACAGAGGCAGAACTCTCTTACACACTTCTTTGGGAATGTGTGAGAAGATTTCTCCCTGGATCAAAGTGCAACTCCAGGTCACTTCCACAGTGACTGAGAGAGAAGATTTCTTGATGTGTACTCTCTCAAGAATTGTCTGGTAAGAAACATTACACTAATGTTATATGCTTAGTTATATACTATTAGTATAATGTTATTATACTAAGTTATACTAGTACTTAGTTAGCTGTAATTTTAAAGGTACCTCTAACTCTACCTGTATGTATGTATACTAGTATCTCGTTTTTGCCTCATCCCTGTGTAGTTACAGTCTGTTTTGTGTCCATTAATAAACAATCCATTTTATAATAGACCAAATCAGCCATTATTTAAGAACTTGTGAATGTGAGTGGGTTTTGAGGTACTAGCCATCTCAGTACAGCTGCTGCCTGCTTCCAGAGGCCTGGGCAAAAGACAGGTGCTGATTTAAACCTACATCATCCACTCATAATACCGTGGACAACCTGGACACCAACAGCAACACGCAGAGACTGATGGAGGTGTACAGCAACGTCTTCGGCCCCCATGAAGTTTGAGTTCCAGCCCCACAACGGTGACACGGAGTCTCAGCTCTGCACCCAGCAGCCAGTCCAGAGTTGGTGCAGAAGTGTCAGCAGCTGCAGTTCCGGTTATCGACGCTGAAGATCGAAAATGAAGAGGTTAATAAGATGATGGAAGCCACACTCCAAACAATCCAGGACATTGTCACAATAGAGGACTTTGATGTCTCTGACGGCTTCCAGTACAGCAACTCCATGGAGTCTGTGAAATCCACGGTGTTGGAAACGTTCATGACCAAACTCAGCATTAACTGCTTCTCAGTATAACTTGAATTCATGAACATACTAATTTTTCAGTGAATTTACTGTCCATAGAAAATTTGTAGCCATGCCTACATACAAACAATGAGTAACAAGATACTGTTATTCTTATTAATGTTGTGTGTTATCGCTTAAATTTTACACTATCATGTTAAAGTAATTTCAAAATATATTTTGATTTCAATAAATACCTCCAGTGCTTCTGATGAATGGTGTGTTGTCTGCAATCAGCTTTGAAATTTGAAGACTTTGGATTTAATATGCACATTCAAATTAATTCAATGTTAGATATATCTATGTATCTTGTGGAAATACCTTGCATATCTTGAAATTTTTCATCTAAAGGCCATAACATAATAAAGTAGATAATCTTGCAAGATCTCTGCTCTACTGAATAAGAGAAATACTTTCAGGCTGGTTGCTCTCTTGAGGGTTTGTTTCACAGCAGATTTCAGGCTCAGCTCAAATTTGCCCCTGAACATAAATGCTGTTCACTGTTTGGCTGTACATCTAGGTTTTATTTATCTGAGTTCTGGTAGGGCAGCTCATTGTTTCAGAGGAGTTAAAAAAGCACCTGAAAAGTCATGTGCATCTTGGTTGTGCATTTCTTCTGGTTGTCAAGGAAACCACCCCAGGATTCCTGGCAACAGGCTTCATCTCAATCGGTAATGGAAACACCACAGGTATTAACCAGTCAGTCACCTCCCACCGGGTGCTATTTTGGGAACAAGTCGATAGATTAGATTCTCCTCTTCGAGCAGTTCTGAAGCTGTGTGAGGAGAGCCATCCTAGAGATGAGGCTATGAAACACTGCTCTCAAGGTACCAAAAAAGCCTTTAAAGCACTATGGTAAACCTGTCTCTAACTTTCCAAAAGTCTGGAGTGAGGGCTAAAAATTATCAGGGGGAAGAGGGTAGTAGCCTTTGTTTCAGATGGACACTCTTTCTCTTCATGGATCAAAACTGTGCAAAAGTGTTTACATTTACAGCCTTAAGAAAAAAAAAAACCAACCATATTTGTAATGGATACCTATTTAGTCATTAAATGTCCTGAAGATGTTGACCGAGATCTCCAGTCCTGGGAATAGCAGAACACTATGGTTGTGGTTCTGGGGTCACCTGTGAGTACTTACAGGTAGTCACCCAGACAGAGCCGAAGTGCCCTTGCTACCAGCCTGTTCCCAAACTGAGTTTGTCCAGAGAGCATCCAGAAGGGTAAAGTGCTTTATTTTCATGAAGGGGAAAGTAAAGCTTTGGGTGTGATTGGGGATGTTCACAGGAAATGACAGAGCAAGCTAGAAGAAAGTTACTTGAATGCCAAGGGAGAAAATAGGACAGGATAATGGGGAAGACAGATGGTAGGAGGAAAAGTAAAACTGTGATGTACAGCTGAAATGGATATGTAAAACAGGGACTTGAAATCTGTGGGGTGGGAATGAAAGAACTGTAAGAAATGTCACTGGGTAGAAATCGTTGTGGACAACTGAAAAATCAAGATAGGGAATCTTTGGTAAAAAATGGATGGGCCTGTGCCATCACAGGACTGCATGGTGTTTCAGTTCATGAGGGAAAAAGCTGAGGTAACTCACACCTGAGGTAACCTCACAGCTGAGGTAACCTCCCCTATGAAGAACTTCATAGGGGAGGAATGCTGGAATTCCCTGGCATCACCTGTAGGGAACGGAATGAACATGCTGCAGTAAAATTGAGCAGTGGGGGAAAAAAAGCTGCGCAATCTGTGGAGGACACGTAGCAGGCATTTTGGCAGGAATATCTGAGGTGATCTCTAAGGTAGAAAATAGTTTTTGGGGAAAAGTCTGAGGTAATCTGTGGAGGACAGGCAGAGAAAATTTTGTGATAAAGCCTGCGGTAAATTTTAAGGTCCAGAAGGAACATTTTTGGAGGAAAATCTCAGGTAATCTGCAGGGGACTGAATGAATATTTTGGAGGCAAAATCTGAGGTAACTTGTAGGGGACATTTTGGAGGGAAAACTTTAGGTAATCTATAGGGGATCAAATGAAAATTTTTGACGTAAAATCTTAGGTGACCTATAGGACACAGCTAGGGGATGTTTTGGAGGGAAAATCTGAGGTAATCTATTGGGGGGTCAGAAGTCACATTTTTGACAGAAAACCTAAGGTAACTTAGATGAAACAAAATTAGGGTATTTTTGACAGGTGAATTTAAGGTAATTTACAGAGGAAAAATGAGCATTTTTGAGGAAAAGTCTTTTGCAACACAGAAGACAGAGACAGCATCTTTGAAAGAAAATCTGGGATAACTTAGAAGGGACATAGGTGACATTTTTAGCTGAAAACCTGAGTAAATTTAGAAGAGTACTGTCGCGGGCAGAGTGGGAGCTGCAGACAAAATCTGTTAGAAAAGCCCTCCTGTTGAGTCATGAGGTTCTAAAAAGAACCCCCTTTCTTTCTAAACTCCTCAGAGAGGAACCTGGGTGTGTCTGAATCCAATCTTAGCCCCAGACTTTTTCAACAGTTTATGTCTAAAAGATTTTTTTGTAGATGTAATTGAACCTTTATATAGTTTTGTCTTTCAGGAAAAGGGATTGCAACCCAAATATACTCATGTAAATTTATATAACTTACTAAGATACTGACTAGACAGAATCAGAATTATCATTACAATTTACTGTGAGAAATAGAACTCGCTCTTTAATTAAAATTTGAAAGTTTTAATAAGGGACAAAGTCAACAAGGCAAAAGTTAACTGCCCTCAGTGCACCAGCAGAGGCACACCCTTTACGGTAGCAACCCCCTTATATACCCCTGGGTATCATCAGCTAATTCCATTTTATAAACGATTTTTCATATTAAAAACCTTTTAGTTAAGATAGCTCTTCCCCTGTCCTGCCTTTTTAGAGCATGTGTAGTTGTCTTTGTCAAGGGCAGTTGCTACTTTTTGATACTATATTAAAAGGGTTTTGATTCCCTCATTGGCCAGATGTTATCCAGCTACAACAATCTTCCTATCTCAATACAACGTCCATGTTAAAAATAGCTCTAAGTCCCAGTGAAAGTCAACACCCAGTCCCCTCCCCTCGTAACAGCAGAAGCACTCCCACAAAACCAATATTACAATACACATATAACAGCAAAACTGCTCCTACAAAACCAACATTACAATAGACATCTGTGAAAGCCAACACTATAAAACACTATTTTTCACATATACTATACAGTATAGGAACTATAAAAACTAGTGTAGTATAATGAACTGTTTTGAAGCAACATTGAAGTGATCATACTGAAGCTATCAAAAGACAATTACTCAATAAAAGTTAATGTCACTTAGCCATACCAAAAATGGAAGCAAATCTGTTTTGCTTACCTTTGAGAAATAACTGAGGGGTGTCCACGCTCAGGGAGGGATCTTCTCACACACCATTCCAAGAAGAAATACATTGGAGGACCTGCAGTTAAAAGACTGGGACTGGGTGGCTCGAGGCTCACCCTGTGGGGCTGTTGGGTTGTGATTCCCTTCAGGTGCAGGAGCTGGAGCTTCTCAGGCTGGAGCTTCTCAGTTGTGCATTGGCAGAAGCTGTGGGATGACACGGCAAGAGTGAGCAAGAGGAGCAGCTGCTTTGAGCTCAAGAGTGGAACAGCAAGGTAAGAGCAGCAGCTTCGATCTGAAGTGAGTCAAGCTGAAGTTGGAGGCTTTTGTGGAGCTTGGGGTTCTGTGGGTGGTGGCTTGAGGATCTCCCTGTGGGGCTGTTGGATCGCAGTTCCCTTCAGGTTCAGGAGCTGGAGCTTCTCAGGCCTTAGTGTGTCATCGTCCATTGGCAGAAGTGATGAGGTAAGAGTGAGCAGTCACTTGGAGCTGAAGAGGGAGCACGGGAGGCCCTCTGGGCAAAGGCCTTCCTGGCATGGCCAGGGCACCTTCTCGGTGCCACAGCTGGCTTTGCTCTGGGTGACCTCCCTGGAAGAGGGGCTGGGTCTTTGCTGTCGTTGGCCTTTTGCCGTTGTGCTCCTTTGGCTGCCTGGAGAGAGGGGGGAAATGTAGCTCTCCCAGCCCGTGGCCCCCCCTGTTAGCAGGGCAGGGCCTTTTCCCCAGTCCCGGCCTTGCCCCTGCTCTCTGAGGGCAGAGCCAAGCCACTTAGGTGTAGTGTGGGCACTGTGACCCTGCTGTAGCCAGGGCCTGGGTCTCCACCTCTGCTGCACTGCTGCCAGTCCTGCTGGTGACCTGCCAGCGTGCCCACCCTGTCCTCAGGGCATGTGTCACAACTTCCTGGAGCCCTTTGTCCCCAGGAGCAGCACCAGTCCCTGAAAGCAAGGAATGGATTAGAGGGAGGGGAATTAACTAAAAAGAGAAAGAGAACGTTGTCTGGGATGGGAATATTACAGTTAAGAGTCTTAGTTTTGGAGAATCATCTGTCAGCTTCTTCCAAGGCTGACCACCTGGGAAAGCCTGTGCAGGAGCTAAATCCTCCCAAGCCTGGATGATCTCAGGTGGGCTACTGGAAGTCTAAAAGTTTCTTTGTGGCTCAAGAGGAATCAATTAATTAAAAGCCCTTCTTTTCTCTCCCAGCAGTCTTGGAGTAGTTCTCTGTAGACACATCCACAGTAGTGTCCAGTCATAGTGATGGCATGTGTTCTTTGTCCTCCCTCTGTGCATTCTGCTCTACATGCTGGAAAAGAAAAAATTGGGTAGCGGTGAAGTACTCAGATAAAAAGTGATTATAAAAGGAAACAGAGTTAATGAACGAACTGTGAGTAATCATGGCACTACTTGCAAATCTCTGCAAGCAGCTTCACAACCTGGTGAGTTCGACGTTTGTGGAATTAGTTCCTGGAAGGAAGAGTGAAAGAAATAATCACATTCACCTGAAAGTAATAAAAAAACCCCAGCCATAAACTGAATAAGAATAAATAATACCAAATCAAATCTAATTTCATTGGTTGTAGAGTAAGACAATGTATGGAAAATGTCCTACNTCTTCTCAGGGTTGGCAATACAAGAGCAAGCACTTTCATAGTCTTCCATGATAATTCATAAAAATAGAGGAAAGAAAAATGGAAGAAAGTAATTTAGTGCATAGCATAGGGAAACATGCTTGGAAAATTGTGTGTAATGATTCAGTGTTGAAACTGAAGGATGAATTTCATATTGTTCCTGGAGGATCAGTATTGAGTCTGTTGCTATTTAGTATTATCATTAATGAGCTATTATGATCTTTGCAATTTTGCAGGTGGCATTCATTGGAGAAGAACTGAAGAACTGGAGGGCAGGAATCCAGGTGATCCTATGGAATTGGGAGTGAGAATTGACAAAAATGCTGATAACTTCAATGACAGGGATACAGATGGTGTTCTTAGGCAAAACCAGTCAGCTCTCCTAATACAGGGTAGTAAAAAAATAGCTGGGTTGCAGGTTTATGGGAAAAGACTAAGATTTTTTTTTGCTCACAAATTACCGTGAAACACAATGACAGGTTGTAGGAGAAATGCCACAAATTCAAAAAAAATCAGTATAAGCAGAAGTAAGCCTCGTAACACAACCATTCTCTCCATTCAGAACTGGGGGAGACCTTAGCTGGAAATCTGGGTCCAGTTTTCTTGGGCAGCCAGGAATACACTGAACCAACAACCAAACTGGCATAAGCGAAATGTTGCTCCAGCTCAAATTTACGATACCACAAATACATTGGATAAGTTTAAATAATTAAATAGAAGAGGAAAAAAAAGACCCATGCAACGAGTAATGCAGCAAAGGACAGAACTGAGAATTGTTGTAGATTCGATAGAATAGTCAAACAACAACCTAGTGGACCTTTCAATTGAAAAGTTAAAGTTAGGTGGGAGTTTCTATTCGAGAAGGATAAAATTGTCATTACAATAGAGAAAGATGCCATTTCTATTAGAACCATTATTTCTTTTCTTTGGAGTCCTTAGAAACTCTGTGCTACATGATCTTTATCATGTAGCACATTATCATTTATCTTAATGTTGATAGTTCTGTTTTCTAACACACTGACCCAGGAGGAGACATGTTTCAAAGACACGAAGCTAAATTTGTTTTTAAGACAGTGTGTGTCTAAACTGCAGGAAACCAGTTTGGGAGATAACATAGACAATGCATTGTGTATGTTTGTATTTATCTCTGAAGAAAAATTATATGGAAGTCTTTTAATTTTCTATCACAAAATGGTCAGGACTCACACAGAGGAAAGATCTTTTGCATTGAATACATGTGATTTAACTCCGTGATTGGCCCTTGGTAGTTCCCTGTAAAGCAGTGAGCACGACATGGTTGCATATGCTATGCCACATTTGATGTTTAACCTTGCTGCTTCAAAAGGCTGGTTAAAAAAAAAAAAAAAAAAAAAACCTCAAAAATATTGCTTGAAGTAATAATTGATAGCGACAAGGAAAAATACACAGTTAACATAGTGAAATAAAACAAGACAAATTTTAAAAGCTTAGTAAAAGGATGAAAGTGGTTTTCTACACTCTTATTATAGAGTCTCTTCTGGTCAAAAAGAAAAAAAGAACAACAATTAGGTAACTACTCTTGACTGCATTAGAGAAAAGCACCAGAGGATCATGAATAGAGAAATTAGTTCTGTGTTAACGCAACTGGAAAGAAACTCTGCTGCTATTCATTGTCTATTCCCCTGTAATTTTCAGAATTTCATATGTATAATCTTCTTTGATAAACCAAAGAAATAAATTTATGCTTTTTTAAATTTATCTCTCCATCAACTGGTAATTGACTTTTGAAAACTTGAATAACCTCACAGTTTGCTTGTGTTCCCCTGCAGATCTATGTTCAGACCCTCATTCTGTAGTCGCCTCATTATTGTTCCCTCCATCCATGGTCTTTGTACATGTCACCCTCCTAAGGAGAAAGTTAAGGGAATTTTTTCCAACACTGGGTTTCACACTAAGAGATCAATATTTGTTCTTTTTGAAGGCTAAAGAGAATTTCATGGTTATTAACATGCTGGTTTTATCAATGCAGCTTCTCTGTGTGCCTCTTTTAGGCAGGGCTGCAGGCATCCCCTTTTATTAAGCTTATTCAAAACTTTCCATTGTAGCACCCAGTTTGCTTGTAGATTTGAGAAAGCTTTGGTTATTTCAACCCAAATTTGGCATGTGCAGTTTGAAAATGTGATTTTAAGTCTTCCAGACTTGAAACACTCCATCAAATATTGCACAGATAAAGGAAATATGAGCAAAAGAATATCAAACAGAGAAAACAGTTTCACATCTATGACCTTCATCTGTGTAGACCAAGAAGGAAGGAAGGCAGGAAGCAATGGCACAGAGGGTCCTAAGTGTTTTGAGGCTTGATGTCCTTTGAGAAGCTGGAGGAAAACGGTCTTGGGTTATTCTCCCTCAAGAGTTGTCAGGGTTCCCAGGACACCTTCAGGAGTCCTTCTCACTATAACACTGGAGACATGTGTTTTTCTAACACAGAGCTTCAGGACCACAGGCAAAGCATTTAAATTCAATTTTCCATAATTCATTATTAAGAGGATCAATAGATAAGAGGAAGAAATATCAGGGAACAAAAATGCTATAGAGGGGGAAGAAGACATATGTTGTATGTCACATCTTGTAAATCCTAATACAGTGTTATTCAGAAGTTTATCGATATTTATGTCTTTAGCTACAGCTGAACACTGATTCATAGTAAAGCTGAAAACTCTTGGCAACTTAAAACTCAATGAATTGAAAAAGAAGAATAGGCTAGATGCTGTCAGAACGATCTCAAGGATAAAACAGAGCATAGCAGGAGTACATTAACCCTGGGTAACAATGACAAATAGAATAATAGAATCCTACCATTTTTTAGGTTGGAAAAAACATCTAAGGTCCTAGAATTAAACTATTAACCCAGCACTGTTAAGGCCACCATTAAACTATGTCCCCAAGTGCCACAACTGCCTGTTGTTTAACTCCCTCCAGAGATGGTGACTCCACCACTGTTCTGGGCAGCCTGCTGAAGTGCTTGACAACCCTTGCAGTGAAGAAATGTTTCCTAGTATCCAGTCAAAACTTTCACTGGTCCAACTTGAAGTAAATTGAGCACACTGCTGTCTTATGTTATGTCATTGTTGATGAACACCCTTGGGTCCTTTTCTACCTGGCAGTTTTCCAGCCAGTCTCTCCCCAGCCTGTAGCTCTGCATGGGGTTGGTTGTGTTTGTTTGCCTTACTGCACCTCATAAAACTGGCCTTTGTCCATCAATCCTGCCTGTCCAGATCCATCTTCCTACCCTCCAGCAGATCAAAACTCTCACCTAACTTTTCATTTACAAACTCACCAAGAGAACACTTGGATGAACACTTCCAGATCATTGATAAAGATATTAAACAGGCCTGGCCCCAACACTTTTTTTACCCAGCAAACAGTGCACCCATCCACACCATGGGAAGCCAGTTTCTCCAGGAGGATACTGTGGGAAATGGGGTTAAAGGCTTTACTAAGGCCTAGGTAAACAACATCCACTGTCTTCCCTCATCCTCCAAGTGGGTCACCCTATCATAGAAGGAGATCAGGTTAGTCAAGCAGCACCTGCCTTTCATAAGTCCGTGCTGGTTGTCCCATATGATGATCTGCTCCATGACCTTCTGCCGAACCGAGGTCAGACTGAAATGACTCAGATGGCATAAAGGCCCAATGGAACTTCCATATTAAGTAAGAAAATCAAACCTAATCTGATGTGCCCGGTGTGGACAGCATCAGTAATATGAAGGGTTTTGTATATTATACCGTTTGTCTGATGAAAAGATGAAGGTTTTATTATCACAGAATTACCTGAGCTTTTTCAAATCCTTCTGTAAGTCTTAGCTCCATTTTACCTTGTGACAATGACTTGCACAGATTAATTACTTGACTAATAAACCACTTTCTTCTTCTCAATATAAAACTTGCCTTAAAACTGTATGACACATCCACATTCCTCTCTTTACTATCCATCACATCTTTTATTTGCCATCTATTGAAATGCGAATAGCCAATTATACTGCTTTGCACAGATAATTTTTTCATTCTTTTGATAATCAGAACTGCCATTTTAAAATTTTTTCTTTATTTGTTTAATTCTTCCGTTTCTGCCTTATCTTGGGGGCAGTGAACCTTAGAAAATCTATAAAGTTGTTCTTCTAACCACAGTCATGCTTTGCTACAACTTATACTGTTTGAGCAGCTAAAATGTTGCTGATAGTTTTATGTTTTGTCTCTCTTGAGTACTTTGCTTGCAGTTTCCATATCAATGTAATAATAGATTTATTTTCAGATTTGACTTTTTAAGGTTTTTGGTGAAGATCCTGCTTTTTTATCCAATTCTCTCTTAAGAGGTTGGATAAGTAGGGCCAGTGCCACATCTCAACAATAATAGCCAAAGTTACTAAGTTCTTGTTTCTTTAAATAACTGACATAAATGGATATTTATGCTTAATAGAGTAGTAATGATCAAAAACCTGCCCTCTCGATAAAGGCTATGGTAACAGCAGGTGATATAAAACTGGTTTACAGCTGGTGAATCTCAGTGCCAGCTGGACAGACTGTATGGTATAGAAGGACTTCAGAAAAATTCCCTTGCATTTTCTCCAGAGAGAAATAAGGGATCAGGAGCTGAAACCTCCATTAAAAATTAATAACTGGTTTCATGTACAACAGTCCAGTGGCATCTCTCATGTATCACTGATGAAAACATTTTGTTTGCTAGTTTGGCAGGATACAGTAGATAATTCAGACTTATTTGAGTATAGTTACATATTTTAGCTCCAGCAATGGTATTGTATTGGACTGCACCAACATAAAAAATAAAAAAAAATGGTCTTTTTTCTCATCTGATTAAAGAACTGAAGTGCTGATTAGTAGGAAGAACTTCCTTGAAGTTCTGATGGAAAAAAATGCAAAGGTTTGTAATACAGAAAAAAATCTTCTAAATACAGTGTATTAAGCAGTACCAATCAGACCTTTATTACATATTAAGGTAAAAAAGTTTGCTGAACAAAGCAATCCCATCAAGTTTCCGAATTCTCCTTCATAGTTTACTGACATGAAGGTGAAGTCATTACATTAATACCCCCTTTTCCAATTAGCCTTATTGTCCGTGACAAGCCTCATAAAGACATAGCACTTCATTAGTTCCAAGATGCATTGCTGTACAGAGTGTAAAGGAATGAGACCTGCCCCAAACTGCTGTACACTCCACACGAGTGAGAAAGGCCTACAATTTCATTGTTGGACATTAAAGCTTTAACTAGTGAACTTTCTAACCTTCAGTGTTTTCTGTATAAATTCATTAGTGTCACCACTTTGCTTGCTGTTTCCTTGGTGATTAATTGATATTGAACAAGTTTTTAAGTGCTTTTCCCCTTCAATGCAAGTGAAAAGTACCATGTGACTGACAAACTCTCAAGTTCTGTCTGCATTAGGTAAGTTAAATCAGGAATGGTGGCAGTGCAGCAGAGTAAGGGCAGCTGGTAAGTCTGATGTATAATAGCAAGGCACAACTTTGTTCTTTTTTGCTGAGAAGTTATACAAGTGTAACAAGTTTATAAGAAGTTATAACAAGTGTATAATGGCAGTGTTTTATAGATGGAATAACAGAGGCTCAAGACCAGAAAGTGGATTTACCTCACTTACTTCGGTATTAATGGGTTAAACATCTAAGTATGAATGAGTTATACCTTAGAGTCAGTGGCAAATAATAGGCAGTTGAGATGAGCAACTCACCTGAATCATCTGAGATGCTTATTTTGAATCTTGGGTTATTAAAAGTTGTTTAAGCTCAGCCAGGAACTCAGCACCANGGCAGGTGTCCAGCCATCTCCAGGTGATTTGGGAAGACAAACAACATAACTCCAATCTTCCCTCATTTCTTCATTTTCCCCTCTGCTTTGTCTACTAACCATGATATCATACAATCTGGAATACCCCTTTGGTCAGTTGGGGTCACCTGTCCCAGCTGTGTCTCCTCACAACCTCCCATGCACCCTCAGCTCCCTGACCTCCATGGCAGTATGAAAAGCAGAAAAGGCCTTGGCTCTGTGTAAGCCCTGCTTAGCAATAACAAAACCATCTATATTATAAACACTGTTTCCAACATGCATCCAAAATACAGCCCCATGCTGGGCACTGTGAAGAAAAAATAGCTCTACCCCAGTCAAAACAAATACAAGGGTGTAGGTAAGTTGCTTAAATATTTGCATTCAGTAGCAGCTGCATAAGTGTATTGAGAGCTTGCAAAGAGCTGGCAGATGCAGCAGAGAAGCTGTGGGAGGTATGTCTATATAGTGGACATGGAAATTTTCATCTATGAGCTGCATCTCTCCCTTAGGTTAGAAGAAGCACTCCCAGAGTGATAAAAATTTCTGTTTTACCTCAAAGCTAGGTCTGTAGTCCAAAGTCCAAGGAAGAAGAGGTTTATTTCCACAGAGAGAGATTTATCTCCTTTCTGAAAAGAAGTAACCAGGAAAGATCAGACAACCCATAGCTGAGTGGGTGTTTCTCTCTCTCCACTGCTTAAAGCTAGAACTTGAGTCACTTAGTGTTTGCAAGTACTTAGCTGCAAGGAAAAAAAAGTAATGAGAGGAATATTGGCTGAGAGTGAAACAGCAGGAGCCTGGAAGAAGCTGTCCCACCAGTCCTATTTAACCTGCACTCACAACAGCCTTTGCATAAAACTGCCTCTGGACACCCAGGAGCAGCTTACCAGCTAATATAACCCCTCAAGTTTGTGCTATAGCACTCTCTAGTTTTCCATTTGCTAACCCATGTTGTTTCAGATAGAAAGGGATCTGTATTTCTCAAACTATAAATATACCATGTACTATTGAGCATCAAGATCAATCAAAAATTGTGATCACATCAGTGAAACCCAACAAATGATCGTGAGTCAAAATTCACAATTAATGGAAATGGAAGTGGTCAGATGTGATTTTTTTTTCTTTTTTCCTTTTAGGCTTATATCTGATGAGACATTTCCATTAGAAACCTAGACAGGGTAGGATAGTTCCAGCCTTTGTGCAAGTTTTTTGGAGGGGTGAACTGCTCTGTAGGGTTGCTTAGCTTTTCACCTTGACTACCATACAGAGTATCTAAGGCGAGTAAATTTTTAATTTAGATGCTTTAAAACTAGGTGGGATGAATCTGGGAGTATTTGTTAGTAAGTCCACAAGGCTTTAGTACCAAAATCAAGGAAAGCACAGCCACCACAAGTAGAGGCAACACAACCAGGTTCTTGCTAAGAAGAGTTAGAGCATTTCACTGACATACTGCAGGTATTTCTCTGCATTAATTCGAGAGAAAATTAACTGTTCCAGCCACCAGTTACAGAAGCTTGTCTCTTTATCTGAAGCTGTAGCATTTTGCATTTCCTGTTTAATATAGACAGCCATAAACTGAACATTATTAAGATTTCTTCACAAGGGGAATAAGAAAGTAGAGCTCACTACAGTGTCCCCTGTTTCTTTAATTTCACACCTGAATTACCAGACTTGCTTAAAGAGGAAAGGCTACAAGAAAATTCAGAGCTGCTGGAAACACATATATGGACACATAAATATGTTCAACCCTTTGGGTGTTATTAGAGTGGAAATAACATCTAGTATATGCTAAAACTCTGTGTAATGAAGAAAGGGAGTCATGCATTTTTTAATGGGAAATGACAGAGGGCATTTTATCACTGCAGAACCATGTAGTTTTTACTTAAGCTAGTTTTAAAATAGGTAGCTTAGCTGGTGGTAGTGGAGAGCTCAGAAGGTGCTGAGAAAACTGTGAGCCTTTTCCTTGTTTTCTTAAAGTGTGGTGGGAGTTTTTTCAGCTCACAGTGACCTACCCATGACTGACATGTGAGCCAGCTGAAGCTGCTTGATCAGCTTAGGATAGAAAAACCAGTAAGGATATATTGAGAATTTGCACACCAAGCAAAACTTAAAAGCTTGAAGGCTTCAAACATTTGATCCTTTGACCACTGGAATGAAGCACTGATTACTTGATTGGTTTTTTGACAATGTCCTACCAGGTGGGACTGGAAGTCTTAGGAATGTGAAAACAAATAGTGCCAGACAGCTCATCCAAACATTTGAAGTCACACTAAAGACAGCATTTATCTCAAAGTTCTAGATATTAGAGCCAAAATTGATTGTAATGAATGAAATTTGCTTAAAGCATTAAAGAATAAGTTGATTCCTATCTGTGCTGTTTTCAAATTCACCCCTTATTGGAGATGATTATCTTCTGTCAGCTTCAAAGGATGTATTTGCCATGGTTCTCGGGGAGAAGCTTTTTTTCTGAGATAATTTGTCCAAAAAGGTGGTACAGACTGGTGATGAGAATCACCATTAAATAAACACATGTGGACTTATTTCAGCGTAGGGCTGTGATAACATCCATACCTACAGTACAATGACAACACAGGTGCCAGGGGATCTATGAAGGACAAAACACTGGTTGTGGCAGCAAGGGAACATTCAAGGCCCTAACAACCTCCCGAAGACACTTGCCAGGCTCCCCTGTATGCTCATTACTCCTAATTTGTGGGAGTGGTCTGTTTTGGCAAGTTTTACAATCATACAGCTGTGGTCGTGTGAGAGGCCATACTGGGGAAAATTAGCAATTGTCTCTCAGGGTTGATTTCTTGCATTCTGTGTTCCACATTGCAACACTTGGGATTTCGCTGCAATGAGTTGTGACCCAAGAGTGCTGGTGAGAGCCAGGCTCCACCACAGTCCCTGGAGAAGAAGAGGGCACATCTGCATAAAAATGTTTTGTCATAAATCCCTTTTTTGTTACTGTCGATCTGGCAAACACAATTTGAAAGTTGTCTGCATCACTGTGGCTTTGAGCCCAAGCCAGTACATCAGTCTTGTGTGGTGCTTGCTGCACCCTAAAGGGCTTCTGTTGGTCTGGCCATGCTGCTTTTCTTTCTGTCTGTGGTAAAAGTGTATGACCTACATTTCTTTCCTTGTTTAATGCATTTGTGTCTGATTAGGTCCTGGTTCTGCCCCTCCTGCTTGCTCTACAAATATCATTACTCCTTAACTAAATCTAGATGGCTAGAATTAAAGAGTCTCCCTCTGCTGATAATTATTTTATTTTCGTCAGGGAGTAGCTTTCTATCTGTATCTGGGTCAGTATTAAGCTTAGCTTCCAGTGTTAATTTTCATGCTAAATATTCTTAATTTGTTCCTCCTTTCTAAGAAGCTCCTTGATCCAGTAAATCTTCTTGTCCCTCCTACGGTGTCTCTAGTTATGAATTGTCATGATTCAGTGAATCTGCAGAGAAACTATTTTAATTATCCTCCCTTTCTCTCTCGGTCTTCTTCCAGGATGTCCAAGCCTCCTGTGGAGGGAACATTCCTATCCTCCTTCAGCTCCCCTGAGGCAGTTGGAAATTTTTCATGTCAAGTTATCGTTTTGTCTCCCAAATCATACTGGATAAGCACTTCTTAGTGCTGTGAGGTTGATTTCTGTGGGGAGATTCCAGCTGCAGGGAAAGGAAGACATAAGCCAGGGGAGACTGCCAGAGGAAGTTTATGTAAGACTTGGCAAAGCCAGAGAAAGGCCTGATCTTCTGCATCACTCTCTGGACTTCAGGTGTCACAGATTTCTGCTTGATGCAGCGCAAGAAGGAAAATCATGTATGCATAATTTGTAGCTGGTAGACGTTTTATTTTTTGCATTCTGAACCTCGTCACACTTCTGGGTGAGTGGTGTGTGTGGGCAATGGGATAGAGAATCTCCAGATGTCAGATGTATTGAATCCAGCCCAAATAGCACAGCTGTCTTTGTTCAAATTCCAATAGTACTGAAAACTGGTTTCTGGGCATCCTGAGACCTCAGAAGAAAGCATCACAAACTTTGCAAACAATTAGGATTTTGCTTCATGCTCTGACTAACTAAGCAATTGCTTAGATGGCAGCTTAAGCATTGGTGCAGTTAGTTGAAGAAAAAGACAAAAGCCTGGATAAAGTGCTTCCCTCTCAGGCTCAGGATTGTCAGTCATCTGTTCAGGCTTCAGAAGTTCCTTGGTGCTCTTTGTTCAGCAAGAGGCTTACTGGAACCACCACACACTGTGTCAAACTACCAGGAAATCCTTTATCAGTACACCCTTTTGAAACTGTCATTGAACTGTATGGACCTAAAGAGTGATAAGCATTAATAATACCATGTTCTTTTTATCCATGTGTCACAGTTTAACCTCAGTAGGTTTTATCTTAAGTTCAGGATTTTCAATCCAAGCTAGTTTGCTGCAACTCCCCACCTCCCCGTCCTTTTAAAAATGGTGCTTAACCCATCACATATGGATATGTAAGGCAAAAGGAATCAAACTAATTTTTATCTAAGTCACAGGTTTATGCCTTTTGTTTGTAACTTGGACTTCTTTTGGCAAGTGTGTGAGCATCCTGTCCATGGTTCACTGGTGTAGGTCCCACAAGGAGGATAGCTTGTCAGAGTGATAGTGTTGGGGTTTTGTTTGCTGAATTTTTTATTTTATTTGTGTTTCTGTCTGTTTGTTTAGGGGTGTGTGTGTTATATAGCATTAATCAAACAACTAATCAAACAGAGATGTGAAGCAACGATCTGAACTGTTTCATGGGCATTTCTCATCCTGGCATCATCAGCCCTTTAAAGCACTCATACAGCCACACCCAGTCATGCACAGGATCCAGAAGGATCAGCTGAACATCTGGGTACAAAACCCACTGCTCATTGTCCAGCATCTTCACTTCTCTGTGTGTTTATCTTCTCTTTTTGCAGGAATCCCGAAGATTTCAACCAGCATCCAAAAATGCGTATGTGGAAACAATCTTGTAAAGAGAACTGAACTTGCAGACCAATGCATTGGTTGTCTTTACATTGTGCGAAGAATTTGGGTGTGTTTCAGCACTACATTGCCTGCCATACATCAGGCATGGCTTTGGGGCAACTGTCAAGGAATGACGCAGAAAGGAAGATGTACTTCCTGCTCTTGGAGGTAATAATAGATAATGTATGTGCTAATCAGAAATAAGAGTGTAGACTTAGCCAGAATACACTGCTAAAATGAAATCACTCTGCCAGAGATTTTACAGTTTTCAGCAAGGCAGCTTGGTTAAATCAGGAAAAGAACGCAAGGATAAAAGTGCAACATTAGGCAACTAAATCCCAAATCTTCAGAATTTCTGATCTGTGTTCTATAAATAGAAAAAACCGAGATCTAGAAAGCTGAAGAGTGCTCTGAGATTCTGTGGATATCTTGACAGTCTGGAGCAGCTAAACACCCAGTTCACAATAAATCCTGCCAGGTGTTGGGCGGCCTCTAACTGTCCTGCCACTTACCTTACGAAAAGCCTTTCTCCAAATATACACAATATAGGCTGCAGAGATAAACACAGGCACTGCAAACAAAAAAGTAAATAATGCTCTTGGTGTGACCATGACTCTTTAGGAAAGAATAGAATGGAATTGTTCCAATTGGAAGGGACTTAGAACAATCATCTAATCCAACTGCTTGATCACTTCAGGGTTGTCCAAAAGTTAAAGCTTTTTTTTAAGTGCACTGTCCAAATGCCCTTTAAACATTGACAGGCGTGGTACATAAAACACCTCTCTAGGAAACCTGTTCCAGTGTTTGACAGCCTCTCTGTAAGGAAATGTTTCCTAATGGCAAGTTTATACCTCCCCTGAAACAGCTTTGAACCATTCTCATACATCCTATCACTGGATACTACAAAGAAGAGATCAGCATCTCCCTCCCCACTCCCCTCCTCAGGAAGGAGGGCATCTCCTTTTCTCCAAATTAATGATTTTAGTACTTGAGTGCTCAAACACTCATCTAGCATTGCCCATGAACACCCACCTCAACTCTGTGGTGACCCTGACTGGATGCCTGGTAGCCACCAAAAGTACTCTGTAATTTCCCACCACGACTGGACAGAGGAGAGGAAAAAAAACCAACCAAACAAAAGGGTTCATGAGTTGAGATAAGGACAGGGAGAGATAATTCAGCAATTACCATCATGGGCGAAACAGACTTGACTTGGAAATATTAATTGAAGTTATTACCAGTCAAAATCAGAGCACAATAATGAGAAGCAAAACAAATCTTAAAAACACCCTTCCCCTATACCTCCCTCATTTCTGGGCTCTACCTCCTCCCTCCAGTGGCATAGGGAGACAGAGAATTAAGGCTATGGTCAGTTCATCACATCATTCTGCCATTGCTTAAGGAGAGGAGTCCTTCCCCTGCTCCAACATGGGATCCCATGGAAGACAGTTCTGTATTAACTTCTCCAATGTGAGTCCTTCCCATGGGCTACAGTCCTTCCTGAACTGTTCCAGCCTGGATTCCTTTGCACAGGGTGCAGTCCATCAGGACCATCCTGCTTCACCATGGTCGTCACCACAGGCTGCAGGGGAATCTCAGCTCCAGCGCCTGGAGCACCTCCTCCCCCTCCTCCACTAACCTTGGTGTCTGCAGAGTTGTTCCTCTCACATTCTCAGTCCTCTCTTGTCTGGCTGCAATTACCTCTGCACAATACCTGTTTTCTCCTTCTTAAATAAGTTATCTTATTAGGTGTCTTAAGTTATCTTATCTTAGGTGTTGCTGCCATCTCTGATGGGCTTGGCCTTGGCCAGCAGTGGTTCCTTCCTGGGGAAAGGCTGACCCTGGCTCTGTTGAACATGGGGAAGCTTCCAGCAGCTTCTCACAGAAGCCGTCCCTGTAGCCTCTCCTCAGCTACCCAAACTTGGCCATGTAAACTAAATAGAGACACAAAGCCACATCTTTAAAAAGACTGAGCTGACTCTGAGACCAGTCTGGATGGAAGAATGTTCTCATTCCTTTGTGTTAGAACAATGTCATCATTGGACTGCTCATTTAAAGAAGGGGTGGGAAAGCAAGCAAACATAGTCTAAAGCCTATGGGTTACAACACTTGCAGGAGTCCAGTTGTTTGTCCATTAACATACCACATAGAATACAGTAAAGAAGTAAACAGTGGCTTGAGGAAAATAAGGAAAAAAATACTTTAAAGTTTTGTTTTGTTTTTTTTTGTTGTTGTTTTTAAGGTTATTGGAATAACCAGGGGCATTGGGAACTCTGCAGTGATTTCACTGCTTGATTTTTCCTTTTAAGGAAAGATTTTCCAGGAGGTGGAATTTAGGAACAGAATGATCTCCCCATGGGTCAGCTGAGAGCAAAATATCTGACAGCACAGCCACATAGCCTCCCCCAGCACATGCTGACATACTTATAGAGGTTGGCATGCCTAAAGGCTTCTTATAATTTATTCTACCTCTCCTACAGTCCCTGAAGCACAAATAGTCAGAAAGCTATGAGGTCTTGCTATGCTCCAGCTCTTTCGTTCTCCCATATTATATTCCCTAGGGTAACCATAGGAGCAAAGAACAACTTCTAGAACTCACAGTAGCATAGGAATTCATTTATATACATCTTATTATTGCAGACCCTTGTCCACCCCCTTTAAGGATGCTGGATCCTAGGCAACAGAATATATTTCTGTGCAATAATGCTGGAAAAGTTCATCAGGTTCAATGAAGTAGTTATATAGATTTTTTTCTCCCTGACCAAAAAAAAAAAAAAAAAAGCAATATTTTCTATCTGGCAAAATTTAATATGTTTAATAAAAGCTCCTAATAAAATATTTGTTTTAGCCATGACCCAGTTTTGAAGAAAGTGCAGTTTTAGCTACAGTAAAGGTGCAGTCCTGGAAGAGCACAAATATGCATACCAATATTTCAAACAGAGGTCAATTATTAATGAAATGTAAAAACTCGTCTTTAGCCTACAGTTATGACAATACTGAATATTTTTTATGTCTATAAAAAGTGCTTAAAAGAAGGAGGATTTTAAAAGAGTCTTAATTGTGAAACACCCTAATTTCTGGGTCTTGCTTTTGAAATATAAGTAGTATCTTCTGTAGTGTTTATGTCTGTGGGTAAAGATTTACTTACACCATCAGCAAACAGTTGCTCCATAGTTTGGTTTGACATTGATGAGCTGCAAGTCCATCCCAAAAGGGACACTTTTGGCTCTTCCATAGTGCATTATCTTGTCCCACACTGCTCAGTACCAGAAGAAGCTGAATGGTACCAAGGAATGCGCAGTTCTGCAGTTTTTTGTCAGTCACGAGTTCTCTGTGCCCTCAGAGTGACTTGTCTCTCACCAGGCACACTACTGTTACTGGCACCACGGCAACTTTCATCTAAGTCAGGTATCTCTTCATTAGCTGCTCTTCCATTTCCTCTGATGGATTGCCTGACCAAATATCCCTTGCCTTTCTCCCCTTCTGCTCTCACTATCCTTACTCTGTTCCTCTCTGTTCATGCACCCCATCTTTTCCACTCTGCTGCTGCATCAGCTCTTTCACATTTCCCCTTGTTACTCATTCCCAGTTTCTTGTCTGTCCTCCAGGGTTCCACATTCCAGCTCTTTAGACTTATTTTTGACAAGAATGCCCCAGTCAAGCAGACTAATTTCTCACTGTGCACCTGCTCTGTTTTCATGCTTACTCAGATTGTCCTGATCTTTCCACCTCATTGTTTCCCATTCCAGCTCATCCCTGTTACACCCCAATACTCCTTCCCAGTCAGCTCCAGGCTATAATTCCACCAATTTTTTGTGACAGCTATTTTTCCTCATACAGACCCTGAAACTACTCTTCTTTGCTCAGTTTCCTTCCTTATATTATCACACTCCAACTCTCTTCCCTCTTTGCATTCACATCACTGATCCTGATACATGTGGGGAACCATATTGGTGGGTGTAGAGAAACAGAATTCATGCTCTCTAAAATTGCATAGAAAAAAACATCTTCCTTCCAGCCCTTCCTCTGAATAGACAGAATAGAGAAGAGCTGGATGTGAACCATCAACAAAGATTTGCTGACTAATATTATTCCTTAGCAAGGTGAACATGAGGACAGTAAAAAGGCTGATATAACAGTGTACTTCCTTGCCAAGTCTCTAATTCCTGTTCCACAGTGTAAGGACACTGGATCTTCTCAAAGGTTAGCAGAGTTTTAATATGGTTAAAACCAACATTTTTTCCCCCCTAGTTACATTCTTGGAAACAGCTGAATAAACTTGGTTATAATTACGAAAAGCAGCCAGAAGCAGATACCAGCATAGAAAATGTCACCTTGAACAATCAAATTTAAAAACATTTCAATTAGTAAGTGAAAACATGGGAAATATTTTTTAAGAGAAGGTGTCATCCAAACCTAATTATAGATTATGTTTTTGTTCTTGATGTAATATGATTTAAATTCATTATCCATCTGTAGTGAGAGAAAAGATGCATTTTAATTCACATGCCTCATCTAGCATTGCTGAGTTCAAAAAGCGTGATAGATAGCAATGGATTAAAGGTCAGTCTCACCAGGAGGAGGAGTTACTGGTTATCAATTTGGTGAAAAAAATCTGACAAAACCCTTTCAAACCTTCTGAGAACCCTCTTTTGTAGAAAAATCCTCAAATGATGTCATTAATTCTCAGTATGGGCCCTAATTTACTAAATACTCTTTTATTTCCTGATTTTTTTTTGCATATTGCTAGAGTTGTGTGTGATTGTAATATGACTGTCTACAGAAATAATATAAACAGTTCCTTACATTCCTCCAGAGTGATGGTCAGCTATATTTTTTTAAATTTAAGAATGGTGTTTGCCAGCCTATGTGGTTTAGAAAACTTGGATGCTCAGTGCAAGAATCAAGCCTTTGCTGAGGTATATAAATAGTGTAACATTATTTCTCTCCCTCACACGCACATTCTTTTGAACTGAATAATTTAGTCCAGCTGTTGAAGCCTATTACACTTTCCATTACAAATTATTTTAGAGAGCATAACATTTAGGTACTTTTAAAACTGGATGAATGCATTAAAAGAGACACTGCATTTGCATAAGCTCAAACTATTGTTTGGGGTTTTTTAAGCTATTTCAGCTAAGAAGCCTTTTTTCTTTTCTTTTCTTGTCTGCTTAGCCCTTCTCTTAGCTATCCCTCAGTATCAGTTTCTTGAGCTGATTCAAAGCATTAACATGAAAACCAGACTGGACTGAAGCAATGCACAGACACCCCTTGGAGATTTTTCAACTTTTGTAATGAATTTGAGTTTCAGAATGTGCTACATATAGTCCTGTACCACAAATGCCACTTCTATGTCTTTAGAAGAGTATCTTTTATACAGGTACAAAATATTATGCAGTGAAAACACAGACACAAGCACAAACAGACACAAATATGCCAAGTTTAATTGCTTCCTTCTGGCCTTTCAGTACTTAAAGAAAGCTTATTGAAAAGCTGGAGAGGGACCTTTCATGTGGGCAGATAGTGATAGGACAAGGGGGCATGTTTTTAAACTAAAAGAAGGGAGATTTAGATTAGAAATTAGGAAGAAATTCTTTACTATGAGGATGGTGAACCCCTGGTGAGGCCAGGTGAGACCCTGCCCAGAGAAGCTGTGGATGCCCCGTCCCTGGAATTGCTCAAGGCTGGATGGGGCTTGGAGCAACCTGGTCTGGTGGAAAGTGTCCCTGCTCATGGTAAGGGGGTTGGAACAATAAGATCTTTAGGATCCCTTCCAACCCAAATTATTCTGTGCCTCTGTGATTATACAGAACACTCTACTAGAGTTCATCATGAAAATCTCTAGGACAGACAGGACATAGGAATTGACACAAATTCTATTGTAAGAACATTTACATCAGTAGTTCAGTGATGATTTGCCCTAATTAGACATCTGATTCAGTATGCTACAAAAAAACAGGAATACCCATCTGGAGAAACAACGCAATAAACACCCTTGTTGCCCCTCCAAAAGACCCAGAAACCACAACACCCAAAGCAAAACAAAAACTAAACAGCGAACCCTCCCCTGATGCCTTGAATGGCTACCTAGAAACAAGAGACTAGACAGGAATAAAGGAATAAAGGAGGTATTTATTTGAAAGGCCTTCAGATGTACACTCTGGGCTCCAGAGAGTCCTGCCTCAGTGGATCCCAAAATGGACAACAGGTCATGAGTTCTTCACACTTTTATATCAGCATAAATTCACCAACCAGAACCCAGCCAAGGATGGCATTTCCCCAAGCTTGTCCCCCTCTCCCCAAGATGAAGGTTTACAGTTCTTGTTCTGAGTGTCTTTGGGAGAGCAAGTTGGAGAGGTTTTGTCATGTCTGTCTTATCATAGAGCAGCACTTAACAAGCTACAGGAAACTTCAGAGTTACACTAGCAGTACAAGATTTGAAAAATATAAAAATTAAAACCTAAGGCATCACCCCCTGCCCCCACTTCCCCCAAAAAACCAACCCAATACCCAAAATTAACCACAAGAAGTTCTAAAAACCAGCCAATCAACCAACCAACCAACCAACCAACCAACCAACCAACCACCCAGTGGCTGGGGGCTAATGTCAAGACAGCATTTTAACACAGGAATTTATCTGTTTTTGCCTTTGGATCTGTTTAATGTCTTTGGATCTGAACCTTCATTACCTAGTGCAAACAAAAACTCAGGACTAGTAGCTGTCCAGTGAAGATCTAGACAAAGCCATACAATTAGTCCAACACAGGTTTCCATCAGAAACAGTTGTCAGGCCTGATACTGGGCAAGTAAGGACTTGAGAAAATAAAGGGGAATGCAGCCAAGCCCTTGTCTATTTAATTGAGCACAAGATGAAGTGAAAGATGCAATATGAGCTGCTTGCTGCTCAATTACTGTTGCAGTTTTGTTAAATGAGTTGACTGCTATCTTATTTACATAAGAAAATCTCCACTCATGCTTCACTGAGCCTCAGCCAGACCTTAATTGAGAATTTATGGTTGAGTTCTCAGTGGAGGTGAAGAACTGGAACTTTAATTCCGAGTGTAGCAGTTTGCCTGAATCCAATCACATTCATGGCACTGATCAGCAGTGTCCATTCATGCAAAATTCCTGTAACAAGTGAAGGCTTGAGCTGAAATTAGACAAGCAGTTGCCTATAGTTTGAAGTCAGGCTTGAATGCACCTGGATTTCCCTGTATGTATGTATACAGCAAAATTAGATTTTCCCTGGCTTTTCTCTGGCTCATATGTGGATGTTTGTACTGAGAATTTTTTCAAATTAAGTCAAGATGTTTTTTTGAAAATTGTCAAGTTCGCCACACTTGATAAAGAAGGAGGAGGTGGTTTGCTACAGTCTGAAGTGCCACACAGATTGCCTGTATCTGTTCTGCTTTTCATATATAAGGAGAGTTTTTTTCATGGAGTGGTAGAAGGACTATTTATCTCACAGTGGAGTTTCATATGCTTGGAAGGTTCTGTAATCTTGTTGATAGCTGAAGCATGGCTTGTTTGGGTTCAGTTCTCTGCTGTGACAGTCTTTCCTGACTCATCTGTGGTAAACTACTCAAGACCACCACGCCACTTCTGTCCCCAAAGTTTGAGGATGTGCATAAAAATGGAAGCAAATTTTTAGGTTTTAAATATATGTAAAAATTTGTTCCCCAAACAACTCACTGGAGTAATTCAATTTAAATTCAGTCTTTGGCATCCAATCATCTACCAGAGGGCCAAGTGATTATGGGCCCAGCAGTTGTTATGTTTGAGACAGATTTTTGCCTCAGTTTCTGGAAGATGAATTGTGCTTTCTGGGCTCCACTGGTGAAGGGCTGGATTCTGTTGCCTGAACACAGGCTGTAAGGTTGATGCCTTTTTTGCTGCATGAATTTCTCCATAACAAGGTTAAGACTCGCAAAACAGCAAACACATACATGATACCTGATCCCAAGCAAAGCTTGAAACAGGGACACGATATAGAAGTAACTCTTGGAAACGCTGATTGACACTCATGGTTTTACTCTCTGTCAGGGTATACCCAAAACTCACTAGAAAACTAATATGAAGAACACATCTCCAAATATGACACAGAGACACACTTTGGAAATCACTGAGTTAATGAGATCAAGCAGCATAGCAGTGAATATAGCACAGAGAAACACAGATTCTTTATAGTTACAGTTAAGCTATTGAATTTTCTGAATATTCCACTATTTTCCGAGTTACCATTGTCTTAGCAAACCTACCATACATAATTATAGATTTTAGTGTTCCTTACCAACTGAGAATAATACTGAATCTACAAACTTTTCCTAGTAAGCCTGGTGGGTTGTTCACTGGAATTTTATTCTTAGATCAGCAGCTCGTTATGGCCCTAAGACAATCGCATCTTCCTCCATCTACTCCCCGAATTGCCTTACCCCATGCAGCAGTCTGTGTTCCTTTACCAGGAACACTGTGTCCAGTACTGGGGGAATCTGTTCAGAGCATACTGGCAGGCATGTTAGAGCCCTCAGAGGCTCGAGTACCACAGGGGAGCTCCAGGCACCTGCAGAGTATGGGTGTTCTCTAAGATGGCTCTTTCCTTGTTCTAATTGAAGGGAGCAGAGGGAAGAAGAACCAGTGGAAGAAAGCTGCCTTTTGGGATTTCAGAAGGTTGGGATTACCTTCCACTGTCAGTGACTGGAATAATGTCACATGTAGAGAGACAATTAAATATTGGCTTTTCAGAACTATTTAATTAGGATTTTCTATTTGCATGGGGTTGATTATGTGCTAAATGATGGGCAGGGAAGAAATACAGAAACAAACAAATACATACTTCCCACTCTCCAGCAAATTTCTATGGAAGAAGTACACAGGTTGGATCATTTCTCTATCACTGGGGATATATTACATTATCCCGGAGGACACCTCAGTCCTGGAATACTTTGCCTGGATATCCACAGTACTCACTTGGAGCAGTTCTCTTAAGTGAGGAATATGCCATCCCCAAAGGTCTGTACTCCACCTTAGCACTGCAAGTTCCAGGTTAGGAAACCTTCCATATAAATTGGAAAAACCCTCATGTAGTGGGAAGTACCTGGGGTTGTGCCTTAATTTTTTAATCACATACCCATTATTCTGAGCCTTCCATGCCTTCCATCAGTTGTTTCCTGAGATTTATTTGCACTGAAAGAATCCCTGCACTCATGACAAGATTTCCATACTTCTATGTCTTGGTTCCGGCTATTGAGAGCAGCAATGTCAGAGCTGGTTTTCGACATTCAGAGCACCTGGCACAGCTCACGTCACCCACGTTGGCACTGCTGTAAACCTCACAGTAGCCACACATTAGAGAACAGAAATCCCAGTACTATCAAAGCCTCTATAGCAACCTCCACTGAATTCACTGATCCCTCAGCTTGATCCAGAAACAGCACTTCTGCTTTTGTGGAGCACTGCATTCACAAAATAATTAGGATTATTTGCTCAGGTTTTGTAATCAGATCAAGCATCTGCACCCACAGCACAGAATTTACTTCCAGCACCTGAATCTTATACATAAGTTTTCATCCAGTTGCTCCAGGTCTAAATGTAGCCGCTCCCTTCACCAGCCCAAAGAATTATGCCTAAATATTGAGTGCACACTAAACTGAAACCTCTTGGACAGCTGCTGTGTGCCAGGGCACAAGGATCTGCTCCAGAGCTCAGTTCCTTCAGAGCTTCATCAACATCTACTGGTGGAAGCACAATTTTCACATTTCGGCTACAAGATTAAAAAAGACCAGCTGCCCCTGGGAATTGCTTTGCAGGATGCAGTATGTGAGGAGAAGAACAAACACACCAAAAATTCCCTGCCCTGTGCCTCTCTTTTAATTCTAAGATTTGTACTCCAGTAAGATTTAGTCCTGCAATAGCACCTTGGCATTCACAGATATAACCTATGAATCTTACATCATACGACTAATACCCTCAGCTTTGATCTTCAAGGGGTGAAAAATGCTAATACATTATACTACATTATTTAGGGGCTTCCTAGAGTTCAATATATTATTGCAGTCCTCTCTATTCAGCAGTGAATAGATTTCCTCTTTAGGAAGGTTATATTCATCTGTGCGGGAGAGAATGTGAGAAATAATCCCCATCCTGTCAGGCAATTAAAGCAGTATTATTCCTTGCAATTTTAGGTTTTAATTTACTGTATGAATACCTACACTATTAAGTAAAATATTTTTATGGAAAAATCAGTGAAGCTCCACACAATAATGTTAAAGCCTTACACCTCCTACATATTCTTCATTATGAGAATATTTGTCTGGCACAAAACCAATATACTTCAATATTAAAACCGAAATTTAGGAAATGAGCTGTATTGTTCTTATGGACAAATTAATTACTTAAATAGGGTTCTTTTATTGACAAAATTTATAAAAGGTACAGTTAAGGTTAAAATACAGGTTTTTTTCTCAGTTTCCGTGCTTTTTCTGTTTTTATTTCCAGTCAGTTCCATTTGTAACATTTTAAAAATTAAATTGTGAACTGGATTTTTCCAGTCCTATTTACAGCTCAGCAGCAATTCTTGGGAGGTGTGATGATCTGTGTAAAATTGGTTTAGATTCTTATGACTTCAGACCAGAAACCAAGCTACATGTTTCAGCCTATATTCTGATCAGAAAACTTTCATGACAATAGTTTGGGAACAGATGATTATATTTTGTTCTAAAGTGGCCTATGACTTCTTGAGTAGATTCCTTTAATGACTTCACAGTTTTATGGTTACAAGCATGAAAACGTTGTTTCATAGACGCAGAGTAAAATTTTCTACATGGATTATTTTCAAAAATTGATTTTAAGCTCTGTTTCAACAATGAGCAGAAGTAAATTCAAGTGGTATTTTCTCATTACATGGTCATACATTAAAAATACACACTTCAGAGAATACACAAGTTATGGAAAATTTTACTCTGTCAGAGAAGGTGGTGAGTGTTTCCAGTTTAGGGGAGAGAAGAAGGCTGTAATTAGCCTCATTAAATAAAATCTTTGCCCAGCATCTATGTCTGAATGTGCAAGCCTCATCCTTCTATAGACAGCAAGAGAAACTCTGCTCCTAAGGCATGAGTCAGATAAACAAAAAAAGAGATGAGTAAAACCACCAATTTCTCATCATCACTTAAAAAAGAGGGTCAAATTAAGATGCAGGTGATTAAATTCTGTGTGTGTGTTGGGTCAGATACTCCTTCCAAAGATTTTTTCAATGTCTGAAAATTTATTTGAAAAACAGAGCAGCAAGTGTTCAAGTCCCTCTTTCAATAAGCTTTTTATGTGCAAAGAGGATCAGACTGACTAACTGCAGAACAGCTGGATATGCATAATGCTTATGTGGGCTAGGAAAGGATCAGGTTCAAAGAGAACAGGCAGACAGATCAGTCTTCAGTGCTTTGAAGGACGATGAACTCCTCTTCTTCCCTTGACCACAAAACACTTTGGGTTTGCCTGAGAAGGGGTGGAAATCCTCCCTGATCTTTGAAAAAGAGAAGAGGGAAGAATGGAATTAATATAATAGAAATAAACTCAGGTGAGGCGATATGAACCAGGTTTCTCCTAGTGATGTATTGAAAGACACTGGAAAATGATGGAGAGATGTTTTTTCAAATATTGGCTTCTCTTTGTGACTTTTATGATGAAATTCTGCATTACAGTGTAGCTTCCTGCTGTGCTTACCTATTTTGAAAATGTGGCTACTTCTCTATTAGGATAAATAAAGTGTGAATTTACTGAAAATGTACCTACTTTTACAGGAAGATCTACAAAATCGATATACCTGTCATTTTAACTTTGACAGCAGGGTAGATACTAGAACAGATTGTTAAACAATCAGTAGGTAAGAACCAAGAGCAAAATGCAGTACTTGAAAATGTCCAGTGTGAATCTGTCAAATGAAAATCATGTCAAACGTATTGAATTTCCTCCTCTGATGAATGATCTTGCTTAGCATATGGAGGAGAAGCTGAAAATGTGAACTATTCTGACTTTTTAAGCTTTTAAACATTCTACACCAGCAAAGTTGGAAATCATAGCTTCTGTGTGTCAATGTTCAACAGACTAAAAAGTGACATTTAGGGAGCGATTTCATTACTTTCTCTATTAAAAAAGGAGGGTAGGTTTTGCAGGGCACCCCCAAGTCTGCCTTGGTCTTAGTCCTGGCTAATCTTTATATCTATGGCATGGATGAAGGGGCCAAGCTCACGTACAGCAGTTCTTGGGTGAGGAGGGTTGTGTGTGCTTTGGAGGAACGGATCAGAATTCATAACCATGCTGTTAACTGCAGCAAGTGCTTGAACCATGAGGATGAAATTCAATAACAACAAGTGCCATGAATAGTAATGCCTGTGGAGGGAACCTGAAGTGCAGAAATACAAATGGGAGAATAACTGGAGGAACAGCAGTATGGGAGGAGAGGTCCAAGGTCATCGTGGCTCACAAACTGCGTCTGAGTCGACAAGATAATGTGGTTGCACAAAAGGCAAATCTCATTCTGGGCTGTACTAACAGCATGACAACGGAAGTAATTATTTCGCTGTACTAAGCAGTGATGAGACCTCAGCTGGTGCACCATTCCCCAGTCTGAAAATAGGTGTAAATAAACTGGGCAATCTCTAGGGGAGAGAAAAAAGACAAAAAGAAAGCACAAGTTTATGTCAAAAGGCTGGGAGAAGTCTACTTATTCAGTAAAAACAAGATCAGGTGGGAACATAATGAAACAGAATTAATTAGTTGTAAGACCATAATGGCCATTTTTTTCCTTTGCATCCTATGTATGTGTTGTAAGAAAAGCTGACTTAATTCAAACTAAAATATTTGAGGCAGAAATTTTAATACAAAGTTGTAAGATAGATATTGGGAAAAATTTCTAATTATCAGGTTAATTAACACCTTTGAACAGAAGTTTGGTTAAACTACTGGATCTCATGTGCTGGAAGTTTGTAATAAATATTGGAGAACATCTTTAAAATATTGCATGGATTTATATTTTTCTTCATCATAGAGAAATTATAAACAACTGATCACTCAACATTCTGTAATTCTTATGCATCTATAAAAATACTGCTTAAAACAAAATTATTGTAATAGGATATTTAATAACTCTGTATGCTTCAGTTTCATGCACCTGAAAAAGAGCATGGAGAATTTTTCATAGCAAGAAGAGGGTTCATGAAAATTATGTTAAGTTTGCACTTTGGGATGTCAGAGTAGGATTATGTTTTAGTAGAAAATGTCAGTAGAAACAAACAAGCACACAACACCTCCAAAGAATGAATTGTCTTTTTAAGTAGAAATGTCACATTCCCCAAACAATTTATTTTTTTAACAAAAAGTAATGGCTTTTATAGTAACAGAATCTTTCCTGAAATGTTCAGTGGAGCTGAAAAAATATTTTTTAAGAGTTTTATCTGAAAAAGTTTTGAACAGTTCTATTTAGTAGTTGTGAAGACATTGATATTTGCAGCCATGATCCTGCGGGGGAACGATTTTGCCCTGTTTCCAACCTTGCTGCCTTTGAATTAAAAGAGCTTTTTGTTCTTTCCACAATCTCTTTTTCTCAGGGTTCTTCTTTCTTTTGCCTCACACTACCCCAAACAATTCTCCTGCTAAATGGCAAAGGGAAATTAAAGAAGACAAGTTCAGACAAGCAGATAACAAGAAATCATGGAACACTTCCACAATGGTCTCTTTGTTAAAGCACTTGGAAATTTGTCCTTCACTTCCCAGAACATCCCATTGCTCTCAGCAGAAGTGATGGTGCTGGGGCAGGAACACTTTGTGGTGTGAAGCACCGAGAGTAATTCAGAAACAACAGAATAGTTGAGGGTGGCAAAAAAAAAAAAAAACCTGTCAGGGGAAAGGATCAGAAATGTTATACCTTGAGTCAGAGTAATGAAGCCAGATGCCAAGAGTTAAAGTCTTACTTGTAGTGTTAGGATAATTAGCCAGCTCTTACATCTTTTGCAATCTCATTGCTGTCTCTATAATCTCAAATGAATCGGTTCCCTCATCCACAGTAAATTATTTGCAGTAGAGATGATTTTTTCAATATTTTATCACAGTCCCTGCTACACTGGCTCCAGGCTCATTAAGAGATCTTTTGGTGCTTCTCTAATATGAATAAATATCTTTGAATACATGAATATTATTTTAATGTTCATATAAATACATGAATAAAGCTTTATCCCATCAGAGTTACACTGGCTTGAAGTGGAGCAATGCATGAGTGACTCAATCAGAGACTTACTGCTGGCTTGTCTCAACAGCCTTTACTTTGTGCTGGCCCTGTGAGAGGCAGCATCATTGTTCCCATTTTTCTGTGTCTCTTTACATTTGAAAAATGAAGGGGAATCTCTTTTACAGTTTTCAGGGGTGTAGAGGGCTTCTGAATCCCAAGTCTCTCAGCTCCAAAATCCTAATGGCTGACCCGGGCTTTCTCCTGATGTTTTTTGCCAGAGGCTCGCAGTCAGGCCGTGCTCCATGGCCACAGCCAAGAGCACATTTTGCACAGCTTGTCCTGTTTGGACAGGCTCAAGAGCTACCATATGAGCTCCTGTTTGAGATGCTCAAAGGCTTCTTGTTGCTCAAGGGCCCACACAAAATAGCTCTTCTTTTGGCTCAGAAACTGACTGTAACCTGGAATGTGTATTCTCAGAACCCCACAAGACCTAGGAAAGCTTGTGTTTCCTTGACTGATGGAGACGTGGTTACTACCCTGTTCACCACATCCATATGCACCTGATAGCTGAAGGGAATTTATTAAGATATTTGAATGAAACATGGTCCAAAAGGTGCACTCTTGAACAAAGGGAGCTATTTTCTGAAACGGGCCAGACCTGTTTGCTCTGCTGAGCCTCTGGAGGCAGATTTTAGCAGTAAATCCCATTTTTTAGCCGAAAGGTCTTGTTTCTGTTTGATTATCCCTCAGCAGATTAAGGTTCTATGATTTTTGCAAGGATGATTTACCATTTGTTTTCATGGCAATGCCAATCTGCACATGGTTTATGTTTTTACCATGTTTCTATTTCCACATATCTAATACAGGTGAAAATATTCATTATACTAGTTGAGTGATTAGGAATTTTAAAACATAGATCTTTTCCATGAATAATCATTCCTGAACTCTATTCATTTTGGGAGTAAACAATTCAGGTTTTAAGTCATGGCCATTACTAGCTGAGAAATTCTTGTTATTACTAATTTTAATGCATTCATGAAAACTGGAGCTACTCAAAAATATGGCAAAAAATGATTCAAAATGTAAACCTACTGAAAAACAAAGTTTTATCAAACTGCAAAAGAACCGTTTGGTGGCATTAATTCTGTTTAAATAGCAGCTATTAAGCTTTTAATGGTTTTATGCTTTAAAGAATGATAAAAATCCTACTAAATAGTTCTCCTGGACTGGTTTTAAAATCAGCTAATCATGTATGATTAAGATGATAACATTTATCACCATTGTAGCTAGTGACAGTAGCTCTTACTGTATTCTGCATTTCCAATGTCTATCAAATCCTTAGAAAATACAATGAGATAAACAATGTATCATTACACATATTAGAAGTTCAGAAAGCTGCTCAGCAGTGCCATATGCCTCACGTCTCCAACATGTCACTTATTCTCATGATTCATGTTTGATATTTTCTGAAAGCCTGAGTTTTTAGACTTGAATTTTAAGACACTGTCTTTTTAAAGTCAGAAATCAAACAAGTAGAAGGGCAAAGAAAACCTTAGAAACATGAACTTCACTGTATAAAAGCAAAAGTATTAAATCTTTTTATTAGGAATGAATAATAATAGAGTATATAATTTTCATATAAATTAATGTTTTTGTCACTGTAATAAAGGTATTTATATCCCTCACTTTTTCTATAACATGAAAAAGCCAACAAAAATGCTACTTATTTATGCATGTCTAGCATCCCATGTAGTTTTCAGTCCGAGTTAGTCAATGTGTGTGTGAAGACACACTGTCCTGCTAAGCATCTCTCTTTCATCTATTCAGCTTTGGACAGGGTAAATGCTGCATTGCAGTACACTGCCAGGGCACTGATCTATAGAATGAAAGGACTGCTTTTAGCATTTCAGTCTCTGCTGCTAATATGGGAACTGGAAAAAAAATTAAGATACTTTAAAGCCAGAGAACAGTGTTTGAGGTGATCGATTTTTCTACTTTTATTAAAAACCAAAACCAGCTTCTAACAACTGCATCAAAGCTGTTAACAGCTATGGCTAATTTTCTGTCTCAAATCCATCGGGCTTTTCCTCCAGAGTTTAATTGCAGTTATCCACTTGCCTAGAGAAACCTCAGTTCATGTCTCATGGCACTGGGCAGAGTCTTTGCATCCTCGTGATTGATGAGAAAAGT
Organism: Erpornis zantholeuca; assembly: GCA_013400515.1. Classification (NCBI taxonomy): domain Eukaryota; kingdom Metazoa; phylum Chordata; class Aves; order Passeriformes; family Timaliidae; genus Erpornis; species Erpornis zantholeuca. The sequence goes on along the minus strand of VZTN01010886.1, from coordinate 193,744 downwards.
CTAAACAATGGACATTTCTTATCATATATTTTTACACAAAGCACTGAAATTAATTATTGCAGAGTTGAATTGGGTTGGGTTGGTACAAGCATATTCCTGATACTCTGTGGCAGAATAGATAACTCTGTGTCAGTTTTAATCCAGTTAGCTCTTTAGACAGTTAGCTCAAGAACCACAGCAACAGACACCAGTGCAGGCAGCAAGAATGCTGTCCAAGGACTACTGAACATGCTCAGGAGGTCATTCTGTACATGCCTGCACACTGTCACAGCCAGCTTGACAAAGACATGCGTTTGGGGGCTTTTACTATGTGTGGGTCCTATGCTATCCTTAGAACCTACCCAAGAATGCATAGGAAAGCAATCAAGTTGAAGGTTTTTCTCAGCTATGACTGGCCAATCTTGTACAGCCTTTTATTCAAGGATAAGCAATGTTGCCATCATCAGCCAATAAATCAACAATCTTTGCAAATGATGTGGCTGTGCTAAACAAGTTTCTGTGGCCCCAGATACTGCTGCACTGCTGCCCTCCTCACTGCACACTGTGGAAGGTGGTGTATGGACACTCAAGCCAGAGAAGAACATGTCATAAGGAGGAAGGGAATAGCCAGATATTAACAAAACTATGACCTTGCTAAGGAGCTCTGATGAGTTTCAGAGGCTTAGACTCAGGGTCATACTTGCCTAACACACTGCATTCAAATCTGAGTTGGCTTCTTCTCATTTAGAGTCCCTGGCTGAGACTAATGCTGGGTTTGGGGCTGTGCAGTGTACTCTGCTGCTTGAATTCATGATTTCTAAGCACATTCCATCAAGCCTTGCTGCTTCTGCCCATCTGAGAGAGAAATATCAAGATTCTCCCTATTATGAACTGGAATCAAGGCTTAGTTTCCAGTTAGACATTGATACATAGTACTGCAGTTCCCTGGTAAAGAAAAAAAAGCAGTCAACAAGTAAGCAATGCTCTTTTAAATCGACAGATTAGGGAAAAAACAGTTTCCAAAGCATAGTGTTTTTGAAATAGAACTGCAGTACTTTGGAACAGAGCAGAAATGGGGAAACCTCTTCCTTAGGACCTGTTCTAGTGTAACAGTTCACTCCAGCTTAGTTGGATACATCACCAACATGTGCACCTTGGAATGGATGAGGTTTTGCTTCATTTGGTACTAATTTAGAAGTTGTCTGAAGTACCATGAAGATGACTCTCCTAACGCAAATATACTTCGGGAACTGCTCTGAATGCCACTGGCAAAGCTACTGTACTCGAAACTGATCAGCAAACGGCAACTAAGAGGTGGTTGTAAAAAGCAGGATAAGAACTCAGGCTGTTAAGTTGCATCCTCCTGCCATGACAAGCTGTTCTTTTTCATTTAAAGCCTGATCAGACATACTACATGATCTACAGTCAAAGAAACACAGAAACCCAAACCAGTCATATTGTTGCTATGTCCTTTGTGGTCTCTCCTCTGAGATCTGACTTCACCAGGTCTTGTCTTCTGCATGACTGGGATTCAAAACAAAACATCACAGAGCAGCTGGGAAAAGCACTGCTGGTGTCAACAAGAAATGAGTCACATGCCAAGGGACAGCATACATCCTTGGGAGAAAGATGTGATGCTCAACAGGAATGTCAGATTAAAGCCAGCATCCTGCCTTTCAGGGCTACCAGAGAAGCAAAATATTCACCTTTGTGCATCACAATAGATATCAAAGTCAGGGTGTGAAAGGGGGGGGTGGGGAGGAATTGCTGTGGATTTCATCTTTGACAGAGTTGGGTTTGTTTTATAAATGGGTAGGAAAAGCTTCTGGAAAAATCTGTCCTGATTTGACCCCTTTCCTCTCGTATTCTTTCCCTTGCAGTTTTGTACAATAGGCCAGTTAGAATGGGAATAGAGGGAGGCTAAATGCAAAATTGGAGTTATTTTGGGGAGAGAGGAAATGAGTAGGCAGGCCTGACTGCTTTTTGTTGAGGATAGACATTCTCGAGAATCCAAAAGGTGACTGGAGAGGACTGAAGCACAGTGGGGCTAGCACAGCTAATGGTACAAGCACTAACTACTAGGCAAAAGAGGAGTTACCAAATTTAAAATGTTTGACAATAAAGTCTGCCTTTCTTTCTGGCGCAGATGTGGTATACACATGAACCAGGTTTTCTCAAAGAATTGGACTTAGTTGATCTTGCTTTGCTTGCCTGTCTGTCCCTACTGACATTTTTTAATTGGTTAATTTCCTCTTCAGTTGAGGAGGCGAAAGACATCACAAAGTTAACCATTATGATGGTATTTGAGACGTGATGGTCAGAAGTGACAAAAAGCTTTTGTAGTGTCGTGGAGCCTCCAGACTGTCTTCAAACACTATTAGACCTCAGAGAAACCTGTCTGGATGCAGTCCATCCAGCAAAGCTTGAACCAACACTTGTAATCAGCCTTATACACCTTCTTCAGTTCTGCTGCTATTGCTGTTTCTTAGCAGACCTCCCATTCATTTGTGTTATCAGGATTTGTTTTACCTCCTGTTACCTTCCCATTCTTCCCCTCCATAGTGGAGGTCTCTTTTGTTTGACAAGTGATTCTAATATAATTATTCTGTGCTGGTTTTGAATTGTGCAGCTCTGATTAATTTGGGGGACTGGCTATAATGATGAGCCTTAGTGATAGTGAGCTGTGAACACACATGTTCTACTGTCTGTAACAGCACAAAATGCTTACATAAAGTGGTTTGAAAATTTAAGTATTTCTTCTTTCTGTAATAGGCTATGCTTGCTTAAAGCTTTCAAAGCAATATTCCTCTCATGTGCAGTAAGAGGTTTGTCGCCCTGAAATTAAACCTTCTAATTTGGAGTCAGAACTGTTTGGGTTGTTTTGAAAACTTACTCTCGAGTTCCCACGAAATCCTACACAAACAAGATGTGTTTTTCTAACTGTTCTTCTTGTTTTTCATTCCATTCATGATAAACAAGCTTTTGATGGACTTCTGTCTGAACCAATAGAGATGAATAAGAAAAAATCTCCCTGTCCAACACCCGAGATCTCAAAGAATTGTATAAAAACTGTAAAAAATAAAACGTCGTGCTTTTTCTTCCGACACCTCAACCTGTGTGCATGTGTCTGTCCGTTCGTGCTCTCAAACGACAGAGATTACCTAAAAATTAAAAATATTTTGACACTGCTTCCTTGCTCGTGCCCTCAGTCGCAGGGGGCAGGGTGTCCTTCCCACAGATGCCCCTGTCGTGGGTGACTGCCTTTGGTGGGGAATTCTGCGGCAGGTGTGCTTGCTGGCTGCCTCCTCCCCTTTCTATCCTACCTTTTTGGATAGAAAAGGTTTGCCTGCCCAAAGAATTGAGAGAGACCTTTGGCCTTATTCGAGTTCCATAGGACTTACGGCTCCAGAGAAAACCGCAAGAGAGTGTGTGCAGGGGATTTTATGTGGAGGTGGAGAAAAGGGAACAGCCAATCGGGTACAGGCAAAGGGGAGGATACAACTTGGAAAGGACAAAGGAACAGGGTAGGGAGGCGGAGTTACAAGGGAGATCCAATGGGTAACCGAGTAACACAGAACAGTCTGGAACAAGGGGAGGTAGGCAAGGCTAGGGTGACAGCCAGTAGGATGTGCTTGGAGCTCGGTGCCACCCACTGATCTGCCCCCCAACTCACTGTCCTGGGCAGGGAAATCCACCCACTGAACGGCAAGTGCCTGAGGGGCTTTTGCCACAGCCCAGGAGTGCGTGTGGTCACCACAGCAGGAGATGATTGCTCATTGCAATTGCTCAGCGTTCTAAGTCAGAGGCTAGTCTGCCATTATTTCAGTCTTGTTGCAGTTTGCTGGCTTTTCGGTGGAATGGCAAGGCACCAGTCGTGCCAAAGAACGTTTCTGCCCAGCCTGGGTCGGCCCTTCCTGTGCCTTCACTGGCCAGGGAGCCACACGACTCTGGCATTTTGCTCTTTGCAACAAGGCAGCAGTAAAGGAGCTGAGAAGAGGCTTCTGCATGGGGAGCACGGAAGATCTTTATTCATGTGATAGCATGCAGGTCCCCAGAAGCAAAGGCCCAGAAAGGCAGAGGGTCTGGAGTTTTATGGGGACAAGGGGGGGCAGAATTGGGGTCTCACAGACACCGAGGGAGTGGCCAGGACTAGCAGGGAAAAGGGGGGAAAAACAGTGCAGGGCAACACCACATCGTCTTATTGAAGATTGGCATTATTATTATTTTTGTTAATACTTATAGGACAAATTTAAGAATTTTATTGCATTCTGAGACTGAATATGCTTTCCTAGCCCTAATGCTGACTTCCTAGAAATTTCCTCCTGTTCCAGTCCAGCAAAATTTGTTATCTGTTTGGTTAGATCTGCCAGGATAGTGTAATAACGTATGAAGTCATATAAGTCATTTAACTCCTCTACTGTTAAAAGTGAACTTTTAATATTAGAGGTATGAGTCTTAGTAGCAGTAAGAGCTATCAGTATATTTTTATGCCTTTATTCAAGTCTGCTTATCTAATTCTGGTTTTGTACATCAGTGTGTATCATATATATACAACTATTTAAATATACATGTAGAAAATAAGCATGAAATAATTACAGGTTAAAGACGGTTTCTCAAAAGGGACATGAGCTTGAGTGTGACATTGTACAGCTGTGTGGCTGCTGCTGTGAAACTGGTAATGGGTAAATCCTCTCTCTCCACATTCCACTGCTCCCAGCTGTATCAGTGAGCATAAAAGGGAAGGTTTTCCCTGGTAAACATCCATCCCTTTAAGCTCTGACTTCTCTAGGGTATAAGCCCTCTTAAATTTTAGAATGTAGAAATGTCTGTGCATGTGCAGTTTGTTCTGGTACATAACTGAAACTTCTAGGGATTAACAGAGTACAAATACTAATGAATAATGAACGATGAAAAGCAAACGAGATAGCTTCAGAGATCCTAAAATCATAGAACTTGCTGAGTTGGAAGGGACCCATCAGGGTCATCGAGTCCAACTCCTTGCCCTGCACAAGACACCCCAGGAATCCCACCACATGCCTGAGAGTGTTGTCCAAATGCTCTGTGAGCTCTGTCAGACTCAGTGCTGTGAGCACTTCCCTGGGGAGCCTATTCCAGTGCCCAACCACCCTCTGGGTGAAAAACCTTTCCCAAACTAAACCTCTCCTGACTCAGTTCTATGCTGTTTCCTCCAGTCCTGTCACTGGTTATGAGAGAGAAGAGATCAAAACCTGCCCCTTTGCTTCCCCATGTAAGGGCATTGAAGACCACAGTGATCTGAGTCATCTCTGTGCGTTCCTCTGACAGAGCTTTGCACACCTCTGGCAGTATGTAAAATCTACTTTACTCTTCAGAGCTCATGCAGAATTTAGCTTTACTTACTGTCATGAACTTAAACTTTGTATGTTTTGAATGAAAACATAAAAATTATCAGCTGACATATTTTTCTCTTGGCTAAGTGTTGTTCACTCAGGTGAGCAGCTGAAGTAAAGGTAAAGGTGTCAGGCTGACTCAGAAACGAAGGGAATTATGATATGTCTGTGAGGCTGATATAAACATAAAAACTTCTGGGATTTTACTATCTTGTCAATTTATGATAGTTTCCTGACAGAAGGTCAGCAGGCTGGGAATTTCTTTGGAGGCCATGCTGCAGAACTGGTGAAAAGTAAAAAGCATCTCTGTCTCTAAAGTCTCACTTTCTTATACCTTTTTTTAAATTATATGGAGTCTGCAAAAAAAGAGCTTAAAAAAATCCAGATAGATAGATAGCAAGGAACCAGAAATACAAGTCCTTTCTTTCTTTAAAGCCATTAAGCAGAAAATCATAAAATGAGAGACATTTTCTGAATATCTAAAACATCACTTATTTGCTATAAATAATCTGCCGAACACTTTCAGTGTAAGCAGACTTGGAAATATCTGGAGTGGTTTTGTTAGTGTCAAGTTTATTACAGGGTTTTACTGCTGGATCAAGAACAGGGTAAAAAGGAAATTGGAGTTGCTATTGCACCATGTTAATATAATTATTATTAATGCAATAAATATATAAACAATTTTTGTACTTGACAACAAGGAAAGATTAACAACAAGAAGCAATAATAGGATAATGTAGGTTGGAAGAAACTTCTGGAGGACATCTGGTCTAATCTTTAGCTCACAAGACAAATTTTGATCACATTAGAATTGAAACATAAGTGGAACACGTTCCACATTGCAAAGCATGTCTGTAGTGATGGTACAGGAAAAGACAGGGTCAAGATGATGATTCCATTTCTGTGTGTGGCACTCAGGTCCCTTTGTGTGTGTGGTCTTGCAGCCATCCTGCGTGACTCTCCCCCATGCTTTTAGGCAAAATGAATCCTTGTCAGATGTAAGAACTAGAATTGATTAGGTATTATCCAATGAAACATTTTTGGTCTTTGAATTCCCTTTTTAAGCTTTTTGAGGACCGTTCTAGTGGATGGCTGAGTCATCTAGTCCACTTCAGTAGCACTAGGAGAGAAGGGGGACAAAGAACAATTGTCACTTGGTGTGTCACTTAAGTAATAGAAATAAGTAGAAACAGCAAATGTTCAAGGAGCAAAATCTCTTGAGTAATGATATTCTGACCCCTTGTAACTCAAATGAAATTTTGTCATTGAATTCTCTAGGACTTTACTTCTTCCTTCATTTCATTTGAATAAATACTCATTTCATCCTTAATAAATCTTTAAATTAAATAGTGAATTTGGCAAGAATTTATAAGGTGCAAAATATAGACTCATCTGTTCTCTATTGATGTTACTTGCTTGCCCAAGCAACAGAGCTATTTTAAAACTACATTTTTCCATCTGTGAAGAGATTATTAGGGAGCTCTAAAAATATGCAGGGACTCTCATATTTGCTGGTTCAGTGGTGTTCAGTCCTTGTTCCACTGAATGTTTGGCCACCATTCATCTAAAGATAATTTTATTGGTGTCTTATGTTTAATGTGCATATAAGATGACAATTTCCAGGCTGTATGAAAGATCTGAGTATCTCAGACTTGCTGAAATACCTGTGAAACATTCCTCCAAACTCATTTGGGTGCTTTTTATGGGTGAATTTATGTTTTTATGAAATACCTTTAATTATGACTGGGGTAGAATGAAACTATATGGCTTGTAATGTCAGACTGTATTATCCCAGAGAGGACACTGGGAGCCTGTTCAGTCTCTTCCTGATTATTCAAGCCCCTTCTCTACCCAATGCTCTCTGCAAAGTTGGTGGTGTGTTTTTGCATGGTGTTCCTGGGATGTTTTTGGGTTATTTTTAAATTTTTTAGACAGAGGGATACAGACCTCTACAGTCAAAGAGCTCTGAATTACACTTTGGGAATGTGCCCCTCTCTTTTCTCTTTGGACTATGGCAGTAACTTAGAATGACTGCACTCCTAATTCAGGAATGTCCCTTAGCTGTCCAAAGGAAAGTGAGCCTTTGAGACTACTCAAGTCAGGCTCCAGAAGATGATATTGAATTTTATTTCCTTTACAGAGGTGAAAAAAAAAGACAGTTCTGCTGAAAAGGAATTGTAAAATCTCTGCAATTAATGAAAAAATGGCTTTATTTTTGAAAGGTCAAGCAACTGAAGTGTTGTTGTGGAAGAGTCATTATGCTTTCTGTAGCACTGTGAGAATAAAACACTTTGACAGGGAAAGCAGTGCGTAGACTTTTGATAAACACTGTCAAACAGTTTAAATCCAAACACTGCAAACTACTAAAGGTAAAGAAATACACTGGTTTCAAAAAAAAACCAACCCCAAACCTTAAACTCCTCCACAAAGATTTTTCAAAATATTGCCCTAAGCTGTATTCAGATAAAATATAGAACTGAAGTTTTGCAAAGAAAAACCAAAGCATTGGGAAGACCAGCTCATATAAATAAGCCATGTGAATAAACCATTTAATTACTGCAGGTGAGGGCTTGGGGTTGCTCCTCCTTGGTTTGACATCCCAGCATAAACTTCTTTCCATGAAGAAAAGAAAACCAATCAAGCAAAAATGAGACCTAGGGACTTTTAAAAAGTGGCTACTCCTTGTCAGAACGTGAGAAGAGGCAGCCAGGAGGAAAGGGAGAAGGGTAGAAGCAGTAGGTACATTACTGGCCAGTTTGGTTTACAATAAGCAGCTGAGAATAATCTGTACAGAATTTAAGTGGGGAATCCAGGCTCAGCAAATGAGCTCAGATGAAGACCAGATGAGACATATGGGCCAGTAAACAAAAAAAATGGGGGTATGTGATCTCAGTATAAGAAGTAAACAGTTAAGATTTGATCTTTCTATAGCAAGATCTGAGACTTCATACAATGTTTGGATCAATTCCAATTTGTTCCACAGAGAAGTGAAATTATTTTAGAAATGGGGTTTCCTTGCTGCATATTTAGATGTTTCAGAGTGATTTTCTTGTTCCCTGAGTTCTCTGAGGTTTCTGTTTTCTGTCTTGCTTCTGACATATAAATGCTCCAAAGCAGATGATCCAGAGCTCAGCTCTGCCATTTACAATCAGTCCTCAGGGAGAATCCCTTTGGCTCACACCCTTTAGCAGCCACTGAAGCACTGGCAACCCAACCAGTGCTTTAGGCAGTAGATCCTCAATTTTCAATGCAAAAGGGGACATTCGATTTTTTACTTCTTGTCTGCTGCATCAGTTCCCTGCAAGTGATGTCTGCTTTTAACATTGTCTGAAATAAAAATAACTTAATAGCTTGCAGTGTAAGGTAGAAAATACCTACATTAAGTAAAAAGTAATATGGCACATTTCAAATGACCAAACCATATGGCACTTTGGCATAAGGGTGAGCTAAATTTCCCATTCAGTGCAGCTGATTTGTGACATTGCTGATGGAGGCAGTTTTCCCTTTCCCCTGGCTCTCAGCCAAGCACTTGGTCACCCACTTTCCTAAAGTCAGGACAAGTTTGGTTAGTCAGACTGGGGTGTTGGTAGTGTGGCTGAAAACAAATCCACTTTTGTGGATTTATGAGTGGTTTTTTAAAATCAGATGGCCTTGTGGGAAGCTCTGGGAACATATAGCTGAGATTGGGAGGAGAGGCAGATCCACCCTTTTTTCCAGGAACACATCCATACACTGGGTTAAACTAGCCATGAAACTGCATCCCCAAAGGGAAACGATTAGCTAGCCAGCTAACAATAACTTTATTTTTAAAGAAGTCAGGTTCTTAAACTCTAATGAACTCCCATGGATTTTGATGAGAATTTAATCAAACTATGCATCTTGAATCTCTTGCTCTAAGTTATTATATCATTTTTCTTTCCTACAAGGCCTGGTCTGATAAATACATTTTATTAAGGAAACTTTGCTTTAATATATCAGCAAGAAAGATTAAAAAAATGCAGTGATTAAGTTATTTACAGCTCATAAAAATAAATCCAAACCAAAGACAAGGACTTTTCTAACCCCTGGGGCATGGTGCACACATTTAGTTTTGATGTAGCAATATTTTTTCTCCTTGTGGATCTTCAAGCAGCTACTAAAAAACTATCCTGTAGTTAAAGGTAACCTTAAATTTGTCAGACTTTGTCCTTTGCAATACCTGCAATGTAACAGAGGAGTCAAAGAGAAAAAGCCAGTATTTCTTTTCTTTGGACAGGCACTTTCCAGCATCTCTAGCACAGAAATAGCACACGATCTGATGGCATTATACTAACACCTTAATTCCTGAATGCTAGAATGCCATTCAGATGTAAAGACATAAACTAATGTATTCTTTTTTGCCTTACATACTGAAGAGCCACTGAAAAGTAAAGCTGATAACATGGAAGTACATTTGGAGGAACTCTGTTTTGACTTAATTATTAAGATTCAGGACACATTTGTGACATAATTTGAAAATAATTCAAACTGAACAAATACTTCAGGTAATTCAAGGTTGTGGGAATGTACTGGTTTGATAAACAAACCAGTTGGAAATACCAAGTCAGAATAACAATTTAATAGGAAAATTAAAAATAAAGGCAGAAAACCACTGGTTTAAACTGACAGAGTCAGATACAACCTGACACCCTGTTAATTAGGTAGCAGTAGCAGTCCAATAAAA
>VZTN01010886.1:166764-179996 GCA_013400515.1 Erpornis zantholeuca | reverse complement strand
GAAGGAAGGAAGGAAGGAAGGAAAGAAGGAAAGAAGGAAAGAAGGAAAGAAGGAAAAGAAACAGAGAAAATTTGGTTTATTTTAATAGTATAACTGAGGTTTTACTCCAGAAAAAAACAGGAGTCTGTGTTTTTGACCTCATCATATCTGAGGCTTCAGCAGTTATATCTCAGCCTTTAGTTACTATAAATACATGTCTAATGCCTTAATCATAAGACTGTTTAGAAACCTTATTCTTGCCTTAAAATGTTGTTCTTTCCAAAGCTGGTGAACAGATTCTTTCTGACTAATTCACATTTGTAAGAAAAATAAGTCAAGGTACCCTGCCTCTGTTTCTCCATGTTTAGTGTGCCCTTGCTACATTGCCTTCCCAAATGCAAAGTGATACCATCTAGAGGAGGTGTTTATATGTTGCTGTTAATTGCAACCACAAAACACAGAACAGGCCTTCATGAGTTAGTGTCCTATGTCTGCATGGCATAGGGTAGCTTATTAACATTAGTTAAACATGACAGGCAGAGGCACAGAAAGGCCAAATGTTTCTTTTAGAGGAACTACACACATATGAAGAAGGAAACACGTCTTCCAAGCACTTCAGTCAGTGCATCATCTCCTTCTTCTCATTGGATCCCATCTTTTTATAAGATGGTTAACAATCCCTGCCTCACTTTTCATCTCAGTTTACAGGCATGTGTGCCAGAAGGAGAGAGATGTTGGATATTTCAGAGTAGAGACTGACAAAGCACAGGTACTCTAAAAGACACAAAGATTCCAGATTCTGACTGAAATTCTACCAGTACTCTTAAACTTCTATTTTGGGAAATGAAGTTATAAACTGACATACTGCCCAACCAAAATCCAAACCAAAAAGGTGCTTAAGGCGTGTCTTGGCCATTTGTTTCATAGAATCTGCAGGCATGTCTGTACTGCTGTGTTAGACCTGTCCTAGAGTTCTGAGATGTCTAAAATTTAGCTCATTCTTGTCTGTGAATCATTTAGCTGCATTATCATATCCATTTCTTATGGAAAACTTAGTCTCTGCCTGTGGCAGTAAGAATGAAATGACTGTGCCTGCAAAGGAAACCAAGGATGCAAATAGCTCTTACACAGGGAATTAGATCCCTGATTTTCCTCCATTTTTCTGTTTACAGTCTCGGTGAATATTCTCTGCCTTTCTGTTTACAGCCTATTCCCTGCCTTTTTTCTTTATTTTTTTTTTTTTTCTTCCTAGTAGTCTGAATTAAATCTAGTCTGCTCCAAAGATTTGGTGTGTATGCACTTGGGTTTTTGTGTTAAGGTATGTTGCCTGTGGCATCACCCACTGCAGGCACAGATGAAGGCTAGTACATCGTTATCAGCATGTTGAATGAAGAGGGCTACTTATGGAATTGTCTAAGTGAAACACCTGCTTATTTGCATTGTAATAAGGCCTGAAGACAAAAACGCTCCAGGTCACTTTGTCTGAGTCATTGCAGAATGTTAATATGGCTGCAATGAATTGCACCTTGTACAGGGATGCACTTGGATGCAAACCATTCAATTACTTCAGCAACCTTTAGAAGCCAAACCCCACCTGTGCCCTTCCAGAGGCTGTCAGGGGCTTTACTGAGGTTTGAATTAGAGAGGTATAGAATAACTCAGTGCTGGAATTTTAGGACTATGTTTATTCAAAAAGCTGGAATTAATACCAATAAAACTCTGAATGCTGGGAATAATATGACACAGATAAATGCAGCATTGGGAATAATCTGTCTTAATTTTAGGTACACAGGTTGTCCACAGACACGCCTGTGATAGTTGTCTGGATTCCCTTTTTTCATCAACTAATGGAGAGTCACTGCTCTCATCTTCTCTTGACAGCTGAAATAGGCACAACAAATTACACTTTAGAAATGTCTATTTGTGTCCACTGAGTGTAAAGGAGTCCAGAAAACCAGCTCTAATTTAGACATATGCATTGAAAACTTTTGGAGCCAGGTGGGACAAATCCCACTTCACATCTTTTGAAATGAGACTGGCACCTAATCTTTTGCATTACTTCTGTATGTTATCCAGACCATTCACTCTCTACAATGGATGGGACTCATTTCACCTAACTTTAGACAAGCCTGCTGTAGACATCTATCTATAAATGGATCAATCCAGGCTCCAGTTTTCATCCATGAAAGCAATTAGACACTTGCACTACAGACATTTGTATGTGTCAGATGAATTGGACACAAGGAGTCTTTATTTGCCTGCTCTCTCTGTTGAGGTTAGGCATCCTGGAGAACAGAAAACTACTGGACAGGTAAGTGCAGATTCCCACAGCTTAAGGTTCTCAGAGAAGATGGAGCCATGCACACTGAGTCCATGAAGAAAGGATCAAGAGGCAGGTGTCAAAAGTAGCAGCAAGTGAAATCCTGGTTATAAATAAGGAATAAAACTCTTCACTTGGGAAATTTGGTCTAGTCTTAGAGGTTCACAGAAAATACTTTGTTACTGGAGCCAAGAGCTTTTCAGCATTTTGTACTGCCCTGCTGGTGAGGGGGCTGAGGGTGCGTGGGAAGTTGTGAGGAGAGAGCCAGGACAGGTGACCCAAAGTGACCAAAGGGATATTCCAGACCCTGTGACATTGTGCTTATTGTATAAAGTAGGGGGGAGAAGGAGGAAGTGGGGAGACATTTGGAGTGATGGTGTTTGTCTTGCCAACTCTCTGTTATATGTGATGAGGCCCTGCTCTCCTGGACATGGCTGAGCACCTGCCTGCCCATGGGAGCAGGGGACTTAATTCCTTGGTTTGTTTTCCTTGTGTTCACAGCTTTTGCTTTTCCTATTGAACTTTATTTATCTCAACCCATGAGTTCTCTGACTTTTACCCTTCAATTCTCTCCCCAGTCCTCTGGTGGGAGAGGGAGCGAGGGGCTGTTTGCAGCTTGGTAGCTGGCTGGGGTTAGACTACAACAGCTGCACTTTCTCAGTCTTCCTGAGGTAAATAAAAACTGGTCACAGAGTCTTCAATGCAGAGGCTTCAGGAGAGGCAGGTGTGTTGAGCCTCAGTGAATCACTGAGCACCAGTGATGCTCTATATTTCTGCTGCTTTAATTGGCCTGTGGCTGATAGTAGGAAAATGAGATGCTCTAAAGTGCATTACATTCCAGTCCATCCAGTGCTTGTTAGATTTATTTTCTGTTTGCACCCTGCTGCTGGGTCCTGCCCTGGGCATCCCCTCTGAGTGCAGAGGGTTACACAAAATGTGAGCTGAGACATAAGGTTGCCCATTGCTTTAAGGGCCACATGAACCTCCAGCCACTGAGGTTCAAAGCAGCATGAACTACTTACAGCATCAAGAGCTGCTGTCAAGGGAAGGAATGGGTTGTGTGCAGCACAAGGCTTTATTGTTATGACTTCCAGGGACTGCTATTTATCAGTGGCCTAGCAGACAGCAACCTCTCTTTTATCTTCTGTTCCTGGGTATTGCAGAGGAAGTGCAAATGGGAGTTGGATTTACCTGACTTGGCAGTGCTGGATAAATGGTTGGACTTGGTGATCTTAAAGATTTTTTCCAACCTCATAGGTTCTATGATTCTCTGATGCAGAAAATCTGATTTGTTTATCAGGAAATGTGAAAAATGGGGACTGTAATTTGTGCACTTCATCTAAACATGCTGTTGTTCAAGGGGGTCAACTAGCATGTTTGCACACTGCATTTTCAATCTCGCCCTACTAAACACACATGAACTTTTAAATTCAGATGATTTTTTATCAAGAGTTACACCTTAAAGGTGAGCTAGTTGGGAAGAAGACCAACCTGTCTAAACAGAGAACTTTGGCTGGAACTCGAGATAAAAAATGAGAGTTTATAGCCTTTGGAAGAAGGGGCAGGCAACTCATGAGGGCAACAAAGATATTGTGAGGCTATACAGGGAGAAATTTAGAAGTCTGAAAGCCCAGTTAGGATTTAATCTGGCTACTGTTGTAAAAGACTATAAAATATTTCTCTATGCATATATCACCAGCAAAAGGAGAGCTAAGGAGATTCTTTTTTCATTATTGGATGTGTCGGGAAGCATAATGACAAAGGATAAGGATAAGGATGAGGTATTTAATGCCTTTTTTGTCTCAGCCTGTAATAGCAAGAATAGCAAGTTGTTCAGACCCCTGAGCTGTAAGACATGGACAGGAAGCAGAGTGAAGCCCTCATGAGCTAAGGGAAAATGGTGAGTGACCTGCTACACCACTTGGGCATACAGAAGTGCATGGGTCTGGTTGGGATCCACCTGAGGGTACTGAGGGTCCTGGGGGAGCTGGCAGAAGTGCTCACCAAGTCACTTCAATCATTTACCGGCAGTCCTGGTGAACCAGGGAGGTCTCAGGTGACTGGAAGTTGGTAAATGTGATGCCCATCTACAAGAAGGGCCAGAAGGAGATCTGGTAACCTGTTAGCCTGTTAGCCTGACCTGTTAGCCTGACCTGTTAGCCTGACCTCAGCGCTGCAAAAGGTCATGGAGATCATCTTCAGTCCTTGTGCAGGATAACCAGGGGATCAGGACCAACCAGCAGGGGATTGTGAAAGGCAGGTCCTGCTTAATCAACCTGAACTTCCATGGCAAAGTGAGCTGCCTAGCGGATGAGAGGAAGGCTGTGGATGTTGTCTACCTGGACTTTAGTAAACCTCTGGCGCCGTTTCCCACAGCATTCTCCTGGAGAAACTGGCTGCTCATGGCTCAGATGGGTGCACTGTTTGCTGGGTAAGAAACTGGCTGGATGGCTGGGCCCAGGCAGAGGGGGGGAATGCTGCCACATCCAGTTGCCAGCCAGTCACTCTTGGGGTTCCCCAGGGCACTGTTCCTCAGCCTGTTTAATATATCCATGACCTTAACAAAGGGATGGAATGGGTTTGCAGATGACACCAAGTTGGGAAAGAGTGGTGATCTGCTGGAGAGTAGAAAGGCTCTGCACAGGGATCTGGACAGGCTGGATGGATGGACATAGGCCACTTGTGAGAGGTTCAGCAAAGCCAAGTGCCGAGTCCTATGCTCCAGTTACAACAACCATGTGCAGTGCTACAGGCTGAGAGCAGACTGGCTGGAAAACTGCCCAGTGCAAAAGGACTTGGGGATGCTGTTCAACAGTGGTTGAACAGGAACCAGTTTGTGCCCAGGAAGCCAAGAAGACAAATGGCATGTGGCTTGTAACAGAGATAGTGTGGCCAGCAGGACCAGGGCAGTAATCAGCCCTTTGTACTGGCCCCTGGTGGGGCTGCACCTGGAATTCTGTATTCAGTTTTGGGCCCTTCACTCCAAGAGAGACATTGAGGTGATGGAATGAGTCCAGAGAAGGACAAGGGTGCAGGGAGCTCAGGGCTTTTGAACACCGAATCAACATGATTTCGCAAAAGCCGATTTATTGTTTATCCAAACCTCAGTTATACATTCTCCAAGTACTGTACACATGATAACATGCCATCTAATTGGTCCCACTCCANAGTCACTCTTGGGGTTCCCCAGGGCACTGTTCCTCAGGGACTGGAGTGAGTCCTGTTTAATATATCCATGACCTTAACAAAGGGATGGAATGGGTTTGCAGATGACACCAAGTTGGGAAAGAGTGGTGATCTGCTGGAGAGTAGAAAGGCTCTGCACAGGGATCTGGACAGGCTGGATGGATGGACATAGGCCACTTGTGAGAGGTTCAGCAAAGCCAAGTGCCGAGTCCTATGCTCCAGTTACAACAACCATGTGCAGTGCTACAGGCTGAGAGCAGACTGGCTGGAAAACTGCCCAGTGCAAAAGGACTTGGGGATGCTGTTCAACAGTGGTTGAACAGGAACCAGTTTGTGCCCAGGAAGCCAAGAAGACAAATGGCATGTGGCTTGTAACAGAGATAGTGTGGCCAGCAGGACCAGGGCAGTAATCAGCCCTTTGTACTGGCCCCTGGTGGGGCTGCACCTGGAATTCTGTATTCAGTTTTGGGCCCTTCACTCCAAGAGAGACATTGAGGTGATGGAATGAGTCCAGAGAAGGACAAGGGAGCAGGACAAGGCTCTGGACCACAAGCCTGACGAGCAGCTGAGGGAGCTCAGATTGTTCAGCATGAAAGGAAGTTTGGAAGGAACTGGAATTTCGCTCTGCAATTCCTTGAAAGGAGGTTGTAGCCAGGTGGGGGTTGATCTCTTCTTCCAAGTAACAACTGATAGGACAAGAGAAAATGGTCTTGAGGAGGAGGTTTAGATTGGAGTTAGGAAAAACTTCTTCACCCAAAGGGTTGTCAAGCACTAAAAGAGGCTGCCCAGGGCAGTGGTGGAGTTGCTGTCCCTTTTTAAAAGGTACGATATAAATAAAAAATATGATATAAATAAAGCATTTAAAAGATATGTAGATGTGGCAGTTAGGGATGTGGTTTAGTGGTGGACTCAACAGGGCTGGGCTAATTGGACTTGATAATCTTAGAGGGCTTTTCCAACCAAAATTAATAATTGATTATATGATCTATAATCAGCTGAGAGATTATGATATCTGTAAATCACAAAGAATGAAATGAGACCTATTCTTGAAGAAAATACTGTTCAATGGGGCTGTGTAGGAGAGGCTGATATGAAGACAATGATAAAAGTCTGGCATTTCTTTTCAATTTCAAAATAGCATTTTATTCATGGAGGGTAGATTTTATAACAGCCTGTTAGCTTCCCTAGCAACATTTCCCTGTCTGCCTCTGACCCACCAAGAGGAAAAAGTCAGGAGGTTTGTTCCCCTGACTGATTTTTCTGAAGCTCTAAAGCCTGAGGGAGGACATCTCTGCCCTGTTCAGCATTACGTGAAATCCCTGTAAGAAACAGTGAGTAACCTATTGTTTTTCAGAGATTACTTCCTCCTACATAAACCCTTCAGTAATTAACCAACAGCATCTTCAAAGCAGCAATGTGTGAGATAAATCAGAAGGAACAGGAATGACAAAGTGATAATACCCATGTGTTTTGATGCAGAAATGACATGGTAGTTGTATCAAAACAGTTCATCATCATTTATGATCTTGCTGGCATTTATACCATTGTTCAATCTTCATAGGAGATATTTTGTCACACATTCCTTATGTGCACTGCATCTGGTTCTTCCCACCGCCACATTCCCCTCTCCCCACTGCCAGGATTCAGCTGAGGACGTAGGGAGAAGAGGGAGCCCTTTTCCCATTGAATCATAGAATGGTTTGGATTGGAAGGGACCTTAAAGATCATCTAGTTCCAACTCTCCTGCCATGGGTGGAGACACCTGGTTTAGACCAGGTTGCTCCAAGTCCCATCCAACCTGGCCTTGAACACTTCCAGTGAAGGAATTTCTCTGGGCAGCCTGCTTCAGTGCCTCACCACCCTAACAGGAATGAATTTCTTCAAAAAGATCAAATCTTAATCAACTCTATATCAGTTTAAAGCCATCACCCCTTGTCCTATCGCTACGTGGACTTGTGAAAAGTCCTTCACCAGCTTTCCTGTAGGCCCCTTTCAGGAACTGGAACGCTGCTCTAAGGTCTCATTGGACCTTTATCTTCTCTAGGCAAAACAATTCACTCAGCCTGTGGTCACTGGAGGGAGGGGTGCTCCAGCCCTTTGGACATCTTTGTGCTGAGCTCCTACAGCAGTTGGTTCTTAATTTTCTCAGTCCCTGCCTTTGCCTTCTGCCACTTGCACAGTGTGGCTGGAGCACTTGCCAGTGAACACTGAGGCAAAAAAATTGAACACCTCAGTCTTCTCCATATCCCAATTAACCAAGGCTCCTGTTTCCTTCTGGAGGGCCCACATTTTCCCTAGTCTTCCTTTAATCTCCAGTGTACCTTTCCTTGTTGCCCTTGACATCCTTGGCCAAATTTTACAGAATGAAGGAAGGTAATCTACAGGTATTTGTGCTCACTGCACAAATGACACTGCTTCTGAAGCTGTACAGCTTTGTACAAAATGTTCGCAAGAGGATGTTCCTTGAACAGCTTCCCTCAGTGGTGAAGGGAGAAAACAGACATCCATTTGATAAAAAAGAAAAACTTCCTAAAGTTAACATTTTCTGTGTCTGTTATTCATTACTCATATTTATCTGAGATGAGAATACAGACATATTTGGGTCCATATAAACCTTATATATTAAGTACACATACTTGACAAATTTTCTTGACTAGTTTTTATAGCTTCTAGATCAGAAAACATAGAGTATTGGGCTTACTGACTTTTTGAGTGGATATTACATCAGTTTAATATGTAACAATGTTCACAGGCTTTATCTTCCATTTTGCACATTTTCCTGAACTCCCTTATCACCAAAAAAACATTTGTACTGACAGACCATTGAAATATCTTCCTATATCTTACTGAGTTTACATATTGGGTTATATTTCTCCTCTCCAGCTCTCAGCTGAAGGATTGGCAGTAAAATCCATTCTGTATCCATTTAGGGAAGAGGGCAGTCAGATCAATAATCTGTGGTAGCTTCTTGGCAGAAAAAACCAGATACATTCACAAAAGTATTGATTCCATTAATCCATGTTCCACTGCAAACTGCCAACAGGTCAGGTGAGTCACATTTCTCCTCTTTTTTGTATTGAAAACAAATATAGAATATATTGCAAGGAGTAAGGACACTCTTCTCAAGGCACCACAAGAATTTTTGTTCTCCCAAATCACAAGACTCCCTTAAAAATTGTGACATTTAGAGTATAGATAAATGGTGTCCTGTTCTTGCATATGCGTGTGTGTCTTCTGTTTCAAAACCTTCTGGGTTTGCGTATGTTGCTTTCAGAAACCAATAGAATAGAAAAGATAAATGTCAGACCTAAAAACCACACATCAGATCTACACTGGAGTTTGTATATGCCTCTTTGTTCTTTCTAGGAAATTCTGAATCTGCATACTTGCTCTGGCTCCTGGAAAATGTTTTCTTCCAAACATATGTGCTTCTGCCTTGCCCTTCAGCTTATGTTCTCCCAGTTTGAAGATAAGGTAAAGAAATGTTCTCATAAAGACGTGCAGTGTGTTGCCTTTCGCCATCACCACTTGCCAGTTTTCATTATTGCTCTGCCTATTCTTTGCCTGGAGCAATATTATTTTTATATTCTGTTAAGAAACCCTTGGCATCCTCCAGGAAAATAGAGTCTGAACGACAACAAAGTGCATGTGTGTATGAGCATGTGGAGCTTTCTTGGCAGCTTCTGTGCCTATTGCTTTACCTCTGATCATATCAACATTATTTTCCCTTCAAGCAAACAAAGTGCTTTGAAGTGATGTCTCCCTTGACAAGCTGTCAAGAGCAGACAATGGAGAAAAAGGGATGCATGTAATTTGTGAAGGAGCTGTGCCACAGCTTTGGCTACCAACCGAAACTCATGGGAGCCATCACATGTATGTGTGCAGGACATGGTGGTAGTACCAGTGGGAAACACTGAGATGCCATTTGCTGTATAAAAAGATATTTTGTTTTCACATGGAGAAGGTGAATGGGAATCAATCAAACAAAAGGTTGAGATACAGAATATGACAGACAGAAGACAAATGGCCGAGAGAGAGACAGATAGGTAGAAACAAGTGAGTCATTATTTTCTCTTAAAATTTACAGAATCATAGAATCTTTAAGGTTACAAAAGACCTCCAAGATTATAGAGCCCAATCATTGAACTGTTAACCACTACTGATGCAGCTGACAAATATTACTCTTTCATATGATATGCCATGATTGGAAAGCTTCCTCAGGAAGTGGGAACCCTCGATTCTCAAGGAAATCACAAACAAATGGAATTTATGCCTTTGTAATTTATTTTGAATAGAGATTACTGCATTTTTGCCATCTCATCTGAATGTTAGACAACTATCTTGTCTGACAAGTGGCTTCTACTCCTCTCAGAAACAGAGGTTTGAAACCCCCAACCATGCTGTAGCAGACAGCTCCCCATGGCAAGCAATGGATCAAAGGGGTACCAGCCCCCTCCATTTCTCCTATAGCATCTGAGTTATTGCTCAGATTACTGCCTAAAAATTAATGACTGCAGGACAAATAGTAGGTCCAGAAGGAGACAGCCTTACTCTGTGGTTTCATCTATTTTATGACAAGAAAAAAAACATAGCATCAGATTTTGTGTCTGAATAACCCATAGCACCAGCACTGGCTCTTTCCCTGGGCACAGGGAGGTAAATGAGCAAAGAAGAGACTAATCCTGCCCACCTTCAGGCACTAATCATCTTGTAGGTTTCATAGCTTTGGGGGTTACTGCAAACCCAGCAGCCTAACTGGGTTTCTGAGACATTTCTGCACAGTCACAGAGGTCCCTCTGAGTTTGGCACCAATCATTTTGTGGTTCTAAATTTTTTACTTTCACAGCCAAAGTGACAAGTAGGCACAGAAAACTTCTCTGAGGCATTTAAGCCAGTGCACTCCAGTTAGTTGTCAGCAGCCTTTTCTACATCTATTTACAGGAGATGACACAATCTTGGTGGCAGGGAATGTCCAGATGATGAATGTGTCTTAACTCTACATAGAGAGGCATGTAAATTTAGTTGGTACAATAGAATTAACATAATTCATGAATTAGGTCAATTTCAATTACTTATGTATAGAAAGTAGATTTTCTCCTAACAAGATAAATCTAATTTCAAAATCCTATCACATCTCTTTTTTCCAAGAGACATCCACAAATGGGCCTTTGCTGTTATCAGATGTGTGAAGCAACATCACTGTATATTTTCACACCTAGTTGATTACTTAACCATCTGTTCTCTTCAACAACACAGGATACAAGATGGGAGGAAGAAAGGGGAAGAGAAATAAATGGAAATATCACTGTGATTGTTTTCTAACCTATCTCTTAATTTTTCATTTGAGCCAAAAATCCCAGGGCAATTTTTATTACAATGGTATGTGTGTTAAATCAAGGCCTATCTATATATAAACAAACCTTTTATAACTTCCTTATTTGTTTCTTTTTTCCCCCCACTTTTTTTTTTTTTTAATCAGAATAATGGAAATGTATCACAACTTTCTTCATATCCTCTCTGGATGACTACGAAATGGAGGTGGAGGGAGGAGAATTTTGTAGGCAGAACATTATGTGCATTAGATAAAAACCAGTTATTTAGTAGCTCATACTTAAAAATATTCACACTTAATTTAACTCACTTCATTCTCTACACGGACTGTGGGTGTGTTAATCTTTTGAGTTGATAAAATCATTCTTCTAGATGGACAATTTAGAAATTAACTTCAAATTTCCAGTTACCTTTCTTCTAATGTGTCCTCTTTGGCTTAAATTTATTTTTCAGACATCATTAAAGAAAAAGAGCCCCAGACAGATTTTATATATTGGATTGAATTGCACATTTTAAATCTTGCAATTATTAAAAAACCAAACCAAATAACCTTACAATATTTTTTTCATTGATGTTTTCACTCAAAAAGAAAACCAGACCTCCTTCATTTAGATAGCTTTGTCAAGAACAACTATTTTGCCATCCCCTACTAGGTTATTTTCCTTTATATTTATTGATTCAGGTGGCATATAGAATTATGAAAAGAAAAACCCAACATAAGAAATCTAAAATATCACAAAGGACTCTGTAATCACAGGATCTCACTGAAGATGCTTAACACACAGGTGATAGAGCATCCTTTGAAACAGGCATTGTGTGCATATATATGTACATACATACCTTTATACATACACATATATATATGTATATACACACTTATACATATGAAGCTGGCCATCACCAACTTCATAAATAGCCATTAGAGACTCTCCAAACCAAAATTAGATTTGTCTTGGCCAGACAAGGTAACAAATCTGTGTGCAAGTCAGAATTAGAGAAAAAACCATGGAAGCCACACGTTAATCATACAGAGGCATTCCTTACAGGAATAAGTTGTCCTATGTTAAAAGATTGACAAAAGCTAGGGATAGCTGAGGTTAGGGCAAACCTAAATTAACTGGTTTTTGGCCCTTACCTGACTAATGAGATGCCTGACTCTTGCAACTTGGGCACAGTAAATCACCATCAGTCAAAGGCAGCAGCAAGGTGGGATAATGTAAATGATGTCTCTGGCTTGAGTGTCTGGGGAAGTCACAACAGCAGTACCCTGTGAGCTGCCAGGGCCTCAGGATGCTCAAAGCTCTGTGCATGCTCAGAAACAGCAAGTTTAATGTAAGAGAAAGTGCTTTCTTGGTGCCTTTTTGTTCACAGCTGTTTTCTGTCCACATAAAAAGAAAGGAGTGTGTGGGAGGTTTCTCCTCACCTGCCGGAGACTGAACAAATGATGTGAGGAGATCCAGGGAGACTTTTGTTGTGACTTTAGGAGCAAGATGGGAATCACAGTGGGAATGCTGGGAAATATATGAGATTCCTGGAATTAAAAACTATCATGGAGTCTTACTTACCACCCAGGAAGTCATTGCATTAACTGAAAACAATCATAAAGCCAGAGCGATATTTTGAGGGAACAGGTGGATGGGAGGGAGTTGTGCACAAACTCTGTTCCTTTCTTTTCTTTCCCCTTTAGGCACTTTGATGGTTCTCTGCCTAAAAAGTGAAATAATCTAGTTCTTGTGTAGTAAATCCTATGTTTTGTGTTTTCTTGAAAGCTCACTGCAGAGGTCTAGAGAGAAACACCTCAACATTTTGGTAAACATTGGATCTTTTTGTAAACCTTTGGTGGAATGGACTAACAAGGTTGAAATCAGTGGGTCTGAGTAGACAAATCTGTACTGGGGAGGAAGCTGTGCCTTCAACACTGTGGGACCAGGGCTTTGTGTAGAGGAGTGTATGATGGGGCCCTCTGGTCACAGTCCACAGAAAGGATGATGAGTAGAATCATGGAATCAAAGAATTGTTTAGGTTGGAAAAGATCACTGAGTCCTGCTGTAAATGTAACACTGCTAAGTCCAACACTAAACCATGTCCCCAGGTGCCACATCTACACATCTTTCAAATGCCTCCAGGGATTGTGACTCCACCACTTCCCTGGTGTCCTGGGTTATAATGTAAGATGTGCCCAGGGGGGTGTATTCTATCACCATCTTCAGGTTTCTGTTAACACCAGGTGGGAGAGCACTCCCTGCCTCCTCCCTCTGTGTTATCTTTTGTTAATGGCCCATCAGTGCCGGGCACATGACTCAGAGATAACTAGCTCAGAGACTATCTCCTGTTAATGGCCCATCAGGCCTTATCTCATGACTCACCATCTCATTGTGAGATACTCCACCCAGGGGGAGGAGCCAAGCATCCCATC
>VZTN01010886.1:99327-166731 GCA_013400515.1 Erpornis zantholeuca | reverse complement strand
CTTTCCCTGCCTTTATTCTAATTTTCTTAATAAATTGTTTTTCTGACTTGGTGTCTCCCATTGGTTTGTCTTTTCAAACTGGAACACCTGGGCAGCCTGTTCAAATGCCTGACTACTCTTTTGGTAAAAAATTCTTCCTGAATATCCCATATAAACCTCTCCTGCTGCAACTGGAGTTCATTGCCTCTTGTGTTTGTTACCTGGGAGAAAAGACTGACCCTCACCTCACTGCACTCTCCTTTCAGGTAGCTGTAAAGAGTGATAAGATCTCCTTTTTCTCCAGCATACTGGAAATAAATTCACTTTTCTTCAGCTCAAGCTATTGAACTGTCTTCTGCATGTGTTGAACTGGAAGCCCAATTTTAGTTACAGTTAGTGGATTGGGAGACAAATTTGGTTAGTGAGTTTACCAATCAACTTTGAAAATGCTTGCACTTCCTTTGCATTCCACCAGGTATAAACTTGAAAAATAATGCTTCCAAGAGTAATGGCTGGGTTTTGCTTTCAAGAAAAACCCTGCCACAAGTCCGTGGTTTAAAGTCATAAGTTAGGTTTGCAGTCCATCATATTTCAGATCAATACACTACAGAGAGCTGACACAGATCCTGCAAAAAGACAGATGGCACTTTCAAGGGAATTTCATGCCATTTAAAAATGGAATTAAGCAAGATGGAAATGCTAAAAATACATGAAAGATAAAGTTTAAGCCACTAAAGGAAAACCCTGTGTGTTATTCTGCTTATTAAAAGACAACAAGCTGGCACAAAATAAATATTCTCTGCTAATGAGCTAATATTTAATCAGCACAGTGCTCTGTTCTGAAAAAAAAGCTTCTGCTGGCCACTTTTTGTTGGTGGTCCTTTAAAAAGATAGAAAACTCAGGCAGGCTGTATTTAAATTACTCTATTTTTTTCCTTCTATGCAGTGAAGCAGGAGCAGGCTCTAGTGCTTCTCATAATTTTATTTATGACCTTAAGCCCTCAATCTCAGAGAAAATGGAGGTCACACTGCTTCTTATACATGTTGTCATGCAGGTATGTGGGCTTTCAAATGGGGTGTTTACTTCTAAACCTCAAGGTAGCATACCTTTTTTAATGATTTCCATTTTGTTTTGTTTGTTGTTTTTTATTTTCCAAACTCCACAAATGGGACTGCTGCTGCTTGTCTGGCTCATTGAATATGGAAAGGATCTGTCTGCTGAATCCCATGAGATGTTAATGTGCTGGGGCTGGGCAGAGTTATCTATATCTATTTGCACCTTAGGGCCCAGGCTCCAGCAGATTTCTGCAGAGGTAATGTAGCAATGGAAGAGGGACAACAAAACACATTTGGGTGAGAAGAGAGGAGATTCTTCTGAAGAACTGGATAAAGAGTGATGAAAGCTGGCACAGTGCTAGGCTGAATTTTGATAAATTGCCTTCCACTTTGGCACCTAGTTTTTTCCCACCTTTTCAGGTTTAAAATCAATCTTTCCAATGAACTTTTGAATAGCCAGAAAATGTTTAATTTCCTATTTACAGCTGTGACTGGTGTATGAAAGAGTATTTCAAGCTGTGCAAAATATAACCACCTGGATAAAATTTACCTGACACCCTCCCTCTGCAGTACACTTTTTTCCCCAGCAGGCAAAAAATTTAATGCTGCTTCCCTTACTTTCAGTGGATTTTGCTCATCCCATAGTATTTCATCAAGGATAAAAGGCCTCTGGCATGTTATTTAACCTTTGAATAACATGCTAGAGACTAAATTAAGAAAGTCTTCTAAAGCACAGTTGCCATTTACTGCATAGAGTCAGAGATAGTGGAGTGCACACAAAAATTATAGATCCTCCACATGTATTCTGTATTCTTGATTCAACAACTGCTGGATGTTGCCTTTGGGCTGGAATAGGGCTCTCTGTGACAGTACAGGACATTTGCTTCCTGCTGCTTTTGTATCTCAACCTTCCTCCTGGGCAGCATTCCTTCCTCTGAGCACAGAAAATCTTAGTTTATATTTCTTAAAAGCAGATCCTTCCTTATTTTTGGAGTCTTTTTTTTTTTTTTTTTTTTCACTTTTCTGTGAACTACTGGAGAATGTGGTATCTTCTAGCTCCAGCCAGCTTCCTTTTGAAAACCAAATTTTTGATCCAGAGTACAACTGTTGAGTTTTAGATTTCCCATTGTATCCAGACATGGAGAAAAATTACATTTTGCCTTGTTAGAAAATGCTAAATTCAACATGCCCAGAGAGGAGTCTGGCAATACAGCAGTTTCTTTATCAGTGTCTTCTCATTAGCATTTCAATTTATTTGATTTTACATAGACAAGTTCATTAAACTCTTAAACCAGTCAAAGACAAAAAGAGGTTATAGGGTTAAAAGGCACATATTTGTAATTGGAGATAAAGTCGGTTTGCATTCCTTCCCTTCTCTAGAAGGATTTTTGCACCCTTTGCTAAAGTTGTCTCTCACTGGGACTAACCATGTTCTGGTGTCACTGGAACCAAGCATGTTCAGGTGTAGGGAGTAAGCAGAGAGATTCAAGGTTGTGCTGGAGGGTGCTTGTTCCCTTCAGGGTTGTTATTGGTGCTTCCAGCTAGAGATTACAGATCCTTTAAGTAGTAACTGGACTGAGTAGAACTTCCTGGACATGGAAGATCAGATTTGTTTTAGGGGCAATATCAAGTCTGTTTATGATGGAGGATGTGCAGGGACTGAAAGCAGTGGTAGCCATTTGAGATGCTCTGGGAGCCTCCCTCCAGGGATGCTCTAGAAGAACATGGTCCTCCTTGGAGGTATGTTGTGTTTGCTGGCTCTCACCAAAATTCCTGCAGGTTTCCACATAACACAGCAATAGATGGATGTTTCTGCCTGCATAACTGAAGTCTGTCTTAGGTGTCTTCTTTTATGATCTGAAATGTTCCCTAGGCCCCAATTAGATTGCATTAACTAGATGTACATCAGCTATAATGGAGCTTAGATACTCAGCTCATATAATGACAGCTGCAGATAGACACTTAAATTATGTGTCTAATCTTGCACCAAGTCCAACCCCCCATCCCTCACCACTAGGAGTGAAAACAAGAAGTCAGCTGCCATCAGGGGAGGGCTGTACAAATACTCTTACAGTCTTTTCTCTTTGATCTGTTGCACATATTTTTCAGTTTGGTGAGTTAATTGTCCTAGCTTTTACTCTAACAGAGCCTGGCATTCTTAAAAATTAAAAACCATGCAATTTTTTTTTTGAGGAGCTCCTTATAGAAGACTGTCTAGACTGTTGACCTCAGCATCAGATCCACTGTATATGTGAAATGTGTGTGTGCAATGGACCTATGACTCTGGTGTTCTCAGCTTCCCAGGAGCCTGACTTCCATGAGTACCTCAGGCAGATGTCATTTCAGAGAGAAGAGGCTGGGATTGAGGATTTCCTGCACAGAGACCCCGTCTTGGGGGCAGTGGGGATTTGGCTTTTCTAGCTGACACTGGTTTTTGGATCCTCTGGTTCATCCCACTTGCCAGAGTTCAGCTTTTTGACTGATCCCAGTTCTTACAGCCACTGGCTCCTGCAGTAGTGAGGCTGAGTAAAAGCATAGCTTTTCAGGAAATAAGTCTTCACACTGACACCTGATACTCAGGTAAAAATATTCTTACGCCCTTTAGAGCCTCATATAGGCCTGGATGTTTTATCTCTTTTCCCCCTTTCTCTTCCATCTACTGACTGAGATTTGCTGTGTAATATTACTTGTATTTTTTCTAGCTTATTTTCAATTCTGCACTTTTTTTTCATTCATGGGAGGTTGCCTGGTCACAAGCTCTCTAGCCCTTTGACAGATGATAATCTTCAGTATGTTACATTGATTCATAAGCTGTGTTACCTCTCAAATGCATGTTGGTTGAGGAAGACTTCTTGCTAAGCAGGGTACAACTCAGCTCAGGTGGTGGGGTTAGAATGAGGCTCTTTAAATGTAATTACTACAGAGATAAAAACCAGGGTGCCAGATAAGATTGAAGACCACCTAATACAAAATCAGCTAAGCTACTTAAGTGAAATGTACCCACTTTGGTGCTTAAGTAGGTATAAATTCCCCTACTTGATTGGCATTACTGTTAATACTAACACAGCCCCTATTCTGGACTAGCCAGGAAAGCAGAGACTGTCCTGGTTGATCCATCACCCAGAGACTGAAGAGTAACGAGCTACTGAAGTTCACCCCACACATGTAAGGCAGAGTAAGAAAGCAGGTCAGATTCCCCCCATAACGGTACTCACATGGCTGCTCCAGTCAGACTTCAGAGGATTAATCTCAGCACTTGTGTTGGTGTCAGAGATCAATAACTCTTGGGCTTTTATTTATGATCTCTTTACTGAAAAGCTCTGTATCTTGGCTGATGTTGTTCTGATTTCTGCTCTCTTGTTCCTGTGAACTTCAGTTTAGGAGTGCAGATAGGCAACATGCTCTAGAGAGATGATGTACCTGGGAACTTGGGATATTTAGGCACTGATGCTAAGCAGTAGTACCCTATTGGTTTTTTCCTTTAAGTTTGTTTATTGCATTGGATCCATGGGGAACTGATCTACACTGCCTGTAAGCAAGAAAAAAATATGTTGTCATGTGTACAAAAATGGTTACATGCAAATGCAATG
This sequence comes from Erpornis zantholeuca, assembly GCA_013400515.1. Taxonomy (NCBI): domain Eukaryota; kingdom Metazoa; phylum Chordata; class Aves; order Passeriformes; family Timaliidae; genus Erpornis; species Erpornis zantholeuca. The sequence goes on along the minus strand of VZTN01010886.1, from coordinate 162,106 downwards.
CAATGTTTTACAGCCAAATAAATTCCTTGGCACAGCTGAAGGGGTGACAGGCATCCCCCAGGACCAAGAGTAAATGCTGTGGTGGAAGGAAAGAGAAACTCCTTTAGGAAGTGCTGCTGCTTCACCTTCTGTCTTTTAAACAATTCAGAAATTCTTTATTGAGGCACAGTGGTAAATATGAGAGATCTAAAGATTACTTTTCTAATAAATATAATATACATCCAAAGGGACTGCATTACCTGTTTGCTAACCAGCTACAAGTTGTGTTTTGGGATTTGACACACGTGTGCCTGCCAACATCTGTACTGCTAGCATGGCATCCTTGCCATGTTTGGATCTATTCTGACTTAAAAAGTGCTTTCTGAAGTAGATGTTATAGTGTTTCTGTCCTTAAATTGAGATGGGGGCAGTTAACCTGCCAGTCCCTTGTTCTTAATTTGTTGATACAGATATTCTAATATTTATTTAGTGTTACTCATCTAAGAACAAATCTGCTGGAGCAATTGATGACTGCTCTGTAAGTTTTTTCATACATTTCTTATGGTTTTGGCTGGGGTAGAGTTAATTTTCTTCACAGTAGCTGGTATGGGGCTATGGGTTGGATTTGTGCTGGAAACACTATTGATAATTGAGGGATGTTTTTGTTACTACTGAGCAGGGGTTGCACACAGACAAGGCCTTTTCTGCTTCTCACCCCAACCCAGCAAGGAGGCTGGCACTGCACAAGGCTTTGGGAAGGGACACAGACAGGAGAGCTGGCCCCAGCTGACCTGAGGGACATCCAGACCATATCATGTCATGCTCAGAATACAAAGCTGGGGAAAGAAGTAGGAAGAGGAGACCATTCAGAGTGATGGTGTTTGTCTTCCCAAGTCACTGTTATGCCCAGTGGATTACTGCTTTCCTGGTGATGGCTGAATCCCTGCCTGCCCATGGTGAATGAATGCCTTGTTTTGCTTTGTCTACCTATTAAACTGCCTTTATCTTAGCCCATGAGTTTTCTCACTCTTACTTTTCCAATTGTCTCCCCCATCCCACAGGGGCAGGGGTGGAGTGAGGCAGGTGTATGGGGCTGAGTTTCCATCTGGGGTTGAACCAGGCCTGTTTGCATATTATTTGTAGCTGTATTATGAAAAAAGAAGGCAGGCAGTAGCTGCTGCATATGAAATGTGCCCTAAAGCCATCTGGGAAAAAAAAAGACTAGATACTATCCAAATGCATTTGGTGTGGCAGAGGAGGTTGCTAACAGAGGCTGTACCAATCCTATTCAAGGCTTTGTACTTTAGAGAGGCTGCATGATAAACTCTCGACTTTGCAAAGTCAAGGACTATTGCATATAGGTAAAACCTTATAGAATGAAGGCCTTGTTGCCCTTGGAAAATCATGGCTTAGGCCTGTTACTCTGGCTGGAGAAGGACCATGAGAAAAGCCTGGGAGAAGAAAAACAATTAGTTTTTACCCATGTAGATGTAGTATCAACAGAAGCAAGAAAGTTAAACAATAGAAAGAGAAAAGCAGCAACATATCTGCACCAGGTATTTTTCTGAATATTTATACTATAGGTAGACAATGATAGTATATTGTAATTAATAATAGCCAATTAATCTGCTGTAGTAATTTAGTAACCAATAACTATGTAACATGAATGATAACATCCAAAAGTCTATAAAGAGAAGCTGCTTTGTTTAATAAAGACTTTTTGCACTTTGTCCAAGACACAGTCTGTGTGTGTCGTGGCTGCCCCAACAGCAACAAAGAACAGGAACAGCTCCTTGGTCTCAAGGTATGCTCTGTTATCAGGTGGTTTTCAGCTACTTTAATGAAGCTACCTGGAAAGGGATGCTTAAAAAAGCATGTTGATGAACAGCATGTCTATTTACAACATACTTAACAAATAGAGGAAGCACCATTCATTTGAGTGTCAGTGCAAAGTGGGATTCTGTACAGCCTTCTCTGAGCCAAGATTGTTTACTCATTTATCCAAAAGCACAGACAAAATCCAGGCTGTGTAAAACAGGCAGAACGGAATTTCCATTGCTTATAGTGTAAAGTGACTTTCATCTCAGGTGGGTGTCCAGCTGCAGGGTTTAGATAAAAGAATTGTTCAGGTATCATGGCAATATCCACTGGATGACAAGCTGGTTGCTCTGGTAACTCACTGTTTAATGTTTGAATGGTGATAGAAATAGCAACACAGCACATCTTAGTTGTCATGCATTATCATGATAAGTGTTGTGAGAGATGTCACCAAATTCAGTTTTGAGATTCCTACAAAGCACAATACATTCATACTTGTGTGTGTGAGAGAGAGAAAGGGCTCAAAGCACCTTTTTTAATAATGCAGTCCCAATGTAAAGACTGTGTAGAAATATTATGTTTTCAGGTCACCCTTAGAAATGTCATCAGAAGAAGTATCTTTTGTACAAGACCACAAGAAATTAAAAAAAAAAAAAAATAGAAGAAGAAGAAAAGAAAAACCCTTTACTTTCCTAAAGTGATGGAAGCTGTTCTATTAGAAGTCACAGTCACTTCTCTCCAAGACAGCTTGGCTTTCAAGAAAACAAGTAGTCCAGAAGTTACATTTAAAAACTAAAATACGAAGAGTCAAATAGATAAGTAGTAGAAATGAGAAGTTGAGTTCCCATTTAACTTAGTTTGGTGCAGAGCTGGGAACAAAAGCAAGAAAGAGAAAGAGTAATTATAATAATAAAATGTGCTCACTTCTCAGGATGAGTGCATGCCATGATAAATGATTTCAATCTATAACTTTTTTAGTTCTCAGTAAAATTGTTCTTTCCAGACAAATCATCCACCACTGAACTGAACTTTCTGAAGTTCTCACAATCTATGACAAGAGTCCAAAAAAAGGCTCTGAACACGTGCCCAGAGAGTTCAGTACTGGAATTATTAAAGGTTATCATGACAAAGTTTGTAGTCAGTTAATATGAAGACATTAGAAAACATGATACAAAGTTGAAAGAGAACTGGGTAGACAAAAATACCCTAAAGGCATCCTTCATATAAACAATTTACAAATAATATCACTGTTACTGGGGAGTTAGCATGGTTAGTGGGTGTCTCTATTCTGTACAGTCACTGAATAGTGTTGAGAGATGGCAACAGAAGTAGATTATAGACACCTGAAGATGCAGGTGTTTCACAGTGCCCCTCTCTGTGTAACTGCTCCACACTGGTGATGAGGTGGCTTTTCATAACTCAATACTGAGATCAGCCTGGAGTCCCATGCTGGCCAGCATGTCCTAAAACTACCCAGTTTACCAGGTGTGTCTTGTGAGTAGTGCTAAACTTACCATAATTAGACTCACACTGTTCTCCAAATCAGTTAATTTTAAATGTCATTGTTTTAGCTACACAAGCTCTAGTCACATAAATTATGTCAGTGTAACCTTTTATACAGTGATACAATCACAGTGACCAAAACAACTTGTGGCTGTGTTATTGCTTTCCTAGTTGAGTTGCATCCATAGATTTGAGGTGTCCAGCTTTTCTGTCACTGTTTCAAGAGTAAAAAACTAGTTCTGAGACAAAGAAAAAGTATTCAAGTTCATTTTTTTCATTTTTTGGGGAGTGTTAGTGATCACAGACAAGTCAGCTTATTCTTTCAGCTGCAAGGGAAGGAATTCTTTGGTTTGCAAACATACTCCTTCCCACTTTCATGCCTCAAAATGTTCACACTAGTAAAAATAAAGATGATTTTATAGGTGCAGTATTCCTTGATGACTTTTTGTATGCAGAAAATCTTTACTATGAGTCCTTTCATGTGAATGTGGTGTGAATGTTAGCGCAGAGGTAACTCACTTAATTAAAAGCTTCTTTATTTCCTCTTTTAGCTAAAGACAACATAGAAAATCAGCATCATGTTTCTAACTAGCAGGAAGAAAAGGCAAAAGCCAATTGCAGCTCTAGATTTACTTTTCCTTCCTCAAGCACAAGAAAACCCAATGAAGGAAAACATAGAAAATGCAATGAGAAGAGTGGGTAGCTGACTTCTAAGCAATATTCTGAGGAAGAAAGCAGGAGGAGAGTGAAATGAGAGGATGCAGGCAGAAATCTGAGCATACTTGAGAAGACACTAAGCCCCGTGCACAATCTGTTCCCCTCGGCAACACAGCAGACTCTCATTGACTCAGTGCGGGCCAGATTCTTTTTTGTATGGAAACCTATTCCACTACTTTAAAAAGAGGCTCCATATAAATAATTTCTAGGTCCAGGAGGTATTTTTTGACGAACTTCAATAGTACTTTTCTTGCTATCCACATTCATTCCTAAGAGGATGGATTGCATTGCTGTTTGAACTCATAGTTCAACACACGAATGGCATTTTTTGAAAGATACACAGAATTTCCTTGTTACAGCAATTCTTTTTGTTACTCATTTCACATAGTAACTTGTATATCCATTAGTGGTAAGATGTTCCAAGGGAAAATTTTGTAATTGCACATATTTAAAGGGTACATCATTTACCTTTATTACAACTCTAGTTGCAGCTGCGGTCTCAAAAATTATCCCAGTGTGCACCATGCTGGTGCAATTAGGAGAAACTGGTCCTTTGTCTTTATAATCCTTCTCTGGATGAGAAACAAGAACACTGATAGAGTAGAGAAAGCATTGTACTGTATTATAACTCAGTAAGTGAGCCCAGCCCCACGACAGTTCCTGGAGAAGTAAATCAGACTTAGAGAATAGTTTGGGAAGGGAACCTAGTTAGAGTGTTTGCAGTAAATATGAGAGCTGATGCGTGGGCATTGCAGTCACAAATCCTGTCATATGCTAATACAATTTATGCTCATAACACCCAAACATAATTATCAGAGTTAACCCCTGTGTACCTGCTGTATTTAAAATTAAAATGAAGTTATGCTATTTGCACTTTCAGAACAGTAGATCTATATTGCACATGAACTTTTAATAATTTAGCTTATTTTTGCTGACTGAATACACAGTGCCTGACCACACTCCTTTCATTTGAACGGTGATTGACATTTTTCTTGAACCTGATGAATTTTGAATTCAAATGAACTATCTTAACTGCAATTTCATTTAAAAACATGTTTAATGGAGGTATTCCTCAGCCAGGGAACGAAGGATATCATAGGAGACAGTTTGATACATTATGCTGTATGAAACTGATGTATAGCAACAATTTTTCAACACAATTGTAATTCTGGAATGAATTCTTAGTAAGTGGACAGGGGACACCCAACACAACCAAGTAAATGAGCATCTTCTAGTAGAGAGCTCTCTTCAGCATCATGGTGTTAATTAGTGTGTCTATACTGACTTTGTTCTCTGCTCCAGGAGAAACAATATTTATTTTCTGAACCTCTTTTTGCAGAACTTTTTGCACCCTTTATAGTTAATGAATTGGCTTTTCCCTCTCTGAATAGCATTTAGGGCAGTGCTTGTCTTGATCACTCCCAGACCATTCTTCACACAATATGTTTTGCGTGCCCTGCCAAAGGCAGGTATGACCCAGCTGTGTTTAGGAAAAACCTTGCTGATCTGCTGCAGAGAAAAATCCTGGCTGATAAATTTGTGGACAAGCAGGAGACTAGGGAATGATCCAGCTGCTGGTGTTGACATACTCATCTTGAGCAGTCATGTTTAGGCTTTGGTGTAGCAAAGCACTCCTAGTCCATTTTTATTTAATACAATGACTAATTCTCTTAACTGGACTGGGACTAACCCTCCTTCCTACAAACTGCTAGGGACTTCTAAGAAAGATCTGTTAGTGCAAAAATGGAAAAATTATGCTTAAGTTTTTAAAGACTGCTGAATTCTGAAAGATATCCATCTGCACACACCCTGGGAGCAGGAATTGTGGCATTGCATATGCCTTCTATGCAACACTCAATCCAAAAACTGAAACCTTCTACACTTGTAAGTGACAGCAGACGTAACTATTTTGACTAGCAAACCAAAAAATGTATTGACTTAAGAAAGCAGCATTTTCCATTTTGAAAATGTCAAAACAAATAGTTGGCAATTCTGTAAAAAAAGGTCCCTAAGATCTGTTTGTTTGCTCCTTCTTGTTGGAAAAAAAGACTTACAAAAACTCACTGTGAGAAAGTTATTGTTTTGTTGAGTCATTGTTTTCTGAGAAGAAAAAAATATTTAAAATCTTCTCAGCCATCCTGGTAATTCCTGATTTTTGCTGCTCTAATTTCCACAGGTAAAGAAGCATGCACTAGTGATTCCTGGAATTACACATGAATATTTTAGTTTGTCATCTTCAACTCAGATCAGATCAAAATTCTATGACCTTCAACAGTCATCATCTTGCTGTGAAGGGATTTATTATCATTCTGTGATTCTGTGATTTCTTTCAGTTTGACTCTTTGTGCTCTTAACTTTGTTACAGGCCTTTCCTTTGGTGAAAGGATTTCTGTAGTGGCTCCTTGTTAAGCAAGTTATATACAGACCTCTAGAGTTTTTTATTATACTCCATTCAGTTTGAAAACTCCCATAGTAACTAGACCTTTATTCCACATCTCTATCTTGATCAAAATACTGAAAGTTTATGAGGTGATAGACACCCACTCCCTCATATCTTGTATCTGTCACAGGACCCATTAGAGGAAAACTGCTGGATTCCTGTTAAAATGGTTAAGACTGCAGCTTAGCATCTCACAGAACACCAAACAGAAGAATATAGTGGATTCACACAGCAACAGATTGTTTTTCCAAGAAAGACCTAGTCCAGCACAGCTGACCTGGCTTGCCTTGGGAACCCTTTATGGGCTGTCCCTAGCATGGCCATCTCCTGTAGCCACTACTGAGGTGCAACGTGGAAACACTTTTCATACAATGGCTTACTGAGCAAACTGTGCTGCATGCAGAACAGCCTGATGTACTGCTTTCACCACGAAATGTAGAGTTCATCAGTCTCATCTTAAAAATGGTAGCTTCAGAGTGCATGATGGTTTCAGCAATATTCAGTCCCGTCCCAGGCTCAGCTGGGAGGTTCGCAACAAAAGTAGTTGATGAAAGCCTGTGAAAGACACATAAAATAATCTGGAAACCAATTAACAGTTTAATTGGCAAATAAACCTATTCTTTATCCCCAAATGTTTCTGAGGATTGTGCAAGTAATGAGGTGGAAAAGATGAGCATCAAATAAAATTCCAAAAATAGTACAGCAAAAAAAGTGCAAGATAGTAAAAGGTCAAGCTCAAGGAATATGAAATTCAACATTCAACCTTGACTTGTCTGCCTGGGAGATATGTATGGGCTGAAATCTTTATCTCTGACTAACATACAGCATAAGGCCTGAAGTTTTTGTAGTGATATTGCTCCCATTTACACAAAAAAATTAAAAAACATTAGAAATAATATCTGTTTTTAATTGCCAGTAATAACCCCTGAAGCTCACTATCACAAAATTTTACATGAGCATTAATAGGATCCTGATAAAGATTAGTCCTCCCCAGAAAAAGCAACAGCTACTTTACAGAGAATGGAGGTCATAAAGCTGTAAGGTCCTTGCTTCAGGGCATAAACCAACTGCAGACACAGGAAGTGAAGGACAAACTTCTCCCTATGAGCTGATTATCATTTAATGAGCCATCATCATTTTAGTATTAAATGAATGATTGGGAAATTAATTAATTTATTTTCTTGTGTTGTCATATTAACTTGAAGAAAAGAAATCTCCAGGAATCAATGGCTAGCTGATCTAGGCAGAAGTCTGCTGCCTCTCAGGGCTGGAATTAAAACAAATTTGCTCTTTTGCAAGTTATATTTGGCTGTAATAACGTGGAGTGTGTGAGCAACTTCCAATTGTGATACAATGACAAACTCATACATTTGTATGATACATGTACATACACATAAAAACACATACAGTTTTTAACTATTGCATATCTCTGGTTTTGTGCACTTGGACATGGTTCATGTAAGAAATCAGAACTGGGTGGAGCAACACTATCCAGGGAACCAGCACATTCAGAACCATTGAGGATATTCTCAGGAAAAGTGCCATCCAATTGGTCTTAAAGAAATAGTAAAAGCTACATTTTCTCTCCAGAAATACATATGGATGTTGAATACCAAGTAGCAATATGAGCTGCTTTTTCTGTAGGCATAGAAGGAACTGACCGATAAATCTCATTATTTCCAGGCTTAGGACAGTTGAGTCTGCAGAAAGACTTAATATGGAAGAAAGCTGGATTATAAAAACTGTGGGATATGTCTAGGCCAAGCCAGAAAAGCAAATTCTTCTGGGCTGCAGATTGCTTCCACTCAGCAGAATAATACTGGAATAAAGAACAAATTCTGAAAATCAAAAAAAGAGCTTCTAACTCTTCACTCTGTCAGATATTGCTAATACACAGAGAAGCAAAAGAGCAAAGATAAGTCCCCAGAAGGCCATGGGGAAAGATTTGGTTCCTGATGAGGACTTCCAAACCACTGTAAGACTCTTTAAAAGGACTTAAAAATAAATCACTGAGCATTCACTGAGAGATCTATGCAGAATCAGAAAAGTTATGTCTCCTACTCCAGTCTGTTGGAGTTTTACCTTGGATGTCCTGTTCTCCACTAAAACAATTTCCAGTGAGGAGTGGCAAATTAGTTCTGCCTCTTGAGTGTAAGGTTTTGAGAGATATCAAGTATCACTTTTCTGAGAATTTGGGCTTGGCTTCTTCTGCTTTTATTCATCAAAGACTTTCTTCACACCTTGTCCTCTGGCTTCTCTACTGTCTATACTTGTAGTAAAAGAGAAAGGGATTAGAAGAGAGAACTCAGTTAATCCCATGCAATAACAAAAAGCGAGGGGATGATGAATACCACCAATCCTCTCCAAAGAAGGAGAATGACAGACTGGAGAAGAGTACTGAGGAAATATAAAGTGGAGGTTGGACAAGTCCAACTCCAGGACTTCCAGAACTCAAAGCTCTGATCAGGTTGACTACAAATGCCAGGGTGTTCAGGGAGAAAAACACAGGATAAGCCTTTCACAGTCAGTTTCAAAATGATCAGTTGTGTGTTGAATTTTCTTCCTATTACAAATGCATGAGAGCAAATTAAATGGTGATGTACTTCACAAGGTAGAGCTACCTTTCTCCAAAATGCAATGCAGCACCACATCCTAGAAAAATACAAAGTCCAAGTTAGCAGGTTGTATTAATAGATTTTAAACTAAAATGTTTTATCAGAAACAACTTGAATCTAGGAAGTTTCAAATGAAACAGGACAACTCACCCAGCAGGCTGCAAATGAATCCAAGCTCAGCTGTAAGTGCTGTCTCTCACGAGTACAGTCTGTCTTCAGAGTATGAAAAACAAAAATTTCAGCTCTACAGTTCCAGAGCCACAGTGCCAGCAGTCTCAGCTTGGAGTCTTGAGAGATTCTCTCTGTTAAGAAGTTTGAAAAATATCAGGATCACCTGAGCTTCCAGCCCTACAAGTGTGTTTTGGATACCTGCAGGACTACCATGGAATTAGTCCAAACTCAGCTTCTGAGTTATGCAGCTCTTACTTGGAGGTCCATCAGTTTTCCAGGGCTACTCCAGCTGTCATGACTGAGCTGGAAATTTCTAGGTTTGTCTTCCCAGACTTAAATTACATTCTTTACCATTTTTTACAAAACACCTTATTGAAGTTACTTTCTTTTTTCTTCCCTGTAGAAAACTCAAAATGACAGTTTTATTCTTTTATTTCTTTTAAGCCCTCAGAAACAGAACAGTTTTACTATCTAGAGTTCCCTATAAGATCGAAACTTACACAATTGAACTTTTATTCCTCTATTACCTCTGGGTTTCTTTTTGCTCTCCTTAATTTTGTTTGTTGTCATTGTCCTTCCTTCCTTCTTTTGTTTCTTCCTTTGTTTGTTCATTCATTCATTCTTTCATTCATTCATTATTCCTTCCTCACATAAATGGCTGAGACAAAGGCCTGTTGGTTTCCTCTGACTTCTCTTTTCATGCATGTCAGGGAAGGTTTTTCCATGGCACAAAGTAGTGCTATTAAATTTTCAAAACATTTTATTATGTATTTGAAACACGCCAAAGTGTTTGGGACATCTACCCTCCGCAGCAGCAAGTGGAAGCCACGTGAAATATTATAAGATGTCTAAAATGGAATAAGATATTTGAGTCTGGGCAACTGAATCCTAAACCAGAGCATCTTGCTGCAAGTTCAGAGATTACTCTGACACAAACACGTGCCATAATCTTCTCAGTTCAACCACCTGCATCCAATGGCTCAGTTGTCAGACCTGAGCCCTCTGGTGTTTTATTGGTAAATGCTGAAATATTTTAGTATCTGTGCTTGTGGTACTGGAATAAAGCTGGTTTTGGCCTTTGTCACTTTTAGTTCACAGCAGTGATCAAAACAGCACTCTGCAAATTCTTTGGAGCCTTTCCTGCTACAGGCAATAGGAGATTTGCCACTAACTTCAGCAGAACCATTTATGAGTGCCACGTTTAATTACCACATAATTCAGAGTGTCTAATAGGATTGATGTGTATCTGAATTAAAACTGCAAATAAAATAGTGCTGAGGGATAGAAGCAGAGAACAGACTTTAAATCTCATTTCAGGACTTGAGCGCAAGTGGCAGAAAATACCATGGGCTTCACAGACAGGGAAGAACTTGGCATGAGATAAAAGGCTTAAGCCAGGATTCATCCAACTTCCAGTGTTGCTCAAAGGATGAAACCATCTGAGATTTATATATTCATTGCTTGACTTGCCCACACAAGGCTTTGAATGGCACTGGAATTTGGTTTTTAGAGGACATCAGAAAGACTGATGCAAAATGTTGTTGGATGAACAGTCTGCAGGGGGCTTCTGGCTGGTCCACCAGGCTTCTGAGCAGTAAGACATTTTGGGATTGAGAGTGATTCTCTTCCAGATTCACATAATCTCATTTGGAGCTTTCCCTCTGTTAGAATGCAATGTGAGACAGGCTTTCAAGCCCTTTCCTCTGGTGCTAATCCTCCAAGGAATATTGACTCAGGGTTTTAAAGAACTGCTGAAAAAGTGACAAGTCAATGAGCATTGCTCCTTTCCCTGCTGGTCTGCTCGAGTGAGCCCAGTGGGGCTAGGAGAAGCAGAAATAAAAAGGAGAGAAAACAAAAACCCCTGAACCAGAAACACTATACTGCTGTTTAAATTAGGAAGATCAGGACAACAGAAGCATAGGCTATTTGTGGCCCCTTAAGAAATCCTATTGTTCTTGCTGTCCCTGTAACTCTGCTGTCCAGACCAAAGCAGGTGGCTGCTGTACCCTGTAACACATCTCTCCCTCGTGTGCTAATGTCAGGGGAGGATAGTGCCACACTCCCATTTTTTAAAGAATTGAACATTGAGGTGATAACCCTGTCTCCTCCTCTTCCCAGTGTTTTGGAGAGAAAAAAACAGCCTGCCCATTGCCCCTGCAGAGGTGTACAGTGTCACAGCCAGCCAGGAGCCTCATGCTGCTCTTTCTGCTTTTTCGGGGTGGGGACTGAGAATAGCTGAGACTAGCTGAGAGCCATGTTGCCTCTTGCAGAGGTGAAATCCTCAGTTTGCCAGTTCTGCCCTAGTGGGTGAGAGACAGAAGGAACTCCCTGTCACAGGACCATGACATGAACCAGCAGCCAGAGCTCCCAGATGGGACCCAGGGAAGCAAAGAGCTTCGTCAGCTCAGCCTTAGTGTCTTGCCTGTATTTAGGTTTCAAATTGCTTCAAGGCTCAAATGCACATTCCCACTTTCTTTACCTCCTGCCAGTTTTGTCTCTGCTCAAGTATCTTCTGTGAATGTTGGTTTAGGAATCTTCACCCTTTCTGTAGCAAGTGTTAACTTTTTTCTGGAAAACTGCAGAATTCACAGCCCTGGGAACTGAAATTTTCAATGCACTCACAGGCCAAGCAATAATGGCTTCTTTATATGTGTCTCAGGGCAATGTTTGGTGGAGGATCTAAATTTCCTGTATTGTCTCCTTGATTCCTTGATTACTCAGCAGGGGGTGTCTCTGCTATCAGTCACTGGGAGGCAGAGAGGCATTAATATCTGATACTTAGACTGGGCAAGAGCAAGAAGTGTCACCTGGGTTAAGAAGAGGTTACTAACTGCCGACAAACTTAGCAATCAGCTTGGATTCAAACTGATTGATATTTTCCATCCTTTCCTCCCTCCATCCCTCCTCTCATTTTCTTCCCCTCTCACTTGATTTGTTTCACTTTTTTTTTCTTTTAAAACTGAAGATATAAAAACCTTTCTCAAATTCTCTCTCTTGTAGAAAATATCTGGAGAGCACACATTTCAGTCAATATGTCATCAGTGCCAGTACTGGGCCAGAGATTAATTTTCGGAGTATAATATAGTTTGTTATTTTGGGTTAAGGAGGTTATAACAGGTTGTATATAATTATTCTTGCTTAGCAATTTTATCTAATAATAGTTGCAAAAGAGTAGCAAAGATTAATTAAGGAGGCAAAGGAAAATCCAGCAGAAATGACATCTGAAGCAACAGTATTTGTTTTATGTGAGCCACAGGTTCTGTAAAAGAATGTTCTGCTCTTCATCATAAGATGGAAATAAGTATCAGGGAAGTGACATGGAGAAGAACTGGGGTTTAAGGGGGGGTGTTAGTGGCATGACTAATCAAGCAGATAGAAGAAATTGAATAAGAGCCACACTTTCTCCAGAGTCACAAAATGATGGAAATAGAACTGTTGTTACAGATGCTAATTAACAAGGCTCAGTACCTCTCAGCTTTGGAGTTCAAAACAGTGGGAAGTCTATGCAACAAGCAGCATGAATTTCACACACCCTGACTTGTCCTAAAGAAATTCTTTGTGGCTGCCAGTGGCATAACATTATCACAGACTGCTGTTATTATTCTTTTTGAGAAAATGTTTTTCCATGTTATTAACTTCTCAAACTATCAAGCATATGTATATATGTAAATCCCTAATAAGTTTACATGTGTTTTGTGCCCATCTGGACATGACATGGGTAAGGTCAGAACTGGATTATTGCATTCATCTTCTGGTAAGATGTCTCAAAAGATGAGGATCCTAGAGACAGCTCTCCTCTTTAACTCCTTGTAAAAGAGTAGTTATAAAAGCCTTTCAGCCAGGAAATCCAGGTTCTTGCACTTGGAAGTTTGTTGAGTCAAGAAACTCTCAGTAGCATTCATGCTCTGTTTTCAATAACCACTGAATAGGAGTAAGTTACAAATCTTGTAGGGAAGCTAATGTTATACCTTTGCTTTTAAGGGATATCTAAGACAATAAATTTATATTACTATCAGTCTGATACTGATTTCAAGACTTGAATAGCAAGGACTTAAAGGAGTGAAATAATACCAGCTGATATGGAAACCAGGTATTTTTGAACTGACTTTTATAGAGTTCTCTGAATAAGTGTATAAAAGGCAAATTAATACTGAAAAGGTTTATTTCTGTTGGACTGCATAGAAATGAGCTATTTGATCTGTACTATTCATGGTATTTATCAATGTTTAGGAACTAAATGCAGTCTCAGCTGATAAATTTGGTGTTGACTGCAAGGTCAGGAAAACAGGATGAAATAAGATAGGTGATTGATATAGAGTTATTCAAATCACCTATTAAAGAGTTTAAGTGAATAAAATTAATTTGCCTTTCTGTGGTCTTTTGGGAATTAGACATCCAAATCTGACCCCCAAGAACACTTTGTGATCAGCAGAGAGCAGTGCATGCCTCCAAAGAGTGGTTTTTCTCATCCTGAGAGGATGATATTTTCCCCTTGATCAGAAAGAAACATAGCTGTTAACTTGGAAGTACAGCAATTACCAGCATCAAACTGGTTAAAACTCTGAGAGTTGCTAAAGGATAGCAACTCAATCCACTTAGGAGAAGATTGAAGGATGATTTTGTCCTATGCATAAAGAAAAGTGATGGCTGATAGTTACATACATGTGTTTTCAGATCGGAAGTAACTTATTTTTAACAGCAAATGATATTTATTTCTCAAAAGCTTTAAGGAGAGTTGATCTAGATCTTGTGTAAGGTTTTTGCATAATTAAACAGGACTCATCTTCATTAAAACTGTGATCATGCTAAAAGGAACACATTCAGTGAAATCCATGACCTACAATTCCTAAGTCCAGCCACAAGCTTGAAGCACACATTTTTTGCTCTACCAAGGACTAACTGTACACATTCCTCTCTTTAGGCTCTAACAGTATAAGGACAGGCATAGAAGAATGGGAGAGGGAGCAGAATCAACCATGCAGCAAAATATACCTGAATTCTTTGTTAAGATTTTACTTTGCATCAGATGTAACTTCTGATCAGCTAGGCTAAATTGAATAAAAAAAATATTTTGTGCATGTACATATTTTCTGCTTTTATTCCATAAATACAAAGCTGCTTGCCTGTGAACAATGACTTTCTGTTCTGACCATACCTCCAAAAATCAGGCTGTTAGCCAAAATTAATACAGCATTCCTACATTTTTCAAGAATTATTAATGAGCATATGCAAAATCAATCCAGTACCCATCCCTGGGGAAGTCCAACCCTATCTGTCTCAAGTCCTTCTGCTTCACCCCATTGACCCCTTCTTTTTAATCATGCTCCAAATCTCTTCTTATTAATAAATTTTCCTTATGAAGTAGTCATGTTCCATGGGGTACCAACACTCTCACTGTGATCCAAATCACTTTTTGCACATGTCAGTTTTCTGATTCCCAGAGAATCCATCCCCAGAAGGGTCTGGGCAGTGATAAGCCTCCCACCAGCCTTCACTGAATTCACTTCTGGTTTTGCTGCTCTGCTATGATAGGTATGAGCACCAGATCTGAGCACTTCTCCTTTTCCAGCAAACTTGGAGTTTTAACAAAAGCTTGATTTTCTCAGAGAGGATCTGCTGGAGCTAACCCAGGCTCCTTGCCTGGGAGCTAGAGTGCTGTTCCAGCAGAGATGAATTTCCTTTGATAGGAAAGTAATTTACTTCAAAACCAGAAGCAAATTACTTCAGCATCTACTAATAACCTCTCTATTTAAAGAACTCAAAATATTTTATTTATTAAATTCAGCAATTTGTGATTCAAAACAAAACAAAACAAACAAACAAACAAAAAAGACAAATAAAACTAATATTTTCTACTCCTCAGTTTAGGTATGGAAAAAATTAATTCCTAATTAATATTAAAGTGCTGCTGGTACTTTACATTGGAGATTGTAAAGGTTATTAAGAAAAAGAAATCACTGGAGATACATACAAATGTATGGCTTCCATTTCACAGTCCTGGCTGGGCTAGATTAAAAGGTCTTTAGAATGAATTGTGTCTGTAGATGAATCAGATGGCATTTTCAGAATTGCTTTGGGGCAGATTTTTCAGATGTTTTAATATTTCCTCTGTTGGGTGCTGCCCATTTAATACCAGAGCTGGGCAGAGCTCCAGAAGGCACTGCTTGTAACCCCAGTTCTGCCAGTGCCTCCCCTTCTGCACACACCACTCTGCTTCTCTGAGCTTTTCAACCTTCCAAATGGAGTCACAATGCTGATCATAATGTATTCAAAATGTGCTAATAAAGTTTGTGCTAGTCTAAGCTGGAAATGATCAATGAAGGTAGCATTTATCTCTGCTGGCATCCATGTTACATCTGTGCTACTTGTAGGATGGGTTTCATCTGAGCACACTGAGGTTATCTGAAGTACTTGAAGTCCATTTAAAAACCGTGGTGAGAAATAACCAATCCTAAATCATAGCTCATCTGATTTAGATTACATGTCTGCCTTCAGATAGGCTTAGCAAAGGAAAAGACATTCCTACAATATAGATGTCTAAAGCTAGAAGATGCCAACACTACCCAAAGTGATTAGCAGTCAGAGCCTATAGCTTTCAGAGATTTAGATTCCTTTATCCATTTTATATTAAAGAATTTTACCTGGATAATTTTGCTTCAACCTGTATGCTCAGAAGTCAATAATAAAACACCGGGCCCTTGAAATACCCTCATGTCATGTCACTTAAACAATTCAAAGGTTGATTTTCTCCCTTTGCCTGAGAAATAACTAAAGAACAAAGCTTTCATGAATTCTCATTTGCAAATTGTAATTGCTTCAGGAATAGAAACACTTAACACACATTTCTGACATTCACATATTTTTTTTAAAAAGAGGAAAGAAAACCCAACTAAAGAAAAAAACCACTACTGACTCCTGGAATCCATTAACAACACTCAGACCTTATAGTAAGAAATGTAAAGGTTGTGTAGGCTAAGTTATTTAGACTCTGATGCCCAAAAAAATTGTGTAAAAAGATGCCAGTAAAAATACAGCTTTGAACTACAACATAGTTGAAATGCATGCATATGATACAATTTAGAACAAGGTTTACTGCCTGTAAATGCCATGCAGTTTCTATGCCTCCAAGAACTATGTGAAGCATAAGGATTTACTAACTGTGCTGAATTTTCAATATATGTCAGAATTATGGCTGTACAGAACACAGAATCATTGAATAGTTTGATTTGGAAGAACTTGAAAAGTTCACCTTGTTTCAGCCCCCTGCCATGTGCCTACCTTCCACCAGACCAGGTTGCTCCAAGCCCCATCCAACCTGGCCTTGAACGCTTCCAGGGGTGGAGCATCTACAAATTTTCTGGGCAGCCTGTTCCAGTGCCTCCTTGCCCTCAGATTAAAAAATTTCCTACCCTCTCTTGGTTTAAAACCATTTCCCCTTGTTCTATCATCACGTGCCCTTGCAAAAAAATTCCCCTCCAGCTTCCTTGTGGGCTCCTTTCAAACACTGAAAGGCTGCAGTAAGTCACCCTGGAGCCTTTTCTCCTCTAGGCTGAACAACCCCAGTCTCTGAGCCTTTCCTCACAGGAGAGGTGTTCCATTCACCTAAGCATCCTTGTGGCCTTCTCTGGACTCCCTCCAGCAAACCATGGCAGTGAGTCTTCACAGGGGCTCATCTAAGATCTTAACCAGAAACCAGAGCCTTCCTTTTTCTCTTAAATTCCTCAGAAGCCCAAACCTCAAGACAAAACTCAAGGTCATGACAGGGTTCCCTCTTTTCTCTGTCAAAACCCACAGTTCACCCACAGAGCCCAGAACTTCAAGGCAGAAGTAACATATTAGAAAAGTATTTAGTCTCACAGGTAAAGGGAATCTCATTGGAGTGATTGGGAAGTTGCACAGTTAATTAGACTGTACTATTTAAGATCTTTTGTAGTCAAAGGAAAGAGAGGAATTTCTGAAAAGGCAACTCCTCCCATGGTAATGAGATTTCTGCACCTATGTTTCTAAGATAAGCAGGACAAATCATGCTTTGGAGATGCCTGTCTTTCTTGATTGATTAAAAAGAAAGCCTAGAAAATTGACTTAGGCTTATCATCTTTTAAAAGTCTCTAGTTAGATGAAACAAAGGAGATCCTAAGGCTGAAATGTAATGTAATGTGTGCTCCAAACCATAGTTGTAGCAGGTGCTTAACTTTTGCTTACAGGGGAAAAGAAACTTCAACTTTTATCTGAACTGCACACAAAAGTATGAGCAAAGAGCTAGGATTTTCTTTTGTGAGTACTGTTATCACACTTGGCAAAATGAAAGCTTTGTAATGAGGTTTTGTTTTTGCCTCATAAAAATTTCATTGAATTTCTACTTAAATAATCCACAAGGAAGAGATTATTAAGATAAAGCATTTTCATTTATTAGCACTCTCAATATCACGAGAAGCAAAGATTTCAATTTGTTTCCTTTATTACATATTTTTAGCTATATGTACTAAACTAGGCTATATTTTAAATTAACTTTGAGTGATACCTTTCTCTTTTACCAACAGGATTTTTTAGGTGGATCACGTAATAGCACCTTTAAATTTAGGTTCATGGGAAATGATGGCAGTTTAAAGTTTGATTTATATTGCCAATTATAAATATAAAAATGTCAATCTGTGGAATAAAAGAAAAATTTTTGTTTTGACAAAAATGAAATTTTTGTATGAAAATTGGTCTAATATATGTTTTTATGAAAGTTAGATGAGAAGACAGTTTCCTGAAAAGTTTGCAAATTAAAGATGAAAAGGGAAGACATTGCTATTCTATCTGAACAGTGGATTAGCGAGTAAATTGTAGATAAAGCAGCATAAAACACCCAGTTCAATTTCACAGGGTCAGTATTTACAAATATCTATAAACCCAGGTTAACTTAACCTGAAGGATATATTTTTTTCAGGCACAGAGGGAAAAGGAAATATATTCAAACCAAGAGAGTATTTGAAATCATTCTCTTTAGCATGCTCAGGAACACCAACCTACACATAGGAAGGATAGTTTGGCTGTGAAATCAGATGCCTTCTTCTTTGTGAGTAACAAGGTAAGATGGAGACTGGCTTAACTTCTTTCTGGGTTTTTGGTTTAAAGCTAGCCACGAGAACACCTGAAAACGTATATTCTTTTAATGTGATAGAAATTCTAGAAACAAAGATGAAGTAAAGTCTTTATGCAAGTCTTTATGTAGAAAGTTAGACTGTAATAACTTATACTGAGTTTATTTTGAACCATTTGAATTTCAATTGTATGCCATTTTGTCAGAAAAGTCATGTCTGTCTCAGACACATCGTTCTGAATCTCATTATTGCACAACTGCAGCAATTGCATGTGGAAAATATTTATCAGAATCAAATAAACTGCTGAAAATTTAAATCATAGAAAATTTAGTTCTCTTTTCAAAGATGGTTCTTTGCTTAATTTCTTGGGAATTAAACCTGGGAATTTTAAAAGAAATAAGTTTGAAAATGTTTCTTCATTTGTTTTTTGATGGTTTTCTTTTTCTGTCTCTCATTTTTGTGTATTTGTATATAATCTTTTGCATATATATCTGAGGAAAAGGGATTGATATAATATTCTAGATTACCTTGAACAAATAATGTCTTCTTCTTATTTTATTTCATTTTGATCCTACCATATATGTGGATAAGAGAAAAAAACACCCCTACCCTGGTGTAGCTTTTCCCCCATGTGACCATATCACAGACTGGGAAGCATGTGCCAGTGCTTCTAATATCATAAACAGAACCATAACTGTTTAGTCAGAGACATTTTGAATTACTCCATTTCCTCCTTCAGGTCTTTGGATTCAATTCAAAACTGAAGCCAATAGATATTGCATCATAAAATCTGTGGCTTTTATCCATCAATTTAATTCAGGATTTTGCTTTTAACCATTCATAGAATAACAATACTTTTTGATAAATGTAAAATAGCAGTTGCTTAAGAAAATGACATTTGATTAAACAGTATTTTCTTTGAATAACTTTAATTATCCAATTAATAGGTATTCAGAATCACAATGGATGCAATTGAGGAAAACTCAGAAAATGAATTATACCTTGAATGCATCCTCTAATCACTTTAATAACAAAAGCTCACAGCATTTTTCTAATTTTGGTAAGAAAATTACTTGGTTATTGTTCCTACTTAAATTAATAAGATTTTTGCTATTATGTGCATTTTCACATCACTGGGTCATAAATCTTGGAAAAGAAACATTCTGAAGTGGAAATACAGAGACAATAAGGAGGACAGGGGAAGATCTATGGATGTCATCTATCTGGATTTCTGGAAAGCTTTTGACACAGGCTCCCTAAAGCATCCATCTCTAAATGTGTGAGAAATGGATTTGATGGATAGCCAGCTCAGTGGATGAGGAATTGGCTGGATGGCTGTGTCCACTGAGGAGTGGTCAACAACTCAATCAGGGGTCCATGTTTGACCCAGCACAATTTCACATCCCAGAATAACCAGCTGGGGTTGGATGAGACCTTAAAAGTCAGGCATGGACCTGCTGAAGTGAGTCCAGAGGAGGATGATGAAGATGATCATAGGGGTGGAGCACCTCTCTTCTGAGGAAAGGCTGAGAGAATTAAGGCTGTTCAACCTGGAGAAGTGAAGGCTCTGGGGAATTTTATTGCAGCTTTTCAATACTTAAAGGCAGTACATAAGAGAGATCAGGAATAGGGCCTGTTGTGCTAGGACAGCGATTTTATACTAAAGGAAGGTAGATTTAGATTAGGTATAGGGGAAAATATTTTCACTAAGAAGGTGGTGAAACAGTGGCACAGTTTGCCCAGAGAGGTGGTGGATGCCCTATTCCTGGAAGCATTGGGCAGGGCATAAGTGACCTGGTCGAGCTGAAGATGTCACTGCCCACTGCAGAGGAGTTGGGCTACATGACCCTTAAAGGTCCCTTCCAACCCAAACTGTCCTACAGGAGAAACTATGACAAAGGAAAAAAGAAGTAATTAGTTTTAAGGATTCAGATATGGGTATCTGAATTCTGCATATCTATCATATGTAGGAAAGATATGCATTCAGACCTTCAGATAGTGAGAAACTGTTTTGCTAAAGTGCAGACATCTCTGCAAAAATCTTGTATATATCCTTCTTCATTTAATAATCCTGAATTAAGTTTCTTCCTATCACTAGGTACAACAACAACAACAACAATAACAACAACATCACTTACAACTTGTGTAAGTCCACATAAAAACTATTTTTGTATCTGATTATGTTTTGGACATGGTTTGGTGCACCCTTGACTGCCACTGGTTTCAGTGGGAGTTGAAATTTCTCAGCACTCTGTATAGCAGGGCTTGGAAGGACAAGCAGAGGAGAAACTTCACAGCATGTGCTCTTCATGGAGCACATGCCAGCTACATTAGGATTTTCACAGTATTCCTTCAAGACATTTAGCTGCCACATGTTGCTGCACTGAAGGTCAGCACAGGACATATAGCTTCAATATTCTCTCATCTGGAGCTTCCAAACCAATGCTCTCTGTGGATTTGTGTCTCTAATCTCCCCAGGCTAAGGATACTTGACCAATTTTTAATCTCTCCCCGAGCTCTCCCTTGGGGTTCAGCCTGGGCATTCACTGAACAACCTGCCCCAGGCTGCTCACCTGGCTGCATGAGACAAGGGCTAGCAATCTAGCTGGGATCAGGGAACGAGGGAGAACTTGATTTAGACCTTCCTTCTGTGGAAATAAAAGTGGTTTTGTTACTTCCAGAGTAAAAGTTTACATGGTGTTTTATTTGACAACCAGTAAAAATATACCTTAACGAGGTTTATGCACTTTAATTGAAGCTCTCATGAAATTACTTCTATGTTTCTTTTTTCTTGGTTTGTGGGTTTTTTTGTTTTTTTTTTCCTTATATCCTGTTACAGCCTCTCTTAAAACTAATGACCCAGGCACTCTCCTCCTGAGCTACAATAAACAAAAGGGAAGAGATAAGAAAATCTCTGCACCTCCCTTAGAGCCAGGGCATCCTGCAGATATCTCCCAGTGGTTGTCATTAGCCCTAGTGGAAAACAGCTGAGCCCCAGCACAGCCACACTGCTCTTCACCAAGCAGGTATTTGTGCCTGAAAGGGAATGTATTTGCAAATATTCCTTCTGTATTACAAGTGTCAGATATTTGACCATGTAGACTAACTTTGGTGCCATAGGGATAAGCTAAGCTCAAACTTCACTCCGAAAGGAAAACTTATCACTGCATCAGGAATTTCTTCTTTCACTTAAAGAATACATGCATAATGTGTGCAAGCCTGATGGATGGATTTATTTATGTCTGATATCTCATATATAAACTAGTTATCAAGGAACTATTAATACACAGGAAAGATACAAAGATAGCTCTAGGATGAAGCATACTCCATCCTTAAAAAGGCACTTAGCACAGGTAGGATGATTCACTATCTATGGTGCCTTCCTCTCTCCATTGATGGTATGAAAACTAAGGACATGACTCATCTGATCTCAATTAAATGTCATATTAGGAGAGGGAGGAAATGTTCCCCTAAAATAACTTTTTTCCCCAGTGATGACTATAAAAGAAAAGAGAATCATGTTCTCAGGAATGGATATTCAGTTTTAGTTAGATGAACTCCACCCTATTTATCTAAATATGTGATTCTTGGGTTTCTTGAGCAGGGCCAGGAGCTGAACTTGATGATCCTGGTGGCTCCTTTCCCAGTCACAATATTCTGTGATTCTATGAAATTTTATGGGACTAAAGTTATATAAAATCAATCCATTTGAGATTATTGTTCACCAAGAATGCGTTAAATTCCAGTTGTAACAAGGTTTTTTCACTTTGTTTCTGGACTATTTTTGGTCTTTTTATGCATACTGTTTATCATATTAGCTCCTTATTCTTTACTTGGCTTTGAGTTACAATCCCTACACAAAAGATCTGTACAGTCATGTTGGATGAGGCCAGAAATCCTGTCTGTAGTGATGGCCAAGAGAAGATCCCTTTTGGAAGAGCATGGGAACCTGAAAACAGTTTTTTCACTTGTTACAGCCAAATAGTTGTAGCCCAGGCACTTTAGGGTCTGGGTTTTATTTCCAAATAAATTTCAGGCCTTGCAGGAGGTTAAGGTTTAACTTTGAGCTGGATCTCCATTAAAAGGCAATTTTCTCTGACCAAGATATAAATAGGTATGTGCTCCTTTTCCACGAGTGTCAGAAAGCCACTGGATGCACAGGTTGCACCATGGGCTCCCCGTGTGCCAGAAGGGAGCCCCTGACAGGGAAATCAGCAATGCCTCATCTGTGCTAACCTCATGGGTTGGGTATCTGAATTTGATCAGGTCAGCATGCTGCAGGATCAGACAGACCTAAACTTTGTGCAATATTTTATCTCCAGCACATAGTGCTTTAAAGCTCAGAAAGTCATTAAACTCCAAGATGACACAGGGAATGCCTAGTGGGATTAACCTTCAAAAACTAATTACCAAGGAGATCAACAGAAGGCAGCCTGCATCACCACTGTTGTGACAGCCTATGGCATGTGGCATCAGGAAATATTGAATAAAATACCTGATTCACTGCAGATCCTTTTCCTATGTAGATAGAGTTTTCCAAATGATTATCAATGACAGATCAATGGAAATCAGGTTGCTAATTACAGATAGGGGTCTGGGTACAATTGCTATGATGATTATTTTTATTTTATCCTTTTTCCTGTAGTTTATAGGAAAGGTTTTGAATGAAGTATTTCACTAGGAACTAGGAAGGGTCAGCTCCCATGTTAAAGAAAAGGAATGGGCCTGCCTCACCTCATTGAGACACCCACTGAGCAAATCACCCTGAAGTTTCAGTCATGATTTATGAAGAGACAAAAACTTGATGAGTATCTGATTTGTCTGAATCATCTAAGGCCGATAGCACCTTCAAAATGATCACCTTTTTTCCCCCCTACTCTATCTCTCTTGAATATTTAAAGATCTTCAGATGGCTCTCTGGAATATACAGTATGGGTTTTAAATATGGTGAGATGGATTCCAACTGCATACCAAACACATGGCACAAACAAAGGGTGAGCTTATGCAAGGGGCAGTACTCCATCAGCTGCCAACCCCAAACCAATACAGACTAATATTATCTGGAAATCTGCTAATTGCTCCTCAGATTTCATGTCCCTTGGATGAACCTGATCCCACATGGAGTGATAAAAAGCCAGGCAGCAGATTATATTGCATAATATATACAGAGATATGTCATATCACCGTTAACTTATTCCAGTTTCTGGACACAAAACTTTTAGACTTATGCAAGTAAAAAAATCCTAAAGAAACAAATTGGTTTTCCCAATTTTCTGCAAATGCTGTTAGGTTAACAATCTCTTGAATTGGATACTAAAGTTTGAACAAAGCATTGGAAAGCAGAAATCCCAAAGTTCATACCGGCAAAAGTAAGAATGCCAGTAAGCTCAGAACTCTGCAGAGTCTTGCAAGCTAGACACATTTGCAGAAGCTACCATCTAGTTGATGCTGTGATCAGAATTCTGGGAACACATGTTAGGTATATAAATATTTTTAAATCAATCTGATGATAGTACTAGTTCAGACCATGCCCTGACTTTAAGAGATCCTCGGGGAGGACTGAAAACAAATTAGTGCATTTAATTACCTTTCTGAAGTTCCCAAATAAAATAAATGTCTATTGAATTTCACCCCTCAGTTTAAGTCTATATTCAGAAATGCTATTACATTTTAATTAAAGTGAACTAATTTTTCCCTTTGGTGGTTATTCTATCTTGATGATTTTTTTTTTTAAATTATTCTTACAATTGAATAAAGATGCTAATTGGGGATTAGTTTGCAATAACAGCTGACAGGCCCTGAGGATATGGATGCAGAACAATCCACAAGGCAGCATGGGGAACCCTTCTGTTACCAGGAGTGATCCTCTTCGTTCCCAGCCAGAGACTGCACTCTGCAGTGATCTTGCTTTGGAGAGAGATTCTTCTGCCTTAGAACCTGCACACTGCTGCCTTCCAGATGGTGCCTGGGCCCAGGCAGAATAAAGGGAATTCAGCTTTTACACGATAATGTTCCAGCTTTGGAACAGGAGCACAGTATTTGATTGAACATTGAGAGCCTTCAAAATGTTAATAAGGACATTGCACAATATCTGAATAAGAGCAAAGGGATTTGTCTCTTTGAGGTTATTTAGCTTGACATTTCTAACATTGGAAAGAAGATGTTCAGTGGTGTCAGTTTATTTATTTGCAAAAAAAAAGCCCTTAGATAATTCAATATTGGGTAGTGATAGGGAATCCTATATCCTCTCACAATGTGAAAATACCAAATACCACTAAAAACCAGGCAAGTAGGAATGGAGATATTCAAGTAACTCTTCTGACCCTAAAACTGCAAAGATCTTTATGTGTCATATTAATTCATAATTTTGTTTGTTATTGTATTAAAGGGACACAGGTTATTCTCCTAGTCTGCATAAAAATAGGGGTTCTATTTGTCAATGTTTATTTATATACTCCAGCTGGAGAAAAAAGCATAATCTCAGAAGATCTTTGACTTAAATTACATGATCTTCTTACCAAACCCTTCCCTGAGTTTACCTATGAATTGAGAACACAAACTCTCTGCTTGCCAGCTGCCTGCCTGTGGGGGGTTATCTTGAGCCCTGTGAAAATATTGTATCCTCAGTGGGACAAAGGTCTTTGAAGTTTAACTGAGCACAGATGTTTTCCTTAGGCTTTACTTGAAAGCTGTGACAACTGAACTCTTTCTGCAGTGTGACCCATGCTTTAAAAGAGATTTCTTCAAATAAGGTAGGACTGAACCCTAAACTTGTTTTCTCTTCCAAAACTCTATCCCTAAATGTTTAAAAAGGAGATTAATAGAAGATATTAATATAGGACATAAGCATATATCAGGTAATATATCAAGAGGAAGAAATCAAGAAATACATAAATATTTCATTCTTTAATATTTTTTGTACTCTGAGCATTTGAAAAAGATATCTTTCAGCAACAATGAAATTGAGTTAATTTGGATTTTATTGAGTTTTTAATTTGTTATGCTGACTTTTAAGCAAGATGCAGTGTTCATGGTACAATGTAATGAGTTAATGGGACTCCTAACCCTGGAAAATTTGAAGACAGTATATTTGGTAAGATTTCTCTTTTCTTTGGAAAATTAAAGTGATCTGTTGAAATCTTGGTTGATAACCACAAAAAAAGGTAATGAACTAGATTTAAATACGTGCATGTACAAGTCAGCAGAACCTTATTCTCAAATTGTCCCATTGATTTCTGGTTCACTGGGACAATACTTGAAACACAGTACAGAGACTGATACAGTTTAAGGAAAGTAAATATGCTGAGGAAATCTTGGAACTGATTCTGTAAGAAAGGAGTCAATGGCATTATCTGGGTTTAGCTGTGTAGTATAGAAGTAATTTTTGAAAAGGCCTGAGGGTACCTCTTTTCTGTCCTTGGAGAATGCCATTGAATGCCATTGCAGTAAGCAATAGCAATAGTGAAACAAAAGAGGACATGTGTTTTCATGTGGACTAAATAAGCTCCTCACATGGTTTGAGAACTCACATGAGAGGCACTAGAGTCAGATCCTGGCAGGAAGCCCTGCTGGAAAGGACCTTCCAGGTGCCCCAGCACAGCCTCTGCCTTCTGGTGGTACCAGCTGCACCCACACCACTGCTTCCATGCTCCTGTCTCATCTGGGGTTACAAATCCCTAAAGATGGAGGTATCTCATCTTCTCAGGCAAGTTGTTCTGATGTTTAACTGAGTGTTCCTATCCCAGCTAAGCCAAGCTTGCTGAGACCAGAAGCACAGGACTGTAACACAGAAGTGCACGAGTGCCTGTAAGCTCCCGCGATGCTCACAGTTCCAAGTGCAGCAAAGAAGATGTTCCTCCTCTCTGTTGTTGGTCCTCTCTGAGACTCAGTGCCTGCTGTGGCACTGGTGGGGAAGGCTGGTGAGTCATTCCAGCCACCTATAATCCAGCAGAGCTGTGAGTCTATTTCTGCACACAGTCAACAGATGGGAGAATTCAGAAACGCTGAATTTGGCAGGCATTACTGGAAGTCTCAGCACGGCCCTCAGTCAATTAGGTAACCCAGCCTTATGAACAGAGTGACTAAGGGCCATTAGCTTATGAGAACCAAAGACAGTCCACTTCTTAACCCCAGAGGCACAACAGCTCTATATAGGTATCAAAATTGGTTTGTCTGAAGTAAGTAATCAAGAAAAAGCAAGAAGTGATTTACTGAGGGGTTTAAAATAGAACAGGTTGGCCAACAACAATAGCTTAGCTCTCCAGAGCACCTTGTGCCCACACTGTACCTAAAACAAGCTTTGCATAATAGAGGAGACTTCACTTCCAGATGAGTACAGTTATAGGGTCCCTGGAGGGGAAAGAACAAGCAAAGAGAGGAGGCTTTTCATCATAATTTATAAAGACTTTAGGGGTCTATTTAAAATGGTAAATGCTGCTTACCTTCATTTTACAACACTTTGAGGTACAGACCTTTGCAGAATACACTATTTAACTGTTTGGGATTATTACTGGTTAGGGTCTTTCCTTTTAGCAGCCTCCCTCATTTCAAAACCCTTCATATTTTCCCATTACCACACTAGATACATTTTTTTTTAATTTTAACTTTGCCTTATTAAAGTAGCAAAAAGCCATGAATGCAAACATATTTAAAATAAAAAACAATTTTACAAGTAAATCTAAAAAGTACAATGCTGGTTCCTCTATTCAAATGGTAAATTGAAAATTCCAGACTAAATCAACTCATCTAATAATGAAATAAAAGGTAATTAAGTGGACCTGTCAAATGAGGGTTAGAGCTAAATACAGCAGCCCTTGATCCTGCAGAGTAAATCTTGACTTGTGTGAACAGTTGCTCTGCTTTACTGGGGGAAAGGACCTGTGGGATCACACCCAGAAATTACTGCTCCAGTCCTGGGATTTGGACTGAATCTATGCATCTCTGCAGCTCTATGATAGATGTAGAAATGCATATGTAAGTATCTCTTGAATCAGGCAGGATTCAAAATTAAAGCCATATATTCTATTCAGTGTCCAAATGAAAATCTCTGATTATTTGAATATAATATTACTTGCCTCTAGCATGAACAATGACACATTGAATTTCAACATGGAAATTCTACTCTTTTGCATTTTATGTTGTTTTCTCATTCTATTTTTGCTTCAGATATATCAGCTGTACAAAAGAGAGCTGCTGGATGCACTCTCTGGGTTGGGTGCTGTACCTTTAGAGACCACTGTCAGTTATGAGGAGTTTGGAAACACATTCCAGATTGGGTCACTGCCCTCGCAGAGATCTCTGTGATTGTACTGTGTAAATCCTTTTGGATTTCACACAGGTAAAGCCAGCTGATCTAGGGTTAAGGAAAATAAAGGAATCCTGCAAGTTTTCAGCCTGCTTCTCCTGCTATCTTGAAGAATCCATACTGCACTGTCCAGGGGGAAATGCTGATGAGGTTATATAGGCTCCAAAGTTCATTTGGCTCCAAGAATTTTTCCATTTAGACATCCTCCCTAAACTAATCCTCAATTATTGAGGAGCCCTCAATAACCAGTGAAAAGCACATATAAGATATTTTCATTTACCTCTCTTTATCTCTCAACATGAAACATTTCTCTCCTGAGGCCATGCAGAGCCCTTAGGCTGAACCTTAGCATTATCTTCCAGTGAATTTCCAATGGTTTGATGGTTAAAATCAAACTAGTATTACCCTATGTAGGAACACTATTCAGTACCCTCATAAAGATGTAACAGAATATTCAGACTGTACAAAATTTTTGGATTAATATTTAAAATGACACCTTATGATCTCTCCTGGTGGAGAACAGGAAGCTGGAGAAAACACACTGCAAATAGGGAAAGGTTGAAGAGGTCAATCTTCTTCTCTATGTAAATCAAACAGTCCACATCCAGTGCATGAATTTTTCCTCCCACTTCCCTGAAATGCAACAATCAATTATCCTGTAAGAGAATTATGATTTAAAATGAGCCTCCTATCATATAATGTTTTTTTTTCCAGGAAGGGCAATTTTGCTGAAGAATTATTTACTGGTATTCACACACTTGAGTTCAAATGTCTGCCTTGACAACAAAAGGAAAGATACAAGTTTCCTGACACTTTAATTCTCTTCCATTGCCTCTGTGAACTTCACGGGGTCTATGTTCATAGAAATATGTAGAAAACTTAGAGGAAAATGACCTCCTCTCAGTATTTCACTCGAACTACCATTCTTTGTTAGAAAATGTGGCTTGTGTATTCACAGATATGCACATCAGTACATTCTTCTGACCTCTAAAAGTTAGTGTTAGACATATAACCAGCATTCTCCCCATTTTCTTAAATTTCTCTGTGAGAAAAAGGGACACTGTATACATGGCATGTGTGCCTCTTATAAATTTAATTTAGTTTTGTGTGTATTCATAGTAGATATAAAAATAATTTTACGCTTCTTATCTTTCTTCCTAAACTTCTGCTATTTTTGTTTTTTCCTATTAAAAGCTTTTTTTTTTTTTTTTTTTTTTTTAATGAAGATGATGGGGATAATAGGGCTTTGAAAGGGAAAGGGTTTTTCCCACTGAAATTTCTTAATGAAAATTTTAGGTTTCAGACAGACGCTGGACCAAATAACCCCCAGATGTTCCTGCCATCTTGACTTTTTATGTGACTTCACGATTTAAGATCTCAAAAAATAGAACACCAAGTTTAACCAAATTGATTTGCTTAAGCCAGTATAAGGAAGATTTACCTGAGCTCAAAGAAAATTAGCTCTCACTCACATTGGGTTCATATAAGCACCTCTACTTCTGAAGAAAAAAGGGAAGGAAAAAATCAGTGTGCAACCCAGAAGCTCCAGTTTAATTCTTTGCTTCCCTTTTCACTTCTTCTATGACCTTAAATACCTTTTTCTGTGTTTCATATTTCTGTAAATAAAATAGTAAAAATTGTCACTTTTCCCATTGTAGATGTGAAGGGAAAACCATAAAAGCTTATTAGAAACCACAATTATGCAAACCATGTATTTTTGCCAGAGATAAAAGCCAAGATACATTAGTATATCTCTCTACATAAATACATACCTTAACTTCCTGTGCTGTAAAATATTGCATGTGTTTGAAAGCTGGAAAGGGACTGCTTCCCAACAGAGCACAAAAAGTCATTAATAGAACTTACAAAGAAAATGTTCCATGTTGGAGAATATGACATTATTTTCTGCAAATTATGCCTGTGAGAACCTGAGAGACAACAGGTTTGTACCAGCAGGAGATGCCTCCTACTGGCTCCACTTTGTGCCTAAATTGCAAGGAGGTTCTGACCTGGCATGCTGAAATGAACAGCTCTCAAAGAGTACAATATATTTTTGACACAGCTCTGCCTCCCATCATTTTAGAGCTCAATCTGAAAGTCTGAGGCAGACAGATTCTACACACCAGAAAAGGCCTGACTCAGACTGGGAAGAAATAACTTTTCTCTAAGAAATCAGATAAGCTAAAAAAATTGCATTTCCATGGTTTCTTAGCACCTCTAGTTTGAAGGCACAGGTTACCTAAAAGATTTATTGGTGTGATAAATACAGACCTTTACTACCCAGCCAATAATTTGAAACTTGCAGACTCAACTGGAAAAGAACAGGAAAGGCCATAAAACAGCAAACCAGATAAGGTTCCATATGTATTCAGAATCAAATATGCAAAATAGCCTTTTTAAACCTATTTCCACCTGAGGTCTTGCTACCTGCATGAAGATCTCCCTACACAGGCATAAAAGTTTCTGTTTCAAATTAATTTTTCATTTTAAAAAGTGCTGAGATCACAACTCTCACTTCTGTTGGTAGGAGGTGTTGGTGTTATGTCTCTTTGAAAATTAGGCCACTTATTTTAGGCATAAATATATTGGCCCAGGCTTCTCTGTGCCACTCTGTAGGTGCAAAGCAGCCACATACCTGTCTTAGGTGGTCAATTAGGATGAGAAACTGGCTTGAAGCAAAGGCAGCACTTGTGAAATTAACCTGCTATAATTTCTTTTTCTTCTGATGTGCTATAAAATGCTTGATAGGTGTGCTAGATTTATCGCTGAAATGTCTAGATTTGGGGAAATGATCCAAAAATCTTAAAGCTCTGGACTGAGATAAGTAACCTGTCATAACAGATTTATCAAGTGATCATGCAAGCCATAGGAAAAATACTCAGTGGCATAGAAAGAATGTCCTATTTACAGAAATGCTGTGTTACTTGCTTTTGGTGGAAATCAGGAGGTTCAGTGCCTTTGGGGTCTATTAAGCAAAGCCTTTAAGTACAGCTGCATTGCCAGCTCTCACTGCTTTACTAATATTGTAAGGATATTTCTTGCTTTGCAGAAGCACCTGGGTTAGTTTGAGCACTGGGAAATCTTTCTTTTGCAGGAAAAATGCAAACTTCTCACCAGCACTATTGCAGAAGGACACTCGAAACAGTGGCCTAAGACAAATATAATTGATCCAAAAGATGTGTGCGTGTATTTGTACACATGAATGCATGTATACATATATATGTGTGTGTGTGTGTGTGTGTACATGCATTTACACACATGCATATGCTGATGTGATGCAGTGCAGTGGTCAGTGAGCTGTGGTGGCTCATCTACTCAGGCTGCTGGCAGAGTGGCAGAGTGGCACAGACAAACTCGAGCTGATGCCAGAATGATTTTTTGCTATTTCTTTTATGCCCCTCTTACATACTCTTTTATAGTTTTATGTATTCTTAGTGATTTTAGCCGACATACTTGTAGCTTTCCAAGCCTTGTATCTCAGCTGAGGCCCACTGCACTGTTAAACCAGGAGACCAAACATCCTGGGAGCCCCAGACACCAAGGTGCTCTCCAAAACATATTTTTGTAAACTAAGATAGCCCATCCAGGGGGAAGGTTCCTCAGAACAGGGGGTTCACTCGAGCCTCCCATATATCTTTGATAAATATGCTAATTTTACAAGGCCTATAAGTGTGTATATTTCAGTGTGACGTGGTGCATGCATTTTCAGGGCATTCCACCTGGACTAAGTGCTGTACCCAAGGATCCTGAAATAATTACCGAGGTAGAAACCCCTTTTCCCCATAAAACGTGTTTTGGTTTTAAAATTAAGACCAGGGAAAGGCAACAGAGCAGGCAGAAGCACGTGAACACATGCCAGGATAGCTTGGAAGTTCAGCATCAATCGGAGACAGAGACAGGAAGGGGTCTTTGTATGGAAATCTGTAGGGTATATTCCACAGACGATCCAGGAACAAAGTAACCGAAGAACAATGGAGGGTCCAGGGGTTTTATCCGGGGGTGGGAAGCAATGAGGGCAGAGTAGTAAAGGCGGGGTTGGGGCACACAATCCAGTGGGGATACAAGGGAGGAGTGTCTGGAAGGGGATACCAGGGAACAGGGAACGTTCCAGAACGGGGTGCATGTGGGTGGGGGAGGGTAGGCAGTGAGGTAAAGGATTAACCCAACAGTGTGAATCAACATGAACTGCCTTACAGGGAAAGCCTTCTCCTCCCCACAGCCTGGGGAGGTTGTCTCACACCTCCGGACTGTCCCCCCAGTGCCTTGCTGGTTCAGGGCATGCAGCCTCTCTGGCTGCCCCAGCCCCAGGCTGGGACACTGCAGCATTAATCATATCAGGAGAATCGTGGTTCAGGATAGGACCGTGGTTAAGATGTTTGTTTAAACAGGATTATTTCACTGAATCCAGACTGAAGAGCCATAACTGGCAGATACACCTACTAGACACTTGATACCTCAACCTCAACTTGAACTTTCCCTAATTAGGCTGCAAAACTGGGGCGGTTTTTTTAAAAAAAAATTGTCTCTTTTTCTTTTCTATTTTTTTTGCAAGGGTAGGAAGAGATTCGTGGGGCGATGCTATAACTTTCCTGCCTTCTAATGAGCACAAAGGCATTTTTAAGGAGGTAGATGTCGGGGTGTTCTTATGGAGAAGATGTTTCCTGTCATTTCTCTTGAAAGCAAGACCAGGGCTCAGTAGAAAAGTTTTCATCTCATTTGGCCACAATATTGATATCCATAGTAGGATCTCTCTTTCACTAGAAATAGACATGAATGAATGAAATGGCATTTTGTGCTTAAGAAGATGTAATTTTTTTTTGGCCTGAAATGCAGTAAATCTGGGTACAGAAGCTATAATTACTGCTCCTGCTATTACACAGTTATAATTATTGAGGGACTTTGCCATATGTCTTTGTAGCTGCAGATATAAGACAACCTTGGCATAAAAAATGCAATATATAAGATCATTTAAAGCATTTAAAGGCTTCTCATCATAGGTTTTTCTGGTATTTTCTTGTAGACCAAAAGCAGATTTCAGTGCTATTTCAGCTATTAATATGTTGTGTATTGTTCCCATGGAAACTTTTCAACACAATTATCATTGTGGGATCATTGAGCCCATTGTTTAAATAATGCTTTTATAATAGGAAGCTATCAAGTAATAATGAAGCAATGAAAAGATTCTTGTTATAAGGCAAACTGTCTAAGGAAAGTAGAAATCAAAAGGCAGGCTGCTACTTGCACTAAAACACTTGGATAATGTGTGTTTTGCAATATGTTATAATGTAGGTTTATGATGACAATTCAGCAGCTTCTTTGAAAGATTATGCAGACAGGAATGAAAAAAGGATCACTTAATAATGCTTTTTTCTCATTAAGGGGTTTTGTTCTTAAAGAAGGCAAAGATCATTCCAGTATTCTTATACTGGATGTATAATACAATAGATACTAAATAGCTAGAGCAAGGCTGTACACAGAGCTCCTAAACTGGCACAGAAATCCAGGGTGTTACATGACAGGCTCTTACATAGCAAAAGAATCCCTACATTTCCTAGGTAAAACCAGAATCAATGTCCCAGGCAGGAGTCCCTCTTTGAAGGACAGCATTTGAGAATCAGGGTGTTTTACAGATATCCTTCCTTTCTCTGGNCAGGAGTCCCTCTTTGAAGGACAGAATTTGAGAATCAGGGATTCTGATATATCAGAGATATTACAGATATCCTTCCGTTCTCTGATGTCAACAAATGCCTCTGGTCCACCAGGCCATGGCATGGCTTCCTCAGTGACAGCTGAATTATCTACAGGTCACAGAGTCCTTCCAGTTCTTCTCATCTTTCTCCACAAGGTCAGTGTCAGAGACACTCTGAACTCATTGTTAGACCTTTGGGTGTTCTCCTTTTCTTTGTCAAGAACTTGCTTTGCATGTTTGGAAAGGTTTTGGGATTTTTTCATGCTTAAAGTCAATGAAAGTGAAGGAAGAAAAATTGTATTAAGAGAAAAACTAAATCTAAGATAAAGTAGAGCTGCAAACCAGCAATGGTACTGACTCTAATTCAAGTCAAGTTTGGGAACTTGAGGAAGGAATGAATTTCCAGCAGTGCTAGATTTTCTTAATAAGAAATCAATTCTGCTGTGTCTACTAATGAGATGTCACTGAATCATTTATATTTGTAAACTATATGGTCTGGACTAAATTTTTTTAAATTTTAAGAAACTTATTGAAAATGTGTTTCTAATTTTAAATTTAATTATGTTCCATATTCTTGTAAAATGTTGCACTAATGTGTGATAGGGATTTTTTAATTGCATTATATGTGTGTTACATTTTATTAAATTTTTTATAGCTTTGCTATTCAAGACATTGGAGACTAGTTTGGGGTTTCTAAATGATGATTTTAGAATGTAATGTAATATTAAAGAGTGTCAGGATAGCACATAAATTAGTTAAAAATCCAGATGGGCAACTGCAAAAAGCTCTTAAGGGTTTATCATTAGTATACAGTTCTGTAAAGTATCCTCTGTCAGTCTCTGCAAAAGACCAGAAAGTTTTCACTTGATGGAGAATGTACTTTTAAAAAGATTGTTATCAACATGCACTCATTCAGTTTTCTAGCCCCTATTTTCAGCACAAAACAAGCCTAAATAATTGCTAGATTGAATTAACTGAGTTCAGTGTAGAACTCTCCTAAGTTTTTTCTTGGTTTGTTTTTTTGGGGGAAGATTTCTGTTGGTATTGTTTTGCGAAATCTTTTCGTAATTCTCATAAACCTGAGAGTTAATTTCTTAAGATCACCATTTGCTCTTAATTATGAAGGCATAAATGTATGGCCAAATGATCCAATTATGTAGTAGAGGTGGATATACCCTATAACTATTAATGTGCATTAATAGCTATAACTGTGTCCGTGCAGTTTAGTTCTGAGCATTGTCTCTGAAAACTCCCACTCACACTTCTTTCCTTCTCTTGGGTTGAAATGGGTTAAAAACAAAACAGACCCTTTCTCTGCAGATTAATTTAATGCTTTTTTTTCATTCATCTTCCAACACTCTTAAACTTGAATTCAATTAGGAAATTGCAAATTAATAGCTGCAAAATTAATATTGACAATTTACAGGAAGGAAGAAGTTGAACTGCGTTCATCACTTCTGTTTCTGGCCATAACACAATATCAGCTGGAGCTCACAAACCTGGGCAAGGGGAGAAAGTTGTCCAGCCACGATCAGATCAGACCCTTCCTCTCTAATGAGTGCATGGAAAGCACTTTTAGTACATATGATTCATACATCAATGCATCTATTTTTCAGCCCTATTGGATGCTCCTCAGATGCACCTGTAATGTCCTTTTGACATTTACACTGGCATGAGATGATTAATTTCATAGAGATGGCTGATTTGCTATGATAATCAGTGGCCTTACTAAAAGGCTTTTAAGCAACTACCTTAGATAAATGTTGTTATTTTGTAGAGATAAGAGGCCTCTGTGCCTGCATCAGAGGTTGTGGTTTAACCTCGTGTCGAATGCCAGAAAACAATTTCCAAAATTAATTCTGTTCCCTGCAACAAACGATTTTCTCCTAACAAATTGCAGGAAGAGTGAAAACACCAAACAGGGTATCACAGCAACTCGATTACCTACAAACAATTCTTTTGTAAACCTTCATTTTTAATTGCTTTTGTGTCCCTCTCCCTTCATCATCCCCCAGTTAAAGAAGTATAAATGAGAGGTTAGACTCTTTCATGCTTCTCTGTTTAAAGACAGTCAATAATATGCTCTCCCCCTTCCTTACCAGCTCTTGAATGCAAATTCTTTTTCAGTAGGACTGAGTCAGAGTTACCTCTGGAGATGTGGACTTTGTGATTGCCAGAAGATAATTGCTGTGGTAAGTAAGAAGCTTGTTTATTTATTTTGAATGTTCTGTTCTGATCAACAGAAAAAAATAATAATACTAGAAAAAATCTGTTGATCTGGGGGTTTACTGAATGTTATTTGAGATAATGCAACCAAAACAAAATCAGCAGCCTGGTTTAATTAGCACTCCAATCCAACAGAATCAAGGATGGGAATTTTTAAACAAGTATTCATTTGGCAAAAATTCTCACAATTCTCTTGAAAAAATGAGGCTGTTATGGCCTCTAACAAATGGCCTGTATATGACACCCTACTATGATACTCAGGAAAAAGCTGGATCTTAAATATTATAAGCATAGTCAAAAAGAGCACAGAGTCTTTGAATGTTAATGACTGAACAATTTAAAAGAGGAGATCTTTCTTGGGGGGAAAGAAAGGTTTTAAACAAAAATTTGGATTGTGGAAGAGATTTTCTGGCCAAGTACAGGAAGACAGCAACATCACAAAATGTGTTAAGGGAGACCTTTGCAAGGAGATAATCCAAGAGCTAAAACTTCTGAACAGAAATATGAAATGGGTCTGAACACAGAAAACTCACTGCTGCTTGTGAATATTGTGCCTGGATAGGTCTGGCAGAGTGCTGAGTTACAGGATGGGTACGTGGGCAGTCCCTTAGAAGCACAGTCCAGGCTGTCATGGTCTCTCTCCCAGTGTACCAAGAAAAGGAAGGACTTGACAGAGTGAGAAATTCCTCTGATGATGTCACCCCACCCACTCTCATATCAACTGGTGTGGCCAGCAGAACAGCTCATGAACACTAATGAAACCAGTGTTACCTTAGGGGTCATACCAAAACATAAATCCGTGCTTGCTTTTAGTGCCTGAGCTCTAAATTCCTGTAGTTTCACAGAGCAGCTCTCACCCTTTTGTGATATTGAAGTCAGTGCTACATCCAGGCCATGGCTTTCAATATGTTTTATAGTCAAATGAAATTAGGCAGCATGGATTAGATGATCACCAGGCCCAAACCGATTCCTGCTGCTAAATAATTCCCTGTTAGTGGTGATTTTTACAGACCTGCTCCTCAACTGCAATCTGTACTAAGAAAGGCTTTTTAATCCTTCATAACATTACTTGGGGTAATACCTTTTTCACAATAGTGGGCTCTGGCCCTGTCAGTCACTTTAGTGCCTGGAATAACAATGAATGATGAAGTATCTTCTCATCTCAAGAGCAGGCACTTACCTGCATAAATCTCTCATGTAGAGATAAGCAACAGCTATAAACCCAAATGGGCTTTCCTTCTGAAAGGTCAGCTTTTGAAAGGATTTCCTTAGTCCCCTGGAGCCTCAGCAGAAGATAACATTTCAGAACTTGCCTTTTGCTTTCTACTCTATTTAATTAAAGTGTTCTGTTCACTTTGATGAAAATATGTTCCTCTCATGATTAAAAAGCTCTTTTGATCAGATCATTTTGCATAGACAAGTGGCCTGTGATTATAATAATAAATTAAAATATTTTTGAAACAACTTTCTCATCTGTTAATAAAATGTAATTCAATTCTACATGGGAATTGACAGGTACACAGAAAACCTCACCCACCAGTTGGATGTCACTGGTCACTAGAACTCCTTCTAGGTGGATTACAATCTTGATTTTATGCTATAGAGAAAGAATATGGGGAAAGCCAGTTTGAATCAGTGCTAAGAGACCCTATGTATCTCAGCTAATCTTGAAATCTGAAATGCAGGAAAGTGCAATACAAAGAGCTGAACTGGCTTGATGGGAGTCCTCTCTACTTTAAAAGCTCAATAGTAACATAAATAGAGCATTAATCCTGAAAGAATAAATCTTCCAGTATGATTTCTAACTACCCCAGGTCCCTGGTTTAATTTTCTCATTTGTATTGATCTGAGGTGATAGTGAGCAGAACAAGCTTTGGTGTCTTCCTATTCATCTGTGGTAGACATATTCCAAGGCAAAAAAGAGCATCTTTGGTCTGCTTAAATGATATGTGAAAAGCTTGTAGAAAAACTGGAAATAAACCATATCTTTCTCTAGTTTGATTCTAGATTCTCTCTTCTTCTTTATTACTTAGGAAGAAAGGAGAATATTTATACAATAAAAATATAAGGATGTTTAATCTGCAATAGACTAGAGACACTGATGCTTGAACATCTGGGTTGTTTGTATGACAATGGTCCTCGGGGATATATTTACTTTCTTGCCAAATTTAGGATCAAATATCATTTCACGGCAAAGAGAAATTGCACCTTCTCTTTTTCTTCTGTACTATAAGAGAAATACTCACAAGAAAAAATATCACTTGTGTGACTAAAGATTATAATATTTGGCCTCAAAACCTATTGTTTGTTTTTTGCACTAAATTTCACATTCTAAAAGTTTGTATAAATGCTCATAGATTTTTTTTTAATTTTTTTTTTGCTGGCCACTACAAAGATTATGGTGAGGAGCTCATTTTGTATGTTAAACCCAGGCTCTAAACCCAATTTCCTCAGCTTGTCTGTAAATTAATGCCTTCCTTAAACTTGTTTGATCCTGGTGTTTTTGAAGCAAAGG
Source organism: Erpornis zantholeuca (assembly GCA_013400515.1). NCBI lineage: Eukaryota > Metazoa > Chordata > Aves > Passeriformes > Timaliidae > Erpornis > Erpornis zantholeuca. Next base: position 124,043 of record VZTN01010886.1, on the reverse strand, counting down.
CCACAGTACATATGACTGACAGGCTTTTATCCCCGTGAGGCTCAGCTGAAGTCACCACACTGTGACCTGTGCTGGATAAGAGTTAGGTCCTTTAGAGGCAGCAGATAATGAAACACAGGGCTGCTGCATCAGCTGACTTCTCTGTTCATCAGCCCCAGCTAAAGGTCAGGTGACATATCTCAGGTGACAGAAAAGAAATAAACTCAATACATCATTTCCCCCAATCACTTCAAATGTGAAAATAAACAAGGTAAATATTTTGGTGCAAATCATTATCTAACTGCTACTGTTACAATTCTTCTTTTTTTTATATATATATTTAGTCTATCAAGTAATTGCTGAATCTGCACTTAATGCATATGTATTTTTGATATCTAATCTCTACAGGATAATATATCAAAGTGCTCCTTGAGCAAGAGCATATTCGTAAAACCTCTTCTAGGACTGATGGCACAGAAAAAGCAGATGGGATTCCAGCAAAATCCTCAGGTCACAAGTAAAAGTGACATGAATCAAAAAGACTCTTTTATCAGAGAAAAGCATGCTAAGGGAGTTTTAAATTACAGGCACATCCAAGGAAAGGATTATTTCGAAATCTCAATCTCTCTGAATTGGTCCTAGAAACTCAGTCTTGAACATGATACTGAGCTACTTCAGTGCATCCTATGCCAAAAGCAGTGAAAACTGAGAAACCTCAGCACTCCAGCAGCTCTGCTCTGTGTGCAGCAGTGGGGGAGCAGAGGCTTCAGAGTAACTGAGGTGCTCTCCTGGGACTGAGGGGAGTCAAGTTTTCATCCTGGATCTGCCACTAATCTGCTTTGAGCAACCTACAGCCACCTCTGTGGTTATTGAAATGACAAGCTCCCAGCGGAGATTGTCACAGCAGAAGGGATCTGCACACACTCCCCAGGACACTGCAGCTCCTCAGGGAGCCAGACACAATTCCCTGCCCTGGACCCGAGGCAGAGGGGCTCTGGGGAGCTGCAGGCTCAGCCTCTGAGCAGGGTCTGTGCTCTGCTGCTCACAGCTGATCCTCCTTTCACGTGCACAGTATCTTTATGCTAGTGAAGGTGGCTGCCTTGCACACAGCTGACATTTTCCTTCCCTTCACTTACTTCAACACATGCAGGGAGGCACTTTTTTTCCTTTTAAATTAAGAAAATATGTATTTCTTGCATTGAGAGGAATATGCTGGCAGCTGAATGTAGTAGAACAGATATAGTGGAACAGATTAGTGATCTTAAAATGGCACATTTTTAAAAATCTAGTTGGATTTTAATATGCAATTAACAAAATACTGGTTTTATAAGACATTTCTATATGTTGCTGCATGCCATGCAGATCTAATATTATCTTATATTACCAAACATGTAGTTCTTTAGAACTCTTCAAAAATACAAAATTTATTAATTTTCCTTCTTTGTTTTTCCCATACAAAACCACAGTTTGTATGTTAACTTTAGTAATTTCATTTGTATGGAAGTGCTCTGACTTCAGCACATGGACATCTCTTCTCTATTCCTTTCCTTTGCTGCTTGTCATAGCAGAGAAGAAAAATATTGTCTCTGACCATGGGAGCAAAAATAAATGTTGATAAAGATATTGATTTAAGGTCAAGAAAATTCCAAATTTCAATCTAATGTATTAAAAATGTGTAGTTTGAAAAAAAGCATTACAGCCTGCAAAATGTTCTGTTACAAAAATATCACCCACATAAATACTCAGGTTAGAGGAATCTTTTAGCTATTAAATATCAAAGAAATAGAATAACTTCCATTTCAGAAGAATATGTGGTTTCCATCAAAATTGCACTGGATCAGAGATTTAATTTCTCTTGAAATATCATGCATTGCAGAGACAAAGTATATATTCCATATTGTAACAACACATAGTCTGCCTATTAAAAAAAATGTTATTTAAAATAACCCATGTATTCTTTGTTTTCTCATTCTTTTCACTAAGGAACTTATTAAAAAGCTTTCCATAGTGCAAGCTGTTTAAAAAAATTTTATGGTTCAATAATATTATGAGATAGGAAAACACTTTTGTTTCAACAGTTTCCCAAGAAAAAAGAGGTAGAATAATTAAGAGCTTATGGAATTCTATTTCAGGAAATTGCTGTTAATAAGGCAGTATCAGAGAGAAAGAAACCTAACCAGCAACGTTCCCTTTGTTCCATCTCTGCCTCTCTGAACAGTAAGATTCCTCATTTTACTGACACACTCAGAAACATCTGACACCCTGTCCAAAATAAAAGAAAGCATTGACAACAAAAGAAAAACTGGAAATTATCTACAATGCTTCTGAGTACCTAGGAAACCTGTAGATAGCCAGGGATGTAGAAGTGTTGTGACATTAGCTTGTCAAATATTTCAGTGTTGAAGCTCTTGTTAGAGACTCATCAATAGAGGAGTCTCCCCTCTGTAAAGCTGTTTATAATTTTCTGAATAACTTATTTTTCTGTGAAGGATTTTCAGATCCTGAACATTTTACCACCTTGTAATATAAAGATCTGGAATGCAGAGAGAAAGCCACATTTCTGCAGGGACAGCACCCAGGGGCTTGGAGAGCAGTGCTGGCGGTAGGCTGTTTGCAGTTAAACCCACAAGGGCCAGCTGCAACCTTCGAGCTTCTCACTTAAATAATTCTGGTTTCCTACAAAACTGCTCTTTGCTGCACCATTTCTGGATGGTGAGGAAGCTTTTAGGCATACAGATACTCCAAAAATTATAATTGTAACTATTTATAAAATGTCACCATCATCTAATACAGTTTGAGGTACAATTGCATATAACTTAACACAGTGAAAAAAGAACTCAATGCACATACAACATTTTGTGGGCACCCTGCATACCAAAGTTCATTTGCAAAACATATTTGATTGACATATAATAGATAAGATAAGATCTAAAAGATAATTAAATGCCTTTAGCATGACCAGAAATAAAACCAGGCTAAGAGCAGAATAGTTTTCACAGCAAATCAACATGTTGTTAGAAGATAATTTCCCTCTTTTCCAAAAGTACCTTATATTTTGTCCTTTAAGGAAAAGATCAAATCCTATAGAAAATGAGGACCTGGAAAGGAGTCAAAGCTCATGCTTAAGAAACTACACAACATTCCTTGGGAGGTGGGAGGAATCAATACAAGGGCAAGTGGGTATGAAGTGTGGCTGAAAAGGCACTTCTTGAAGTTTTCCCTTTGCTTTTAGCTGCCAATGAAATTCATTGCTGACTTCAAAATCTATAACAGTGTCTTACAATATGCACCTCCAGTCCACAGATCAACAGTAGTGGTTTTGTAGTAACCAGAAATGTGCTAATAATGCAATTTTTTAAAAAAAATGAAGACTCATCAGAAGCCTAGAATTCACCATGGCAGATTCTATAAAAATGTGAATGTTCTCAGTCTAGAACCTCCTTGAAGGGAAAAGAGACTCCTATAAAGAGTTTGACCTTGGTGTTCTGAGAGGGATAGGAAGAAGTGGAATGTATATAAAAGACTGCTAAAAGTTGTAAATGTTTGTCAGAAGACAGCTCCAGGTGGAGCATTTTAATTTGATAGTAGATGTGTTTGGTTGCCTTGTGGACTAGCGGAGGTGAGAGATCTGAAACTGTATCTGGCAGACACTGAAAGCAAACTTCTTATTTCAAAGATATGTAGTCTCTGGAGACTGTCTGACTCCTGTATTTCTAGAAGCCTCCATTTTCTCTTTACATCTATAACTGGGAGCCATTCGACATAAAATTACACAATGGTTGCCTTTATTTCTCTACTTAATTGGTAGACTAACACTTTGAAAAATGTCATGCACTGTCTGCTACACCTCATTTGCATTGCTCTTCCTTCGTTACCTAAACACCTGCCTGATTCCTTTCATTTAGATGGCTGTTATTTTGTCTTAAACCATAAAATATTTGTGTGAGAACAATTCACAGAGGCGTGAAATAAAGTTGTTTCTAGCGGCCCAAGTTCTGAGGAGCACAGCTCTCTTATAGCTCTGAGGATTACATGAGTTTGAGCAGTCCTCTGACCTTCAAAGCTTCTCAGGCAACCAGCAGTCATTAACTCCAGCAGGAAGCCAAGCCCTGAATATTTTGGAATGGGGGCTTGACAGACTTACCTGAGTTCAAAGAGATGTTCAACAGCAGAGCAAAGACTCGACCGCAAATTTTGGAAGGATTGTGGAACAAGAAAATCATCCCTTTCCCTTTCCCTTTATCTAGGGGGGCGGAAAAGGCAGAGGATAAGTCTGGGTGGTTGGTGTTTGAGGTTATCTGCTGCCAAGGACTGCTGTACTGCTGCCCTGCTGTGCATAGGCAGTTCTGGGATCAGGTTTTAGGTTAAGTGAGATATTGTCCCTAATCATGTTACTGCCAGGGGGCTCTCAGGGATGGCTTAATGATGGTGCTGGCATGTTCAGAGAGAGTTAGTCAATGAGAGAAACACTGAGGAGCCCTTGTCATTCTGGTTCATGAGCCCTGACAATAACAATATCTAATTTTAGATATCTATATGATAAACATCTGTATCAGAGTTAATTATTCAGAATATTTTTATAGGCGAGGGAAGGAAAAAAGCACCTCTAAAGAATGACACAGCTAATGGTTTTAGACGTCTGCCTTGAAGCGAGAGGCAATCTGTTTCTCTCCACTAGCTGTGAAGAATCCAGACAACTAGCTTATGTTTTGTTCCACTAGATTTCCTCTGGTGAATATTTGCCTAGGTGACTACTTCAGATAAAATGCCCAACCTTCAGACTGCAAATTGCCTGCTCTGTGTGGCAGTTCCTTCCTGGAGTGAAGTTGCATGATTGCAACTTCAGGCTCATCCTGAGAGGGGCTTCAATATTCAGGATACACAGGTAGAACCAAGATACTTGGTCTGAAGATAGTCCTACTGCTGTCCATCTTTTATATTGAAGATAAAGTAGCTTGGATATCAGAATGGACCTTGGGAGATCATTACAATGGACTGTGCACAGCTCATTTGCACAGAAACCAGACAAGGGTGTTAAAGTTTTAATCTACTTTCAAGTTTTCTCATGTTTTAGGATTATTTATATGCCCTGCATGAGCACTTGCTGGCTGGTGGAGAACAGGCTGTCTACCAGGACATCATGTACAAATTATCGTGATGAGAGTAAAGGAGAGGCCACTGCATGCAACAGACACTGATGAGATTAATGAATTTCTGGAAATTTTAGATTTGTGATGTTTCCCTCTTTTTTGAGGCCATAGAAGGCAGCCTGTAATACCAAGATCCAGCAAGAACTGAATATCTTCTACATTTTAAGCTACCTTGCATCTGTGTGGGTCAAGTTTTTTATTATTATTTATTTGTTTATTAATTTAGATTATCAAAACCATGCTACTGGCAAGCAAATTTATTGCTCAAAGATTATTTTAACTTAAAAGAGCTTTTTCTTTGCTCCAGCAGGAATGTTTCCATTTGCTGACACAAATTCTCTGTCCTAGGATTTCCCACGTGAGAAGGACAAATGTGTTTCTTCATTTATAAACTTGGTTGGACAGATGAGACTAGGCCAGCAAGTGAGGCAAGAGGTGACAAACAGAGAAGGCTCAAAACCCATCCCAAAGCCAGGAAGAATATTAGGCATGTTTTGTAATACCAAGGACTGCTGCTCTGAGAGGATGCTCATGTCTTACAATTTTCTCTTCCCAAGAGTCCCTGAAGCCCATTAGCCAGATTTCTTCCAGCTAAAACAGAGTGTTTTAATCCAAGTGTTAACATTTCTAGCAGCTATATTGTTTTTTTCTTCAGATGGCTTTGTTAGAGATTGCTCTATTGAACTCCAGCAGCTGTGCTTAAAGACAAATGAGCTGCACAAAAAAAAAATATTCTGGCTCAGAATGACAGTTCTGAGCTGTTCCCTGTGAGCTACCTAACTTATTAGTCTAAAAGAGAATTCTCTCTAGAAGAGAATTTTTCACCAAGGACAAAAAGGAACCTAAAATACACATTTGAACAATCCAAGGGGAGACAACATTCACAGTTTTAAAGAGAAGAAAGGTGCTGACATCAATTAAAACTTGAAAAAATTGGCTTCCCAGCATCGCTTCTGCTTTAGTCGTTAAAACTTTACTTAAAGAAGTATATAACAACAAGGGGATGTTAAAAAAATGTGTAGATGTGGTTCTACGTGGGATTTTGGGCCAAAGTCTCTACCAAAAATAGTCCAAAATTGTGTTTGACAACTGAGGTCTGAAAAAAGAACAGTATAATAGCCATGCATTGCCCCAGAGCTTTCACAGTCAATAGATACAAAAGAAAAAAAGTTCATTATTTTCATACCATTCAACTCAGAGTTTCTGAGTTTTGACAGGTATTCGGTTCTGATGAAGAAGGCTGAGATGTTCATTGCCACTGAAATTCAGATTTAGAATTAATTTCTGTACAGCTTAGATTGACACCTTCAGGGCCTTAGCCTTTCTTTAAAGTTAGTGTAGGTCAAATTCTAATGAAGAAACACCCAAACCTTGAACTTCTCTGGGCTTGACCACAAGAAGACACAGAGATTTCACAGTGGGAGCTGAGACAAAGACTAACTTTCCATATATTTTTTCCATATATTTTTTTCCCATGTTGGGATCAACATTCTTCAGTTCTCAAGAATTTTCTCTAAATGGAGCAACTTTTCTACCTGGCCATTTCAGCAGGTCATTGTTCCTATTCACAGTGCTGAGTGTGATCAATGAAGCATCCGAAATGTTTTGCGTCCCTACAAAACAGGACAATTTATCATATTTTCTGCTTCTGTTCTCTGCTATTTCCACAATAGGCTTTTATTTTGGGGCATTATAGTGCCAGCAGGAACGTGTAAAAAGAAAAGACTTGTTCTGGCTGTGTATTAATGCTTGGCACAAAGAGGATCTCTCCTCAGAGGGATTGTATGTGTAATTTTTTAATTATTTTTTTTCCCCGAGCTTCTCATCTGAAAACTGTCATCGTCTGGCTGTTCTGCCTTGCCTAGAGCCAAGGTGAAATTCTAATGTGTGCCAGCTACCTGATGGCATCTGCTACCAAAGCAGATGAGCAACAAGGGAGCGAACGTTTTCCAGGCGCCGTTTTTCAGGGAATTATTCCCTCGGAGAGCCCTGGGACGCTGTCCCTCGTGTGTTTGCTGACCTGTGCCTGAGGACGGTTGCCAGAACCGATTCATCTCAAAAATGGATTAACTTTCATGGCTCCTTCATATCACCAGTGCAGGACAGATTGAATGAACATCGCTGTGAAAGATCAAACACATAAAAGAGGTTTCGAAATGGAGCATTTACCCTTCCTTTTACCCTTCCCATGAAATGGGGCTGAGTTGGCTTTAGGATTCAGTCCTGTGCAGGAAGGAAACACAGGGTCAGGTACCCTGTGTGTAACCTCATTAAGGGGATCAAAATACAGCCAGACAGTGAAGTGCTGAGTGCTAAAAAGCCCAAGCCAAACCAGACAGGCACCAGAAAAAGACAAATGCTAGTGTGCCTTGTCCACCCTAGTATGTAAAGGTAAGCATTTGTTTGAATAAAAGGATATCAGACAAGATCTTCAGTAAATGTGTTTCAGGATACTTACATTGATAGTGACTGGCTTGTACCTGCTAGATCTGATGGTGTGTTTTGCTGCACCACTAAACCCACTGCTGTTCTCCACACGGTCCAAGGACATTAGCTCTTTTCTCAGGTGATTTCCATTAGTGCCTCAGTTCAGCTCAGCTGTGCACTGCTTCAGTGTATCTCCTTATCATCACCCCACAGACACAGATTCAGATTGCAGATGGGGCTACTGACACACAAACTGCAGTCCTTTAGGAAATCATTACACCAGAATAATATGTCAGTGCTTAATTTGTCCTAATTGCTATCAGACATCCAACCCTCAGCACCAGAGCTGCTGGCCTGAGGCAGGTGTGCAGTGTAGATGCCAAGTGCTAAGCATCACTTTGCCTTCATACTGGGCTCACAGCTTGCTAATGCAAACCCAGTCGTTTTTTTCTGAAACTAAAATTTCTTCAGAATCTTATTTTAGGAGCTTTCTCCTCTTCTCCATGCTGATGTCTTGCCCACCATGTGTGGTGCATTCATTTTGCACTTTATACCCTTGCCCTTCTGTAAGCACCTGCCATCAAGAGTAGCCAAAATCAAAACAAGATAAAAATAATAAAAGATGTCTCTAAACTGTGCAATAAAATAAGTAAACAGCAAGGGGGAAAGATCAGCAGCAATGCATAGGGGGGTGTGACAAAGCCAAGGGACACAGGGACAGAGCTTCCAGGGACTTGGAAGCTGCTAAGAGAGCAGTTTTACGCTCCAGCCCCAAGGCAAGTACTGTAAAATTCCATTTGAATTTTTTTTTTTTTTTTTAGCTGGAAGCTCAAACACTGCCACATGCTGATAGTGATAAATCCAAAGAGGCACAACCTTTGCAAAGCAATTTTTATCAACACTAAGAGGATGCTGCCTCAGCAGCCTGGAAAAGCAGAAAACGTTGAGCTTCCTCTAACACATATGGTAATTCTTGCTAAATTTTTGAACGAAAAGTGCTGTACTGGGAAGCTTTACGGATAGTTGTGTTCACTTCTAATTAATGCTACGTTAAAAAGGTAAAAAAAAATTAATAAAAGTTGATAAAGTTGTTCATGCCCTTGGGCAGGGTGTTACACTTCTAAAAGGCCTTCCCCATGAGTTTTGTGCAGTGAGGGCTCTGCCATGCTAAATCTCTTATCAGCTGAGGGAACAATATTGGAGAGGTCAGCTTGCTATAATGCAGTGAAACCAGTAATATTTTAAACTTCACTGCTGTCCACTAAGCACTGATTTCCATCATTAGGTGCCTAAAAAGGCAGTTTTTCTGACATAGTGATCAACTCCTGATGAAGCCAATGGAAACCACGGCTTCACTGGTCTCTCAAATGGGATGGCTTTGTGTCTCATTTGGTGGTGGATTTGGATTTCAGAGGTCTGACCCCCGAGTTCTGTGAACTGCAGCAACTATTTATATTTTGTAGAAAAGCATAGAAAATCAAGAAACTATTCATATTATCAGACACACACACACACACACAAAAAAGGAAAAAATTTAAAAAATCCAAACCAGCTGTGATGTTGGCTATAAGGTGGTTGGATTCAATCTCAGGATTAGCAGTGCTTTAAAACTACACTTACATCAACTGGAGAACAACTTAGAGTTCTGCTTCTATGTTTATCTCACAGGATTGAGGCTACATAAGTAGGGGCTTAATTTGGTGTGTGGTTGAGATCCAGAGGTTCCTCTGCTCCTTCCTCTATGACTTTCCACCTCAGGAGAGCACAGTTGTTTATCCTGACAGAGCAGTTCCTGCAGAGGATGTGATGCTGCAGGTACTGCTGGGACTGCCTCTCCTCTTACCCACCACCCTTCTACTTGAAACACTTTCCAGGTTGTTGAATATTTACCCTGATATTCACTTATATAAAATAAAACTTGTCAATTGCCCCTCATCCTTCACAAGAGCATCTTCCCTAGGATAAGGATGCAATTTCCTGGCCTCACTGCTCAAATATCAATTCTTTGACATGTTTCAGACCCAAGTTTTCTTGCTTTCTCCTCGACTCCTTGGTGTCCTTTTTATATCTTCCCATACTGGTAAGTGAAGTAGATCCTGCCTACTGTCAAACTTCTCCCACTTCCCACATCTTTAAATCAGGACAAGAACTCATGCCCTCCATTTTATGCTTCTCTCCTATGATCCAACCTTACACAAGCAGGCTAGGACCTCAGTCCTATAACCCCTGACATCTTTTCTATTCCTGACATCCATCCCAGTTTATGAGTTCCCTAACATTGCTGTCTGCAACCCCAGTCACGAATTCAAGTCCCCAGATGGCAAAGCTGTTGCAGAGCAACCAATTAGTTGCAACTTCACTGTTCATTAAATATTATTGCTTTGGGGGTTTTTTGCAGATGGAGACACTGAGGTCAAGGATAAATTGTCTGTTAATTTCTAGAACACTTGGAATGTGGCTCACAGGTCAAATTCAGTCCCTTCGAACAACTAATTGCATTGTCTGGGTCATATGAAGGAGAAAGAGAAATATGACTTGAGAAAGAAGGTGACAGAGAATGAGTGGGAAGATGGAAGAATTATTCCAGGAAACTGGTATCCACTGTTCTTTTTGCCAGACCTTTCTGCCCTACATCTCTTTGTTATCTTAATAAAAATGCATTTCCAGCTGGACCAGAATGTTGACCTCCCCCTCAAGAAATTAGTGGCCATCACTCTGTGCCAGTTCTTATGTCTGGTCTCTAACATGTGCTTACACATTTGCTAATGCAATGGGCCAGAAAGCCACAGTACCTGCACCTTGAACAAAATCATCTTGTTACTGTTGGTTGAGGACATCCATATGAAGGCTGAGAATATATTTAGGAATATCTTGATCTAATATTTCCCCCAGAGGGTGTGTTCTCCTTCTGTATTGTCTTTCTTTTACTTTTCAGCCTCCTTCTTTAAGGTATTGGAAAGAGTGTGATATGAATTTGTGGTGTTTTTCTTGAGTTAACAAAGATATAAGCAGAGCATGGTTATGGTTACTACCTCAAGAGAGAAAATTGGTGTTGGAGGAGAAAAGTTACATGCAAAATTAAGAAATTCTCACTTGAAGGTAATGCTGATGCTTAGAATGTTCTGCCACAGTGTCACCATGGACACACTATCATCTTGCAGGGATGCTGGAGGTCACTGTAGGTCACAGAGACTAATGGCTAGCAAAAAAAGTGGAGCTCAATAAGGAAAAGATTTTTTTTTTCAAGTGTGCTTCAGGAAAAAAGGAATATCTATGAGCACAATAAGTTTGGAAATTATTGAAATAGTGAATAAGAGGGGCAAATTTCCCCAGCTGCAAGCTGGATTTTCCTTTTTCCAGCATGGGCAGTGGTATCTATGCTAATCTGTTGTGCTCTTGACTCCCAACTAGAATTGTGCTCTACTTTTCATGAGGTTTAGTTACTGACATGACTTAACACTCTATCTCTGTGCTTTGTGATAAAAATGATGGATTTAACATCCCAATTTATTAAAACCTGAAATACAGGAGATGGCTACTGTTGTGAGAGTGGAGCTTGGTGTAAAGCCCAGAGCAGCCACCAGTAAAGCCTTCTAAACTGCCTTGGAGCCACTGCCTTTGGATAACTCCAGCTGAATCCCAGAAAATTCTCAGGAGGGGCCTGTGTTTCTCTTGTGTGGTTTACCCATTAAAGGCTAGGTAAGGTTTCACCAAGTCTATTCAGCTTCAATCCCTCTACCCTCAGTGCTCACAGATATATCACATGCACAAAGTGACCCAGGGGTTGTGATGTCCCTACTAATCATGGAAAGAAGAGTAATTTGAAGACCTTAGGAGAATTCTGACAGCTAGGCAAAGGGAACCTAGCTTTTACAAAAATTCAAAAATACAGCTAAGAAAGCAAGTGAACAAATAAAAAGAACCTAAGCTTTCAGAAAATGTCTAGTGAAGAGTTGAAATGCAAACCAGATCTGGGAATTTGGACCTCTAACAACAACAACAAAGCTACTGAAGAAGTTTTAATTCTGGAACAATCTCTGGGAAAACAAAGCATTAATGTGCAACCTGGGCTGGGGGAAACTTGAGTTACATCTGCCAGGACTGAGAGATAATGTTTTTTTTGTATCTACATCTACAGACATAAACTTGGATGAATGTTTTAGTTCTGCAAACTCTCAAGAAGCTTAAAAACATGGTGGCATGCATGACCTAAACAAAAAAAGAGTTCAGAAAGAGGTAGGGAACATCTAAGCAGTGTTTTATACTCTTCCTAGTAGCCAAGATAGTTTCTCTTCTTTCCCTCACTGAACATCACCCTCAATTTTAGATACCTGAAAATGCTTTCTATCAAGGCCAGGTTCTTGCACCCCTTTCACAGGCAATGAATGAGATCTGGTGCTGCCAACAAACATTTTTTTAAACTTATGCTAAAGCTGTGGTGAAATTAAAGTCCTCTCCAATCTCAACCATTTGTGACTGTGGGATATATTATGTGACTCTGAAGGCATGTGCAAGTGACAGGTGAGAGTACAGATACCTAAATTCTAGGTGTCTTAGGGTAGTTGAATCCCTTGAAAAATAACATTTCTTTGAGGAATAGGTAATGAATTTTCCATTATCAGTACCAGGTTGCTTTAGGTATCAGCAGATTGGTTTATACTTGCATATTCAAATGCCACCCAGCTTTCTTTGCACTGTCTCTTTCAAACATTCAGTGTTTCAAAGGGTTAAAATACAGGACTGATGGGGTTGATTGAGTCAATTCAAGCCATCAAAGATCCTTGATGCAATATTTCACTTTTACCCCCACTGAGCCTGGCTGTATTTGGTGACCTTTCTGCAGGGATGTTTTGTCTCAGCACTGTGCAAGAAGAATGTTTAAGAGGACAGGGAATAGTGCACATAAACAGGAGGTCCAGCCCCGTGGGAGGGAAGGAGGGATCAGAGGAGGGAAGCAGAGATCAGGCCATCCAAGGGGTGCAGGGGAGGGTCAGTCCAGCACTGTCAGAAAGCAGCACCAGTGGACTGAGGTGGGGAGAGCTTGTCAGTGCTAACTTTCCCTGATCCCAGAGGGATCTGCCAGGGCTGGCATTCCGTGATGGCTCATTGTTTCCAGCTGTGCCTTGTTTATGCTTCTCTTTCAGCTCTCATCCCTTGCAATACATTGTCATTCCTACTGTCCCTATGTGAATTCATCCTCATTTTTTCCCCCTTGTTTGAGAACAAATTAAAGAAAGCAGAACCATGAACTTAATAAAAAAGTGTAAAATTTCTCCTCTGGCTGGGAACACATCTGATAGGGGTTGTAATTTGTTTTTTAGTATTAAAAGACTGCTGTCATCTCCTACAATTTGTGAGCCCCATCTGAGCAATGAACAGCTTGGACTTTCCTGAACATAGATTTGTTATTATTAAAAAGATCTTTGTAATGGCTGAGAGTAAATGCTGATACTGACTTGTGTTTGTGATTTTATTTACTTACTTGATTCTTATTTATGATGGCTTGGCCATGTAGTGAAGCTTCTCTGAGTACTGAAATAAAGAATCATTAGAATCAAGCAAGGAAGCAAAGTGAAATAAAGGTGATATGAATGCTGTTTGCTTGCTTTTTCATTTAAATCGATTTTTCTTCACTGGCTGAGAGCATCTATCAAAAGAACAAAGCCAAAAAGAAAAGAGAAAAGTTGACTTTGGAAGCAGATTTCTTGCAAACTATTAAGAGTTATGTGATCTACAATATCATTGTTTACATCAATTGCAATGGCAATTTTTTGCCATGGATTTTAGCAGAGAATGGCAAGCATGAGAAATCAGACCAATAAAACAAATGTCAGCAGTCATAATTAGTGCTTGCCAACTCTCATAATTTCATCAAAGTGCAGAAATCATTCATAATCTTAAAGCTCCTGGAATCCCATCATTATGAACAATTTATTTTCAATAAATTATACTCTGCATGACTGCGGAAGAAATCTTGTATCTATGAATCCTAAATGGTAAAGGAATAAGCACACACATCTGTAATATATTAATTTTGCACTGATGTCATGAGTTGGTTGTGCATTTTGTGCTGAAATAATTAACAATCTCTCTTGGCACACCAGGGGCCAGATCTTCAGGTGATAGAAACTGATCAAATACCATGGAACAGCAGCTGCATTTGCCAAGCAGCTGAAATTACTAAGTTAATTTACAAAAGTTAAAAATATCCCTTGTCATTATAAATTGTGACATTTATGTATCTTGTAACAGGATAGATATTCTTGTGCTTCTCTTGTGGTTTTACTCTTCAGCACATCTGTTTGTCTGATTTCTAATTTTCTATAATTTAAACAAATATTCTCTTTATATATTTTTTGCTGCCTTCATCTTGTACAGACAGATTTGTTTCCTTTATTAAGATATGTTCTTTCCCACTGAGAACTCAATGCTCCTGGAGTTGTTCTCTTCCAACTCAGGGTATTCTAAGAACACTTATTATTCATTCTTGGAAAATGGTTCAAAAACCAGCAAGCCATGAAGTTATCACACCTCAGGAACCTGCAGTCTTTAGGTTGAGGGATCTGGGAAGTTTTTCCTGACCTACTCTGGCAGTGTCAGATATTTTGTGCCTTGCCTGCCTGCTGTGACCTGTTCCTGCCACTTGCAAGAGGAGCAGAGAAATGTGTTACCATGCCTCGGGCAGGGCAGTTTGCTGCCCAGCTTTTCAGCTTAAGCCATTAATGAACCCAAATTTATGCTCCTGTTCTGTGTTGTAAATGCTGCTGCTTTAGATGGGGTTGTGTCTTTGTGGACATGGTACTGACTCAAGCAAGGCAGAGGAGCCTTCACTCTTTGTCAATAGTGTCTGTACAGGCAGGACCTGACCTGGGAGCACACCTGTGTCTGCTGGTAGGACTTAACCTGACCAATCAACTAGTTTGGACTAATTAATGAGGATTTGAGGAGGGAGAATGAAAGCCCCTTCATGATCTGAGGTGGTTCTCAATCCTTCACTTAAATTAAGCATTAAAATGATGTCTTTTGGAGATGAAGGAATGTCTCAGTTGATAGCTATATCCATGCCTTGGTTTTTAAGTGGTTTTTAACTCACACTAACTTGAATTTTTAAAATTGTGCAAAGACACTTGCAGATTATTTCCTTTTGATAAGGCTTCTTTCTCCCACTTGATTTTGTATTAAATTCTGTGGGGTTTTTTTGTATCTTATTTTCATCCATTATTTTCTTTCTTCAGTTCTGTTGTTTTTATTCCTCTGACTTCTCCCTCAGTGTGTGCACTACCCATGTTGTGTGAATTGTGATTCACTAATGTGACACTGGAACAAACAAGTGAAACTTGGGTTTGCTAGATAAAGCTTTTCTCTAAGATTGCCATAAGTAATATGCTTTGTCTTAATTTTGGAAGATGCCAGTTGGATGTTTCCTACATAAATCTGCCATTACTCCTAACTGAGGCAAAAGTTACCTACTCAGAAAGAGTAGAATTTTTATTACATTTGTGGTGAATCACAGGTTAGAGTTGATCTTTCTTTTCCCATTTCACCTACAGTCCTCCCACAGGAAGCCCCTGCTGGGCTTTAATTTAGTATCCTCTTTGCACAAATGAAAACTACTAAATAGTCCATCTCATTTGGTTTTATGTACTTCTGTTCTTGGCTACCTATGGACCCTGACATGAAAAGTGATTTTCCTTTTAACAACTGTTAGTGCTAGAATGGATTTTAGACTCCTGAAGAGCACAACGTGAGCAGTGGCTTCCCCTGCATGGCTTGGAGACTTGTCAGATGCCTTCAGTCATACTTGTCTCGAGTGTAGTGAAGCACAGATTGTGACACAGTGTTTGTTTTTATTCCTGCTTGAAGAAAACTTTGGATGTAGAAGAAGTGATGGCAGAAAGGATATTTCTTGGCATACAAAGGCTTGTTAAAACTTTTTCATATGCAGATGGAACATATGAAGCTTACACTTCCAGAGTGATGGTGAAATTTTGTTCAGTAGCTCTGGGTTCTGCCTGGTTTTCTTTAAAACACTACAGAAAATATTGTTTATTGTAAAGTAAAACTTCATTTATTGTCATAAGCTTGTAAATTTAATGGGTTTATACATGCATGCACCCACACATCTGGGTGTCAGTCTCTTTTTCTAGGCAGCAAGTGACAGGATGAGAGGAAATGGCCTTGAGTTGTGCCAGGAGATGTTTAGGTTGGATGTTGGGAAAATTTTTTCATTGACAGAGTTGTAAAGCATTGGAACAGCTTTCCAAGAAAGTGGTAGAGTCACCATCCCTGGAAGTATTAAAAAAATGTGTGGATTTGGCACTGGAGGACATGGTTTGATAATGAACATGGTGCTGGGTTTATGCTTGGACTTGATTACCTTAAAGGTCTTTTCCAATCTTAAAATTCTATGATTTTGAGATTTTAAAGGCTTTCTATAATGTCAGGACAATAAATAGTGCCGAGATACTGAAAAAATAATCCAGCTGGGGTAGTATATAAAGCTGTAGATTTTGAAATTACATAGTGCAACAATACAGCACAAAAATCATATTATAATTTTAATACATTCTTCTGGAGTTTTCTTTATGTCCAGAGCCTAGGAATGACACCAGATTTATTTTTTTCCTGCTTGTGCCTGATTATTCTCATCACCATCACTTAGAAATCTATAAAGATGAAAAGACTGCTGCTCCACAGACAGTCATAGAGCTTGGGAAGTGACAAACAAAGCAGCATTTGCTGAAGAGCAGACTGTCAAGCAGAAGTGACAGACAAGGCCAATTACCATATGCAAATAAGACAGCATTCATTATATAATTAAAAAAACCCCGTATATTTGTCAAAAGTACTGCTATTCAGAACCGATTCTCTGGCAGGATGAACCCTGTGGAGTTTCACATTTTATGAGCTTCTGCATCACGTTTTTTTTAGAATGGTAAAACGTATTTTTGCTCAACTCAATTTTTCCTATGGTTTT
Organism: Erpornis zantholeuca; assembly: GCA_013400515.1. Lineage (NCBI taxonomy): Eukaryota > Metazoa > Chordata > Aves > Passeriformes > Timaliidae > Erpornis > Erpornis zantholeuca. The sequence continues at coordinate 107,510 of VZTN01010886.1, read as the reverse complement.
GCATATTACTTTTTCCTGTTTCTCCACAGGAAAATGTTGAGTGCCTTTAAAATAGATATTGCCATTTTGAATCCAGGCTGGTCCATCCACTCTGTTATTCTTTCCCAGAAAACTGCAGCTGCTTCAAGGAAGACACAGGTTGCTCTGCAATGAAATGGTTAGTCTCACTTTTATCCTACTGTTCTTGGGAGGAGGCTTTGCCTGGATGAGCCCCAAAGCAATACCCCAGCTGACTTAAATGTGGTCATGGCTTTGTTCTCTACCTTCAAAGTATTGACCTAGGTGTCATGTATGGTCATGGCAGGTTTCTGGTGAGAATTACAGAAAACATACTGAAATATACTTGGAATTTGGGAGTATCTGCTCCTGTGATGTCCATTTACAGGGTGGTTGTTCTACATTACCCTTCCCTACAGTCTCATGGATGCAAGTGAATTGGAATGGAAGAATAAGAATATGCAGTCTCTGCAGGTTGCCTACATGTGGAAGTTATTAGGAATGAAATGAGAAGAATTTGAAGTTTGGTAGATATTTCACACTGTATCTGATATAGAAGCTAATATTCTGCACTCCTGAGGGATACTGAGTTATCTTCACAGAAGCACTGGGTGCTATTTCAAAATTTCTTTCCACACATCTGGATGAGGTTGGTGTTATATTCCTGCCATCTCCCTTGGGATGGCCTAGCAATAAGCCAGATTTGAGAACTGCCTTCTAGAAAGCTTCCCTAAACAAACAACAGTTTCCTTCCAGCTAGGGCTATTATCTTAAGTTGTTCTTAGAGAGTAAGAGCTCCAGGACACATCCAAATAAAAAGAGCAGGGAGGTTGGCCAAAGACAGCAGGTAGATTTGATTTTTGTGGCACTGCCTTCAGCTGAGACTGGCTGTGGAAGCCAGGGGCAATGTGCAAGAAGGGCAGTTTTGGGCAGGGGAATGAAGATGTTTTCCACATCATCTTTTCTGTACATGCAGCTTTAGGGGTGAAATCTGGAGAGCCACTGACAGTGGCAGCTCCTCCGCAGGAGCATGCAAGCCTTGGGCTTGTGATCTGAGTGACCTCTTAGAGAAGCTCAATGCTGCCCACTGACCTTAAACAGCTTCAGTAGATGAGACCAGTGTAGATGTTCAGAAAAGCTGGAGTTTTAGTGCTCTTTCCTGCAATACAGAGTACCAATAGCTCTTGTTTAAAAGTTTCTTTTGCCAGTTTGGCTAACATAATTAGCTAATTATCACGGTAATTTATGCCATTCACTGTGGCAGTCAAGAGTAAGTCTCTGTTGTTCTGAACCCTGTGGAGCTGATTAAGATGATTGCTGACCCAGACAGTCCATGGACTTAAGAAAGTCAGTGAGTGGTTTCCACGGGGAGAATAAAGGCAGATTTCTGGGAATAAGATCCACTGTGAGAAAAGTGCTAACATATTCACCTCTTGCTCACAATCTCCAGCATTTTTCCAGGCTTTCAGTCTTCAGAGCAGAATTATGAAAGTTATACATTCTTGTTTGCAAAGCTGCTGTCAGTGCTTTACTAGCAGTGCCCCAGCTGAGCATATTTCACAGTGTGCAATGGCTGTATTTAGTGAAAGCAATCTCACTGACAGTCTGCATGATGGAAGCCCTAATCTGTGCAGTGTCATGCACTGTGCCTTCCCACGAGGGAATCTCTGGTGACTTGGAATTAATGGAAGGGAAGCACTGGCACTGTTATTATTTTTTATGACTTATCCTGCTCCACAGATGTTTAAGGCACTTTAAAAAACAAATAAAGTAGGTATCCCTGCTGATAACTATGCAGAGCAGCAAGGCACAGTTGGCATCCTCATGATTCCTGCTGCAGAGGATCTAAAGAAAGAAGGCTGGGAAACAGTGAGGAGAGCACCACCTTCTAGTGCTGTCAGAGGTCTTGGTAAACGGAGAGCAGTGAGCATTGCAAACCCCTTAAGAGACAGAAGAGTTAAAAAAAACATGAAGATGTGGTTTAGTGGTGGACTTGGCAGTGCTGGGTTAACAGTTGGACTCAAAGACCCTAGATGTCTTAAAGATTCTAAGGTTCTATGAAAATTCTACTTACTGTTTCCATTACATAGTGTTTTAGTGTCTCCTTCTCCCATCTCAGATTAGGGCTTCCTGCACAAATGGTATGAAGAATTAACTCTCAGGCTCACTTTTCCCACTGACACAAACCTAAATTATTCCCCCAAAATGCAGAATGTAGGAAAGCAAAGAATGTGTTTACCTTGTGTCTCTTTCATGCAGAGAATATTTCCATGCAGACACTATTCTAACAGCTAAGAGTAAAATAAAGTATTACTGTTATTTGTAAAAATCACCTCTTGACTTCTGGGTATTGCTCTATTTTCCTCTTTTGTAACTATGTATTGTCTGAAGACCCTGATCTGCATCACAGGCAGTGACAGAGGGATATGAAGTATATGCAGGGGACATAAGCCTTTCACCTCATGCTAAATTTTTGATCTTAAAAAAAATTATAATAATAAAAAAATATTACAGTCTACACTCCAAAACTGTGGATTTCTCCAGTTAGAGGTAATTTTTTTCGCTTTCCTCTCTGTTTAATCACCTGCTTCTAGTGCCAGCTTCTGTGGTTTTGTGTATTGAGGCTGAACTGTCATCTCCCAAAGTAAAATTGACTCAGGAGTTACCTGCACATGCTTCATTTTTCATGTCCTTCATGATCAAAGCCTGTTCTTTCCATCTGACTAATGTACTAACCTTGGTATGAATAAATGTGCACCTTCAGTCATCGCTAGCAAAAGGTGCCCAAAATTACTCAGGCAGAGGTACATGCAGTGAAAGTGAAATAAACCTGACAAGAGATCATCACTGTCAGCACTGATAGTGGTTTGGCATATCTCAGGTGAGATGTCTGACCATGAATTCACCTGTGGGTTCAGTGTTTCTTTCAGGAAGGTCTTTGGATGGGAGAAAGCCATAACATCAAAATGGGGTTGTCAAGCCCTAAACTTATTGCCTCATTTGGTTCAATGAAGAGGAAAGTTTGATGGTGTTCATGGTGCACTGCAAAATATATACATTTATTCAGTAATTTTTTAACTGAATGTTCTGCTTAATCTTTAAAAAATCACTCCAAATTGGCTTGTCTCCACTCAGTTTCCAAGAACATCTTGATTTCTTCACATTACTGTAAATTTTACAAAGCTAACACCCCTCTCTATCCTGATTTTACCTTCTTATCATATATATTGCTATGGCTCTGTCTCTACTTCATTGCTTTTTATGTGATGTTACAAAACAGCTTGCAAAACATCTGGCAATAAATGGCTTATATTTTGAAGCTATAATTTTGCATGAGGAACTTTTAGAGACATTAGTAAGTTTTGGATAAAAGTCATTGTCAGAGTATAGTACTTTTCACTGTTATAAGAAGACCAGAGAAATTTCGTCATGAAACCAAAAATCTTGAAAATGTTAAGGATTTTTTTTTGCTAGCACAAATGATGTTATAACAGAAAGCATTGCTTCTGATTTGCCACAGATGTAACTTTGCATAAATTTGTTTTGGTTTTGGATGAAAGAAGGATGCTATTTTCAACAGCACATACCCACATCGAATGGTTCAAGGGAGTAAAGTTTTACTGAGCTTGGTGAAGTTGTGCTGATCTATTGCTATAGCCTAACAGTTCTGGGCACTGTCATAAAACTGAATATAGTTAAATCATACTGTAGGTAGTGAAAACAGTGTCACTGCTTCATAAAACCCATGAAGAAATTTGATGGATAAGTACAACTTGATGCTACTGCAGAAACACTGGTTTCTGGGGTCAGGAAAAAGCATGAGCATTACTGTTATGACAATACTAAATGTGTGGAGAAGCTATTGGAATTAAAATGATGGAATAAAAAGTTTGCATTTATACCATACATTTATTTAATAAATGGAACAGAACTCTTTATATAAATCTCTGAGAATTTACAGACTAGCTTGTGCTAAAAGAAAGGTTATTTAGACACAACCAGCTTTCTGGGTTTTTCTCATATCCAGAAGTGTCATCTTCCAGTATATGAGACATGAAAACTTTTATCTGATGTATTTGAATCTCAGTGGTATGAAAAGAAATTTCAGTAGTTCTAGACCTTGTATCTCAAATATGGGTACTATACAAGTTATACATTAAATTATGTACCTTTCCTCATAATTAACACATAACAACGTGGGCTCTTATGATTGGTTGTTAAAACCAAAGTATTCAAACACAGAGGATCAAAGTCACTGGGCTCAAGGCTTTGAGAGGATTCATGACAGCAATCATAAAAAAGGTTAATGAGCAGCACAGACATGGCACATCAAACACAATAAGTCACCATCTAATCCAAAGTATAGTGAAATAGTTCAAGTTTAGAATTAAGTATACTTACAATATAAGGAAGGAAAGTCTTTTGTTGAGTCTCTCCCCTTTACTTCTCTTTTAAAGTATCTATAGGAAATGTTAAATTCAGGATGAGACAGGAAATCTTCATATAGAAAGGGCAGAAAATAAGAAAAGAAAGAATCTTTTAAGCTCAATGACATATTTTTAAACATTTTTTTCTCTTCCCTTTTCTTTTGACCAGCCTGAGGCTGGTGCTTTGATCTATATTTCAGTCACCAAGGTCCCTTATCAGAGAAAACACAAGAAAAGAACAGTGAAAGATACAGATAGAATGACAAATAGATGCACCTTGAGTCACTACAGAGTGACTTTTCTGCTCTTCAGAACTAATTCTATCTGGAATCCATATCTGCAAGTGGAATGGACCAGAGCTTTGCCCTGAGGGCCTAAACCAACTCCTGCTGATTGCAAAAAGCACTTTTTGATATGTAGACTGATCAGTCTAAGATTCCAGAGGATAAAACGATAACACAATGTTCTGGCATTCCTTGGATGCTCCTTTTTGTGCTCCCCTCCCTTCCTGCACTGAGGGCAGCTCCTCTGTCCCTCCATATGCCTGTTTTCATGTGTGTGTACACCTCTCTGCCTTCTAGGAATAACTTTTACGTGCACAGTGCGAGGCATATAGATCAAAACTAGCCCAGTGGTCTGTCTCTGGCAGGGACAGATGCATGGGCTAAAAGAGAGACCAGAAAGCTCTTCACTGCTCATGTTTTACCAGCCAGAAAAAGAGGTTCTAGCTCTATTAGGTCACCCTCAGTGTATTCTCCTTTCAGACATATAAGGCACCTTTTACCACAGTGGTAATTTTCAGCATCAGTAGCTTTCACATATGTGTAAGGAATTACTCCAGTTTGCTTGTTTGACCTGAGTGTGTTGCAGACTATTTTCATGACTTTAAGCTCATGTATTAGAAGTTGATCCCTCTTCACATCCTCCGTGTCGCCCCTGCTCTGCAACACTTCTTCCCTGGGGGTCCTGGTCCACCTCACTGTTCCTGGCACAGATGGCACACACACATTTGATTAGCTGTCCTGCCCTTTTCCATGCCTTTCCCACTTCTGGATGAAACAGAAAGACCAGAAATGCACAAAGCATTGAAAGTCCAAGCATATCATAGATTTATACACTGGCATAATAACATTACCTATTTTTTCTCTATTCATTTCCTGGTATTTCCTAAGGTTTGATTTGCTTTTTGACTTCTAGTGAACATTGAGTTGCTGTTTTTATAGAACTAGCTATGATATTCCCAGTATCTTTCTTGAATGATAACAGTCAGCCCAGAGCCCATAATTTTGTAACTAAAGTTTATTGCTTTTACCTATGTAAATTACTTTTCATTTATCCATATTGAATTTAATTTTCCATTTTATCTCTCAGTCACTTAGCCTTGTAAAGTCTTTTTGCAAATCTTTGCAGTCAGCTCTCAGTTTTCTAAGCCAAGCAAGTTCATGCCATCAACAAAGTTTGTGTCCTCATTCTCTTCACCTTAGAGATTTGTGCACTTTCCTGGTGTTTTCAAACAGCTAATTCAGGGTCATAGTACCAAGCAAAGTGAGACAAACTAGTCTTCCTCATCCTTGCTACTAGAATTATTTTTACTTTATGCTTCCATAATTTTGCATAGCTGGCTATGGGCCATCATCTTCCCATTTTTTTTAATCTACTTTTCCACTTCTTTTACTCATATTTGTCCTCCTTATAGAGAAACTGCATTATTCATCTCTTTGAACATGCATAGCATTTTGAGATGGAGTTTGGAATAGATCTGTTTCCTAGAAAAAACAAAGCTTACTCCAGAACAATATTCAGCTCGAGGGCAGATAGAAAACTTGTGTAAGGCCAAGCTAAGAAAAGAGAAATGGTATTGTGTGTTTAGCTGTCATGTTGGATAAGGGTGATTAAGGCACATTAATTTTTGTAGCCAGTAATACATATGACCAGCAGCACATCAACCCTGCTAAGACCTAATGGTCTTACATACTTCCACCTGAGTCAAGAGTAGGTGACTTCAGAGGAAAGTACAGAATGCAGCCCTTGCTCTTACTTCAGGACCCATAATAAAAATACCTTAACTTCCTTCACACAAGATTTAATTTGGTCACAGTCATTCCCAAGTATAATTTTTTCAGAAATTTGATCTTGTTCATTTTTCTTGATTTATTTATTTATTTTTTTCCCTGCAGATATTCCTCTAACCTAGGGGCTCAAAGAAAGGGCTTAAAATGCTGTCTAGTGAACACACATACCACCCTCCCAAAGGAAATCTGGACAGATAGTTCAGTGGTATCTTTGATAGGGTGATTTAGTGACTAACACACCACTGCCTTACAAGTTCATGGAGGTGATTTTACAGCCCTTTGTAGTTATCTCAGCTCTTAACTAAGTCCACTTGATTTGCATGTCCCACTACTGGTTAATTTACTGAGCTTTTCCCCTTTCAGACTGTCTATAAATATGCCATCATGTCCTCTAAACCTTATTTAAACTTCCTGAAGCACAGTAGCAACAAACTTCCCACCACAGTCAGCAGCAGATTTCAATGGAGCTGCTCATGAGTATGGACTCTGTGGTTTGGCACAGACAAAAACCACTGGTGTGTAGGTTACTGCACCTCTAACCTCCTTTACAGCAAGAATAGAATCTTATTCCTTCTACTTTTTCCCTATCTCCTAGTGAGGCCTTAATCCATGTGAAGTTTTAACTCTCACTCCATGGTTACCAAGTTTTCCCAACAGTCTCTTGTAAGGATCTTTACCAGAGGTCTTTTGAAAGCCTGAATAAATTTTATCCACCATTTATCCACCTCATTCACTATTTTGTTAATTCTGAATGAGTGTTAGAGAGCTATTATTTGGCCTTAAGAAGCCTGAGGGTTTAGTCCTAGCAAGTTGTATACATTAAATCAATATATAACTCTATTTTTTATAATTTTCTTGACTGTTTTTCCTGCTGATGAGGTATGTTCTGTGTATCTATAAAAGACAATTGCCTCTGGCACTTTGTGGAAGATTAAGGCAGTCTTGGCTACAACCCAACTGGCTGTGGTAGCAGGGTTTTATTTCAGATTTTTAACAATAAACTGTGTATCTTTAAACAGCAATTCAGCTGCTTCATTATTTAGTCCCTCATAGCTCCTAGACAGCTAAGACACAGCAGTGATGATTAATTACTAGGTAATGTGTTATGTTATTCCACTACCTTTTTTCCATTTTTGTTTTGTGTTCTCACAGAGCATCTCACCCTTGCTTCATGTTGATAACAACACCTATTTAAGTTATTTTTGTAAACAAGAGTTTCAGCTCAGTAGCATAGGTCAACATATTTTCTGCTTATCACTTCTCGACATTGTGGAGAAGAATGTGTGTGACTGATGCCATGTGAAAAGCAGAGGGAAATAATGAAACAAAAGAAATACTTCATGCTACTGGTGAGGGCAAATCATTCTCTTTGAGACTAGGCTAAATAGTGCTCGCTGGTAAGTGAGCATAAATTGGGTCTACTTTGAGTCAGACATTGAAGAAAATTGGTGTAATTTCCCTTAGACAAATGAAAAAGTCATTTACACACTTGCAGCTCTGGCTCGTTTATTTCAATGAAGTTATTCTGCATTTATGTCGGTGTGACCCAGAACAACATTTAGTTCACTGTTAAGGTAGTAACTTCTCTGCTCCTAATCCTGTGATGGTTGGTAGCAAAAATAGTCTGTGGGATACTGGCATGAATGAAATGAGGAGAGGAGAGGAGAGGAGAGGAGAGGAGAATAAA
>VZTN01010886.1:80070-99237 GCA_013400515.1 Erpornis zantholeuca | reverse complement strand
AGGAGAGGAGAGGAGAGGAGAGGAGAGGAGAGGAGAGGAGAATAAATGGGTTATTTATTGAACCAATAGGTGGAAACTTACTTGAACCTCTCACTCCCATTGTGCCATGCACCACAGCAACTCGACTGGGTAGAGGCTGTTGAGGCAATAACTTGTTTAACTCTTTTGCACTCCCCTCCCTCCTGCCCCCCAGCTAAACAGTGTCCTGAACAGCCAGACAGCCAGCTGGGGCTCCTGGGCTGGGCTGGCTGGAAAGCAGCATACTCCAGCCTAATTCCTTGTACCCACTTCAGTGTTTTTATAATTTATTTGTGCCAAACACAGCAGAATGCAGCACAAAGATAAAGAGAGAGACAATACCCTGCTCAAAGAGCTTCCAGCAGAAACAGGCACCTTCCAAAGAGGGAAATGGAGAAGCAGTCTGCCTGAGCTCTCACTAGAATAGAAAACTAGAAATAGAAAGTGAACTAGCAGTTCCTGAGGTCCATATGCCTTCACAATGCACTTTTTGTAGACAAAACACATCAGGTAACAATACCTTTCTTAGCTGGGTGCTGGAATTTTTGAGTACTGCTGCCCTAGGATTAATTGCAATCTTTGGAAATGCTTTGTGTTATCTCTCTGTTACAACTGATGATGATTTGTTTCTACTTTGCAAGTTTGAGTTGGTTTATTGGAAATTTTATGAGGGTAAAAGAAGTTTATGGGGGTAAAGAGGAAGATTTATCACTGTATGTTAAAGGAAGAGTTATTACCACTACTCATAATAGCAGTGGGATGGATTATCACTAGCAAAAGTTCAAGAGGATTACTTGGAATTCAGCAATGTACAGTAAACAGTCTTTATCTCTTGCAGAATGTCAGTGCATATTTTACAATATAGTTGGTGTTGGTGATCCATGAAAAAAAAATCTGCTGCAATTTAAGTTTAATCATTCTGAATCTTAGAATTAAATTAATATTCAGTTGTGACAAAACCTGTGGAAAAAAAAAAGCTGCTTAAGAAAGGAACAGGGAAAAACACTGTAATTTAATTTCAGTCTAATTCCAATTTAAAATCTTTGTATCAGCATCCCCTTGGCAAGTTTTCAGTAGATTCCTAAGACTCAGCAGAGCAGTATGGGCATGCAGATAACAGACATGAGATCACTAAGCAAACTAGTTTCAAAAGCTTCTGGATTACATTAAATACTTTTTTAAAAGCACACAATATATTCCTGACTTTCCTATGTCACTGTCATACATATCAACTGATTAAACGTTGTTATTATTTAACAAAAGTACAGATTCTTCAAACACATTCACAGGCATACACACAAGCTCATCCTGTCGGCAGAGATTAAACTCTGCACAGTCAGGATTAAAGAAGAAGGTAATGAAGACAGTATAAATGAAATTTATGTGATGATTTCTTCTGGTAAGGAAAAATAAAGAAACCAGAATGAGGTTACATGTGGCAAAAACATTTCATATTCTACTGGAAATTACTTGGATAATGTGAAGATAGGCAGAATATAATACAGTGAAAAGATGTAAAAGATCCTGTAAAGAAAACGAGCCTGTCTAGGATGTGATGGAATTACATGAACTAATATTAGTTTCGCCCTTAGGAATTTATATTCACATTTATAGTTATAAATTTAAAATCAGATTTATAAATCAAAAATGCCCTGAGATGAATTCTGTACCAATTCTTGTCTTGCTATCTACTTATCAGTGTTAGGTTTCAAATCAGCCTCTGCTGGAGGAGTGTGAGTGATGCCCTGTTCTCTTTCACACCTTTTGTGTAGCTTCGTTCTGTAACTGTGTAGAGTCATAGCATATGAATATATACTATAACATATATATTTATGTATAAAAGTATGCATACAACAACACACAAGATTCTCAAATCTCTGATCAAGGTGCCTCCTTTTGGAAAGAATTCTTGGTTATTGGAGAAAAAAAACTCCCTGAGACAAAATGACATGCTAGTTACACATTCCTCCTCATTCTCAAGACACTTGTACTATGAGTTTGTTTTGAAGCCACTCTTTTGCAATACAGTTATGTTAATGGGAATTAGGGCTGGAATTACAAAGATGGAAAACTGTGAAAAATAAAAATTGGGGATGCTCTGGATCATTAAAAAGGGTAATTAACATTGTTTTTCAAAAATTATGGAAAGCTCATGCAAATTACATCTTATTTTAAATAAACTTGCTATGCATATATACATACTAATTTTGAAAGATGAGTTTCTAATTTTTAGGAAAGAAATAACTTGGAGAATTAATGCTCTCATATTGGTGTATTTATTACATTTAGGAATGTACTATGTTTAGGAAACTTAGATTCTTCTGTTCAAGGTACAAATCAATCATGGACAAAGCCACCTTTCCCAAATGCACCCAGCAATGTATCTCAGGTCTCACCTGGACAATCATCTCAGGGATATGCAGTGCAGGCCAATTAATCACAGTGCTTGTTCAACCTTCAAAGTCAGCCAAGTTAACAAAGCAAATTAATAGTGATTAGAAAAAAAAAAATTGTATGAGGGCAATCCTAGTAAATAGGAGTAGTGACTGACCTACACTTGGAAGCAGAAAGATCTGATTTTCCCATCACACATTGCATCTACAACTAAAAAATCTAGGTATTTAAGATGAGAAGGGAATATGCTGTAACAGTGGAAGGTAGTTCACACCAACAGCATTGCATTCACACAGATGTTCCAGTGGATTCCTAAGAAAACGTTTTTCTTAAAAGACATCTATATCAGTATGTACTAACACAAGTTTCTGTGCATACTTTTCAGTGGCAGTACACTGGTGTATTCTGTTTTCATTTACAGGTGGCCCAGCATTACTTTCCTGAACTGCAGAATCTTGCTTTACATAGAATTAACACTTCAGATGACAAAACACCTATTTATTTTTTTCCTTTTGGTACATGATTCAGGATGAGCAAAGCTCTTCCACCTTTCACACAGTATATTTCCAACTTTCTAAGTAACTCTTTGGAAAAAGTCCATTTTCTGATGGTGTTTGGTGTGTGGCCTCAGCAGTGGAAGGTGAGCCCTCAGTGAGGCACAGCAGGAAGCACAGAGGGAATGGGATCACCCACAGCCTAAGGCAGTGCCTGACACAGACCATGTTAGGAAGCACATTTCTCCTTTCTGCTGGGAACTTTATTGAAACATTTTGGTTTTAACAGTGCATAATTTCCTAACACAGTTCCGTCTCTTTGAAATTGCACCCGTGGCTCTCCAGTGGTGTCTTGACCACATCCTCCAGCAGCTTCCACTCAGGTGACAACGGCAGTCAACTTCCCTCATACTGTGCTTTAAATCTTGTCTTACCATGTAACCTCTCTACTGTGACCTTCAAGCCAGCCAGGATCTTGTGTCCTGACCGAACCATGTGACAAACTTGAATTTACTTAGTCTGGGATTTTCAAGGTAATGGATGAACTCCTGTGTCAAGCAGGGTCTCGGGCAGCCTCAGCCCACGGGCAGGGCTAAGTCTGCTGAGCGGCGTCAAGATATAATTGTGATAATAATAGCACTGCTGAATGTCTATTGAACTAAGGTGTTCTGCTACACTTTTGACCCCTGCACATTTATACACCTTGTCCTGACTCCTGAAATGTTTTCAAACGGGCTGTTTGTTGCTGCAGTGTCCTTGATGTGCACTTCTGGAGGCTGAGCCAGCAGGCGCTGCAGTGCTTGACGATCTTTAAATGCTTCAATGCTCTTGAATACCTGATATATTTTGTAGCCTTCCTTCTTTTTGAAGCAGCTTTGAAAATGTTAAGACATACCCAACAGCAGTTCTCAGGCACTTAATGGCCACTGCTTCACATCAAGTTGGCAGCATCTGTTTGCCAGATGACAAGCACAGCCTGGGTCAGGTAAGCTCTGGGTCTCCATGTAACAAATCTGGAGGTGAGCAGAGTTGGTTTTTTGTCTCTCTCTCATAAAGCTGCCATTGCCACTGCTGTGGAAAGCAATGATGTTATTCCAGGGTACAGCTTTGTCTTGTCAAGCATGGCAAAGGTGTTTTCACCTATTGTATGTCAAGATGTCTGAGATCCACTTGCTACTTGGCCTACATCTTTTCAAAGAGTCTTCCTAGAATAAAAAATTCTCTCTTATCTCTTTGATCGCTACTTTGATCACTTCTTTTATCTCTTAAACAAAGTGACCCATGCTTTCTGACATTCCACTGGTCTAACGAAGCATTTTTAATGATTGCCATTGTCTTTACACATCTCAGGATCTCTGACTGCACCATCACAGAATATTGCCTCATCACCTTGACTTCTGTACATGTCTATGCTCTTTACAGATACCTTTAACTTTTGCTGTGGTATCTAAGATTAGGAGGTTCATGGTGTAGGTAGGGATCAGTAGGTAGAGATGAAACACTACTTTGGAGCACTGTGAGGTGCTCTCATTTTATTCACCACATGCTTGTTGCCCATAAATTCTGTGTTATGTCTTTATCAAGAAATAGATTCAGCATTGATTGGTTAGGGCAAAGAGGGAATTGTAGGCAATAGGAATAACAGACAAATGTAAATTAAACTGTGCTTTCCACTGTATGCCAAGTCATCATTACTATTTTCTCTCTCCTTTTTATTTGTTTTAAAGTGGAAACTGTGACTCTGTACTATTATTTAGAATGTTCCTGCTTGTGAAGACACTGGGACCAGAGACTCATTCTGCTGGATTCTGTTTGCACACAGAGTTTGCTTTCCGATGTAAATGTTTATTTAATCTTTGGTGATGGAAAGTGATGCATGGATGGCAGCTACAACATACAACACAAACACAGGCAAAAATGCAGAAGTTATTTTATGCATATCATATGGAATCAAGCCACATCATGTGAAATGCAGTCTTTTTTATGACTGAGATGGTGATTCATAAACACTGCCTTGATGATCCTATGCTGATGCACATAGAGTAAGCACTTATCTGTCTCCAGTGACAATATATAGAAGCATTAGAAAAATCACAGTCTCAGCTTACTGCCTTTGAAACATTAAATTCAACAGTTGCCACCACTAACCTCATTAATTCCAAAACATTACCTAAAGCATGCATGTTAAACAAATTCAGTTAAGTTCATTGAAATAATCTAAAAGTATGGACATAGTCAATTATTTCAGCTCACTTAATCAGAAATATCTCTTTAAAATCAGTGGCTTATATTTTATAGAAACTTGCTTCCTATATATGTATTCATAACTTCACTTTCCATATTTGTGCTTTTTTTTAATAGAACTATTTGATAGCTTTTCTGCTTATAATATAAATTCTGCTTTTACTAAGCAATTTTATATATTCAAAATTCACTAAAGAACATGTTCAAAGGACAGTGGTATAAATGAAAAAATAGTTGAATTTGCAGGAAGAAATATTTGCCATTTGAAAATATAATGTAATCGAAAGCAAGGAATTATCATTAAGGTTACTTTAACTGTGAAATTACAGTTCTGAAAGCGTAAAATAATGCTCCTTTAATATATTAGCTATATCACCTTTATCTTTTTTTTTTTGTTAACATTCAATTTCATTAAAATCAGAACAAAATCACACTTTTGAAATGACTTAATGTAATTACAGTTTTCCTTTTCTTTTTTTTAACTTGAAAATGTTAAGGAGAAAAAAAAAGGTTATGTGACTTCTGATGCAGAGCTTTTTGGGATTTTCCTTTTCATTATAGTCTCAGATTTAGACTAAAAAAGAATTTCAAGGTTCTATCATGCCCCAAGTGATAAAGCAGCAATGTCACTAAGTGATCCATGTACAAAATTTCTCTACCAAGCAGTTGTGTAGTTGTGAAGCAAAGAAGCTCCCAATCGGTGCCTCTTCAATGAGTTAAGCCAACACTAAAAGGAAGGCACAGCCCATGGTGGAAGTACATAAACTTTGGTGGAACATTGCAGTGCAGCCAAAGGCAACTCCATGGATTCAAGAGTGTTGCAGTGAGGTTGTGGAGCTGCAGCTCCAGCAGCCTGTGATGGTTTATTGGAGACATGGGGATGAGATGTCATGGGAGCAGGAGGCATGTGGGGCAGGAGCAGCAGCTGTGGGTAGAGTGAAGTGGGTAGAAAAAACACAGAAACTGCAGCACCCAAATCTGTTTTAGTGAAGACTGAGGGTCCTTGCTCACTGAAGAGTAAACCAATTTACAGTAAAGGTCATATCTACTGCATTGGGATATACATTTTTAATGAAAATAGCAGGGATCGTGGATGTTTATGAATGAATAACTGTGCATGAAGATCATCAGTACTGCTGTAACAAACAGATAACAGCCATAGTTCACCTTTCAAAGCTATTAATCCTCTAACTGGTGTTTGGTATCAATACCCTACACCATTCCTAACTATGCAGTCAAGCACATATTGTCATAAAAAGTACATGGTCAAAAGAGATTTTCATGCTAGTGCACCTTTAATTTAGGAAGAATGTTTTTTTCTGTCAGTAATCCTTTTAGTCACAGATGTTTAGCTTGGTGAAATGAAATAGTTCCCAGTATGCTGAAAGTCTGTCTATGATTAAATGTAATCACTTTTTAATTAACTGGAATTTTCAATATCTTGAAAGTACTCTTTATGAAGTTTTATTCAAATGAGGACATGGTTTACTTTAGTTTTTAAAGTTTGGAGCTCAGAGGAAAGGGAACCAAAGAGACAGTACAGATAAAATGGAGCTTAGCACAAAAAGAATGATGCATAAAATCTGCTTAAATGCTGTGCAGAGTGTATGCCCAGAAATGGACCTTAATCAAGACCTTAACTGTGTATTAGTCTGATATAAACAGCTCTACAGCTGTTCATATGTATCATTATCTTAACTCTAATGTCGTTATTAATTACAATGGTTAAAACTGTAGTTGAGTGTATGTGTTGAGCAGTTTCAGCCTGCTTGAGCAGTGGCCCAGAGCTCCACGTGTGGCATCTCCCCAGGTGGAGTGGCTGTCCTCCCCCAGAGACAATCACAGGTGCTGTGCTTCAGCAATGCACTACAGAAGTCTCCAGGGCATCATGAGCCAGATAAAAACTTTCAAAGCCTCATGAAGCACAGAACTGCATTATTACAAATTTACCTTCCTGGATCAATGGGCAGACGAATAGAAGGTCATTATAAACCAGAGCAGAAAATCTACTATTATTTCTTTTGAAAAGATCAAAGCTGAACGTTTTCCGTCCAAAAATACATAAAAATTTCTTTTGATAATAACCAAGGATTTTATTCTACCAAACTGAAAAATCTCTATTGTATAAAGGAAAAACCTTTCATTTCAGTAAATACGTACTATGAAGCAGTGCTTTAATATCATATAAAGGTTATAAATACTATATAAAAAGCAATATTATAAAAATAATATTGAACAAAATATTAACCAAAATCTAAAATTATAAATGCATTTCATCTCATTAAAAAAGAGATATTTAAAATATATTTTAGAAAATTAAAGAAAATTTTTAACACTTTTATTTTGAATTTTTGACATGAAACTTAATTAAAATCATCAGTGATCTTTTAAATATTTTGTTTTCAATTGAATTTATCTTCCGAATAATCATCTCTGTGTAGCTCTCCTCTTTCAAACATTGTGTTGAACATGCTTGAAATTAATTTAAATGTATTCCTTCATTTTTTGCTCTAGTGGTTATTAATGCTATTCTTCTGGTGTCTGAGTGGGCATTTATAATGCCACCCACCCACCATTCCCTCTGAGGAGAATTCTCAATCTATTGTACAATCAAATGGAGCAGGAATGTCTCAGTCTAATTCTTGATGCAGATAAGATGAGACAGATGTATTTCAAGGCTTGGAAATGTATCTGGGAAAGGAATCTAAACAATAAAAATCAATTTACTTGATTCAGGCTCAGGCCAAGCTTCCCTGATTGCACAGGTCCAGAAGGAAGAGGCAATCCCTGCAGTCAGCTTTTTGGCTTAGACGAAAAGAAAAGCTCAGCTTGGGAAGCAAAGATTACACAGTCCTTTCAACACCCCTGATCTGCTGGAGCTGAGTGCCAGCCCTCTGCTCACAGGGTGGGTGCTTTGTCAGAGAGGAGCAATCCTCCCTGCCCTCAGGAGTATGGGAGAAAGGAGATAAATCATCCATTTTGCTACTTCAGATGTGTGAGGTGTTTCTGCAAAACAGCAGTGGCACTGCCTGCATCTGTGCTGGGTTGGCATAGCTCAGGGGAGGTTGGGATAGCAGATATATAATCATTAGACATGAAAATATTTCTATCTCTGAGAATTAATCGTAGCAAGGGAATCCCAAATTGTCTCTCTGCTCCCTCTCCACATGGTGACATTCTCTGAGGGTAAGTGTTTCTCTGCACCCAACAAGGTGAAGGAAGAAACCATGGTGAGGAGGAAGCTCTTTCTGTCCTTCCCACAGACTGGCAGCAGCATGGATTTTTGTGTTGGCAGCGTAAGACTGTGTGATGGCCACCAAATGGGACTGCAACCAGCAAGCATCCGGTGGCAGGAGCTGGGAAGGGGCGGCATTGGAACAAGTAAAAAGCAAAGAAGTTTCCTTCCTTAGGAAGAGAAGCAAGCAATTGGCTTGATTTAAAAAGGCCTAGCTTCTAAGCTCTAATTAAAACTTCAAACAAAGGGGAAGGGGAGGATGAAGGGAATGTGATTGTAGTATTTTCTTCTGCAAAAACTGCACAGTCCAGGGGTCCCATTCATCTCCAGGAGGACATTCTGCCCTCACAAAACCAGCCCAGGCTGGCACCAGCCTGCACAGCCCCTGCTGCTCGTTAGAGCCAGGCACAAGCGCTCAAAGGACGTGTGAGCCGGATGAGGGACATTGGCACAGCTGTGTGGGGAAGTGGCTGTCACTCGTGGCTGTGCCAGCACGGGGCTTTCCTGAGCAGCAAAGCCACTTCTCATCTCTCCGATGCTCTCTGTGGCCTCATTCCCAAGATCCCAGTTCTCTGGGAGGGTGAGGATGGGTTTCCTTCCAAAGAAGGGTCAAGGTGGGGAAGCTGCAAGACTGAAATCTATTTTTGAGATGAGAGGTCTGCTCCATAGCACAGACACTGTCAGTAAGCCCTGTCAGCCTGTGGCTTGGAGTGTGGACAGGTTTGAAGGCTCACGTACACAGCCCGGGCGAAGCAAAGAGTTCACTACTGGTGAATCTATAGAAAAAGCAGTGCTCAGAAAGCACCAAGGCCAAGGGAGGCACAGGTTGGGCTGCCAACCATGCCCTTAGGGGAGAAAATGTGTGGGAAATGACAGCCACTGCTATGGCATGTGAAGAAGGGGTGTTAAATTTGCAGGGGTGTAGGTTAATGCAGAGGAATCCCAAATGCACGCTGGAGATACATTTCCATTTTACCCATCATAACCTTTTCACTTCCCATTTAGGCCTGAAGGCACAAGCTATGGGTTACCTCCAGCCAGACTGTGTCCAAAACCCATCCCCACGTGTAAGGATATTTTCCAGTCAGTAATTCAGTCTGACCCGTGCTACCTGTGCAGCAGGCGTGAGCCTGTCTCCACTTTGGGCAACAGTGATACAGGCAACTGAGGGCTTGCATGGGAGTGTGAGCTCAAGCCTGCAGCTCCCTGGCAGCACAGATACAGTCTGCATTTCCTTTCCTCAGGGAGGTTATGTCCTCCCCTGCAGAAATATATAGCTATTCTTGCTGTGTACATCTCCCCATTGCCACTGAGAGTATCTATACATCAGTAGGGTTCTATATTTTTAAATGAATGCATCATTATGTGCTGTCACAGCTCTGGTAACACAGAATTTTCTCCATTAACATATTTTTCAAAAAGTTTTTATGCTGCTAAAAGAAAAACTGCCTTGAAAAATGTTTCTTTCTCCCTCAAAATATTTCAGTTAAAATATTTCCATTAATATTAATAATAATAATATTCTAAGAAGTATCCTAGCTTTTTCTAAAAAGGCAATTGAAAGCAGTCCTGAAAGATTTTTATTTTCTTTCAGTGTTGTCTTGCTCAGATCATGTGTCTGGCAGAAGAGAGTGCCCATGGGGAAAGGGGGAGAGGAAAGACCACAGTCACTAACGTAGAGTATTTTAATACCAAATCCAAATGAGTGCTGCAGCCTTTGTTTGGGTAATAAAGGAACAACTGATGTAGTGATAATATACTATAAAAAATAGCCAATGTTTTGATACAATAATGCTCCCATTGCTATAGGGATTTTTCTGCAGTTATTTAGTTGTATAAATCAGGTGTATATATATATATATATATATATATAAATAAAACCAAGCTTCATGCCAAATCTTCAGGCAATTTTTACGGCCATTAGGAAGGCAAACATCAAGTACAGGAAGTTTCTCAACAGAAAAATAAAAGAAAATCAGGGAAAAAAAAAGTCCTTTTACAAGCTTAAACTGCCTAGACAATGCATCTTCTATGTGCAGGCACACAAACATACTGGAAGACAAAGCCTGTCCTGAATAGCTAACAATAAATCTGGAATCATAGAGCTGGGCTTTAGGGGATCCTCTTACAACCTGCACTGAAGCAGCACCAAAATATATGTAGCACCCTGTATCTCAACTGTCCTTGAAAATCTTCAGTAAAGCAGCTCCTCAAGCCTGTTCCAGTATTTCATATATATGGGAGTGTTACTGAATAACATTCATCTTAAATTGGCACATTTTTCATAAAACTTCTTATTCTATCCCAAGGACTGTGGAAAATAATGAATCACTGAGGTTTTTGGTATAAATTTTGTGTACTGGAAGACTGGTAACTCTATTTGTCAGTCTTGTCTTTTTCAGATTGAGCTCAGATCATTCAGATTAATCTTGCTATTCTTGTAGGGTTCTTGTAGGGTTCCTTGTTCATCTTAAACCAACACTAAAGCTGATATCCAGTCTAGATAAAGCCTTGTGATGGACAAACAGTATTGAACCATGAAGGAAAAAAAATAAAAGAAAGGCTTGCTCTGTCAATCTCATCATACATACAACCAAGTAAGAGCTGGCAGTTCTTGCCCTCCACGGTGAGTTAGCACCACTGAGGACATAGACACTGCTAGCCTCATCTGCTGATGAATGTGAGAACCTGCCCTGAAAAATCTCTCAGTTGTTTTAGATTTCTATTCTGTAGAAGTATTACAGATCTTGCAGTAATTAAGCTCTTCATACTGCATCTTCCAGCCAAATGCTTTCATTTTTAATAACCCTTTATTTTCTCCTTTTTATATTCTTTCCTTTCTGCTGCTGCAGAGTGCAGCAGCTCAAGATTCAATGGTGCTAGAACAGGGGATGCTTTGTAAACTGAATCAATAATGCTTAAAATTTAATTAAGCTGTTGCATCTGAAGAACTGACTCCAAAGAGTATATGTGATCCATCATGATACAGCCAGTGCTGTTTCAACTACAGCAATATAAAAGTGCCCATCCTTTCATTGTAAGCCTTTGGCAATGTGATATTTTTTTGCAGAGAGACAGAAGAAAAGAAGAAAATCCAGCCAGGAACTCCCTGCAGTTTACTTTGAAGTGTTCACTACACTTTGACCTTCATAGCTAAGCATCCCTTCAAGCCCTACAAAACATGCATGGATTTCTGATCCCTAAATGTTTGATTTTCCCAAGGTGTTTGGCTGTCCTTGCAGAGAATTATCACTGGGCAGGACAGCAGGAAGAACACGAGTCAGGGCAATCCCAAGCACAAATACAGGCTGGGAGAATGGTTTGAAAGTGAGATTTGGGGATGTTTGTTGATGAGAAGCTCAGCATGACCCAACAATGTCTGCTTGTGACCCAGAAAGCCAACTGCATCCTGGGCTGCACACAAGAAGGGTGGCCAGCAGGTCGAGGGAGAGGATCCTTCCCCTGCACTCTGCTCTTGTGACCCTGCCTGGAGGGCTGTGTCCAGCTCTGGAGCCCTCACCATAAAAAGGAGTTGGATCTCCTGGACTGAGTCCAGAGGAGGGACATGAAGATACTCAGAGGGCTGGAGACAGGCTGAGAGAATTGGGATTATTCAGCCTGGAGAAGAAATGGATTTGTGGAGACCTTACAGCACCTTCTGGTTCCTAAAGGGGCAACAAGAGCTGCAGAGGGACAGTGGACAAGGGCTTGTGGTGGCAGCACAAGGGGGAAATGGCTTTAGACTTAAAGAGGGTAAGTTTAGATCAGGTATCAGGAAGAAGCTCTTTATTGTGAGGGTGGTGAAGCACTGGAACAAGTTGCCTAGAGATCTTGTGGATGTCCGTCCCTGGAAGTGTCCAAGGCCAGTTTGGATGAGGCTTTGAGCAAATTGATCAAGTATGTGTCATCACTGCACATGGTGGGGGGTTGGACTAAAAGATCTTACAGATCTCTTCCAATCCACACTATTCTGTGATTCTCTGAGTTGTTTGGAGTATAATTTCTGTACTTCACTTGGAAAAGAAATATTCCTGCTCATAAACCCTGAGCAAAGGTGGCTTCTTCAGAAATTGCAAATGCCTATTACACCTTGGGAGTCTGCTTGGAGCTGGGAAGGCACCAGGATTCCCCTGACACTTCACAAAACACTCACACTAGCTCTTTGGGCTTTGCAAGCAGATCTCTCAGAGCCTGACACATCCATTAAACTAGAAATAGTAAGGAGTCAGCCCAAGCTTTTAAGTAAATTTAATTTTATTTTAAAATGTATGTCCTAAATCACCACACAGTTGAACATTTTAGCTATCTGGCTTTTCATTCTGAACTTCTTTCATGGGCCTTATTCCAATTAAGTATAAGAAAGAAAAAGAAAAAAAAAAAAAGGAAAAGGAAAAAAAAAGATGTCATGCTTTTGTACATAATGCATGAAGAGAATTTTTATAAAATTCTGAAATATTAAAATGGAAGTTTATTATCTTGTATAATGATTAATAATATTATATGAATGTATGAGAAATTTCCTAGAGAGATATTTGATAATAACTCAGAACATGGATTTGTCACAGCTCTTTCAATGCTCTATGTCTATGTGTGCCAAAATTATTCTTTTTTATCATGTTCTGCATTTCTCCACGTTGTGCTTACTCTGCCTTACCCTGTGTTAGCATCACTGCATTGTCTAAGAGCTGGAGGAGAAGGGACAGCTGGTTATGGCAGAGTCAGCTGGTGATGTTGACAAGGTCCTTGACAGACAAAAAATCCAGGGAAAAACGGATCATGCTGTAAACATCAAAGTGAATCTCACCAGAGGCTGTGGGAATATGCAGGTCACATCACAAGGTGTTTATACTAGATATCCTACAGCAGCAATACCACCTTCACCAGGGCATGATTCCTGCTTCCTGCATGGGATGGTGACACAGATCCCTCCTGCCACCTCCCAGTCACTCCCTGATGCAGGAATGCTTCCCTGAAACATTTACAAAAACACCATAATATATACCTCTTCCTTAAGCTTCCACAAAAATAAAGAAAATATAAAAAGCTTTTATTGAAGTTCACAGAAATATAGCCACAGTTACAGAAGTTGACATGGCACCCTAAGAGCTGGGTAGGAGTCTCACTGAGATGCATTACTAAGAAATTACTGCCTAGATTCAAGCAAAGACAGTATTTTCCAATTTATAGATACATAAATTTCATAAAACAGAGATGTGCTCCAAAAGCATTTCTACTTTGGGTCTGTTTTTTCCAATATAATTCATTTTAAAGGAGTAATTTGACATTTTTTGTCATATTTTCAAGATTTGAACTTTTTTCCAGTCCATAAAGCATAAAACTACAACTGCTTCAAAAGTTGCTCATAAAGTCATATTTTTTAAAAATACAGGTTACAATGCTGCAATAAAAGGTACTTTTTCATATATTTTTGAAATATTTTTCCACTGAGTTTTAGCAAGATAAAGTTTCTGTATTAGCAATTAGAAATGAAAAGTAGTTATCTTGGCAGTTTTTGTAAGGTGCTCTGGGAAGCACTATCTTTTGGAGGATTTGGGATTCTTAGTGCACAGGGAAAAATCTCAGAAAATTTCCCTACTAATACTTCTGAGATAATTTCTTTTCTGAAGTATATCTGTAAAAGATGCTGCAGAATGGGTTGGAACAGGGAAATAATTGGCCTGGGGATTGGTCAATGCTTTATGTATTTCACTTTACAGCAATTTCTCTGCATAAAAGACCCTAATCAGACATTGTTGGCATTCCTAATGTTCTACCAAAAAAAAAAAAAAAGAAAAAAAAAGAAAAAAAAAAAGAAAAAGAAAAAGAGGAATGTGGTTACCTAGGAGTGAAACATATGCTCTATTGGATGGGAAGAAATAGGGTCCTAACTCTGGCTCTTAACACCTGTCGGCTCCTCAGAACCCATCAATATATGATGTGTATTCCTTTTGTGAAAGCAGCAGCATCAGAAAATTAGTAGTTTTTTGGGGCATAAAGTGGACTACTTTTTTCAAATTTTGTAGATTTTGGAATATCTAATTCAGGGTCTAAATTTATGGTGCTTTTTCCTACACGTGCCTCCACACATTTGAAAAATTGCCAGCGTTTTCTGATCTGGCTTTTACAGGTTGTTTCACAGACCTGCATACTCAGCTC
This sequence comes from Erpornis zantholeuca, assembly GCA_013400515.1. Taxonomy (NCBI): domain Eukaryota; kingdom Metazoa; phylum Chordata; class Aves; order Passeriformes; family Timaliidae; genus Erpornis; species Erpornis zantholeuca. The sequence continues at coordinate 84,696 of VZTN01010886.1, read as the reverse complement.
AAGTTATTTAGCTGTATGTACAAGCAATTTGAACAAGCATTTTGTTTCTTCTACTTCATAAAATATCCATCAAGCTTAGATGTGCACTCTTGATAATTTTTCCCCCTGAGGTTTTTTTTTTCAGAGTTACTCCATGGTCTCCTTCCTTTCCCTGGTCTCTTATTACCACTCTCCCTGCTGTTTCCATCTGACACATTATCCTTTCCATTGGCCATGAGCTGTGGGTTATTTCCACAGAGCAACCTCAGTTAGCCCTGGATTTCCCGAGCTGCCACAGTCAGTGACTCCAGCACATTGCTTTGGCTCTCTCCTGCTTGCTTTTCCCACCTCCCTTTCCAAAGACTTTCCCCCCAGCATCTGCCTTGTTAGGCTGAGGGACAAACCCCACACTAATGGACTCTGCAAAGGACAACAGGGGCCTCTAAGGAATGCAAAATCCTCAACATTCCCACCAGAGTGGGTCCCAGGCAAGTGAAGGCTGCTGCATACCAGTTCCATGTTTTCCTTATCCTAACTCAATTCCAGTCCTAATGCTCTCCAGTTTCCAGTCTGCCTTCCCTATACATAGGGCCTAGGCTAAATGCTTGAGTTGTATATTGAGGATATCCCTTAACCCTTGTCTTAAATCATGGAGAAGTGCCATGGTGCCTCACTAGGGAGATTGTCCTCTCCAACAGGGTTCATGTCTAAAACTCATACCTAACAGCACAGCAAATGCTGATCTGTGCAGAGCTGTGACCTGTGAGAGGTCAGTTTGGAAGGATGATCTCGCAGAGGAGAGGAGGATACTGTCCCCACAAAGAGGGAGCTGCACTCATTGAAGTAGAGATTGTTCCTCTCAGTAGATAAGCTTTATTCTGGCTAGTCTTGAACTCCTTAAAATAAGTGACAGGATTTCAATAGGATTAAACTCAATCAGAATTTTGCCCACCATATATAAAAAATGTAAGATTGAGCCTCAGTAAATTTTCCTTCCATTGAAAACAATATTAGCAGAAATAGACAAAACCCTCAGAAATACTCAGTTCTGCAGAAGACTTTATATGGTAGATGACAATTCAAAACAGACCTATTCTGGTATATTATTAGGATATAACTGGGCACTTGCTCTGGAAAGATAAAGAGTTGTTCAACCTTGCACTTCTGGGGTCATCTGCTTTCAAACCACATTATATTTGATAAATTCAATAAGAATTCATGAGGAATTTGATGCTTATATTAGATCATCTAGAAGAAAAAAAAAGAAACAATCAAAAAAAACTTGAAATTGAGTACATTTTTCTTCTAAAAAAAAATTTGTCTGATACTAGGCTTACTTCTTATTTAAAATGGCCTTGAGAAACTGATCTGAATTCTGCTACAGGTAAAAAACAGTGTAAGTTTTAAAATAACAAGACAGCCGTTTTAAGAACATATCTTGGGTAGAAGGACATATGAGGAACAAAATAATTACATATAAATTTAATCTAGGGTAGTTTATGTTCATGCCACAATAGATGAGGCAGTATGAAACTATATTGGTTGGGTAGAAAGCTTATTTAAATACATTTGAATAACTTATTTCCTGAAGTCTGGATAAAAATAGGACAGAGTGTGTGTGGGCTTTATTACTGAGATACATTCCCATTCAAAACAGACATATTTCATCAGTTTTTCCTTTCAATAATCCAATTGTCAGTTTTATAGTCCAGAAAAAAAAAAGTGAAGAAGGGATAGGAAATGACTTTCATGCATATCCTGACTGCTGAGTTGCTCTGTTTCATTACACTGCCCTGCAGATGACTGACAGCTCTGTAATCAACTTCAGACTGGATTTAGTGGTTCCACATCCCATTCTCTCATTAATTATTGAAGGCATTTTTCTCTGTTGCACACCGGGTCACTGTATCCACTCTGCTTATATTTGCATCTCCTGAGCAGCAGAGGAGTTGCTGAACTGGGAATCAGTCGTCACATGCACACGCACAAGAAAAGATGAAGAGGAAGAAAAGCAACATAAAAGCACCACAGAAGTGTTTGCAAGAGGCCTGGAGCAGCTCCATGCTACCTGCGAGGTCTCAGCACACTGCGTTCAGAAACAAAGCCGTCGCTTACGAGAGAGGTTCTTGTTCTGCAAATGCTTTTGGTTTTATTCTAAACAGAGAATAGTTTTTTTGGTTTTGTTTTTGTTTTTTACTGTTAATGGTGCTATTCACCCATTTCTTGCTGTGTGCTTAATTGGGGAGCGCACGAGAAAAAGAAATATTCCTGAGAACCCTGCACTTACAAGTAGTGTAAGGGTAAAACTAGTGCCCACTAAATGCCATATATACTTAAGATTATTTTTTTTTCTGATATATTCACTGGATGCTAAAAAATGTCGTGGTCAGAGTTCTTTTTTGGAAAACCAAGTGACTGATCAATTAAATATGCCTATAGAAATAGGTCAGATACACATAATTTCATCCATTCCTTCTGTGAGGCAGCTCTGGTTCAGTGTTAACTAAAACTTGGTGCCAAGGTGATATGTAGCCTTCTTTGCTGGGCTATAGGTGCCCAGCTAGTATATAATAATATTAAAGGATCATAGAATCACAGGATGGTTTGGGTTGCAAGGAACATTGAAGATCATCTCGTTGCAACCCCTCTGTCACAGGGATGCCTTTCACCAGACCAGGTTGCTCCAAGACCCATTCAGCCTGGCCTTTAACACTGCCAGGAACGGGGCATTCACAACTCCTTTGGGCAACCTCTTCCAGCATCTCACCACCCTTACAGTTAGGAATTTCTTCTTTGTAGTTAATCTGAACCTACTCTGTTTCAGTTTAAAGCCATTCACCCTTGTCCTATCACCACATGCCCTCAAGTCCCTCTCCAGCTCTCTTGTAGCCCCTTTAGGTACTGGAAGGTGCTCTGAGGTCTTTTGAAACCTTCTGTTCTCCAGGCTGAACAACCCCACCTCTCTCAGCCTGTCTCCACAGGACAAGTTCTCCAGCCCTCTGAGCATCTTCATGTGCCTCATCTGCACTCTCTCCAACAGGTCCATGTCCTTCTTGTGTTGGGATCCCAGAGCTGGATGCAGCATCTGCCCTTTTCTAAATTCACAGTATCACAGAATGGCATGTTTGGGTTGGGTGATGCATGGCAGCTAAACCATGAACTGAAAATCTCATATCTACTTAAAATTAGTTTTAAAAGTAGTAGGCTAACTGACCTACTCACCCATCTCCCAATTCCTACTCCTAAGATCTCTGACTGTATCCTTCATAAGTACCCACCTGCCTGCATTGATGTGATGATAATTTCACAGTGCACCAATATCGTGCCTATGAAATAGGAAAAACACCAATTTCTGATCTCATGAGCATGTTCCATGAGCAACTGTCCATGCCTGGGAGACAATAGAAATTTCATTTAAACATAACGCCGAGGTTTCAAAATCGACCTGCTTCTAAAAGAGAATAAAATTTAAAAATCACTGATGAAACAAAAGTCAGGGGAAAATGTCTGTCTAAATATTAGAAAGTTTGATTTTTTGTTTTAAGTAAAAGAATTACTTTAGAAAATGAAACAGAAGAAAGAATTGAATATGTGTGTTTCATGTTAAAGTATTGAGACTTCCAGACACTCCAATTTTCGTGTAAAACAAAAAGAGCAACAATATTGGCATAAATATGTACAATAGATTTTTTTTTGGTTTTTGTTTTTTTTTTTTTTTTTTTTTTTTTTTTTTTTTTTGTGTGTGTCTGGCCCTTTTCACTTGCCTGGGGCTGAGTCAAACTATCTGCTTCTCCCTCCTCTGCATACCCTACCCTCCAAATCTTCATGTTTCTTTTCTACTCTCATAGNGATCTATGATTAATAAGTTGAATCAGATGAAAAACACTTTCAGCAGGCTTTTGAACATAATAAAATAGTGTTATTAGAAAGGTACCATGTAGTGGGACTAAACATATGAACATAAAATTTATTAATGAGTTCAGCTGAAGTAAGAAATACCATAATTTCACAAACACCAGGAAGGAGAACAGGCTTTCTTAATGTTACAAACTGTGGAAAAACAGCTATTATATCTGAAATCATTTCAGTGCATCTTGCTGCACAAGCCAATACTGCTGCTAAAAGAAGGGATTGTTTTGCATGTAAATAAGTTTTTAAGTACTTCAAGTAGCAGACTCACAAACACAGGTCTCTATAATACTTACTCCAGGTGACATTTTTAGCCATTAAAATTGTTTCTCTTGAAATATGTATGAAATATTTTCTCACAATAAAAGCACAAATATTGAAGTTAATGTCAAGAACAATTTTTTTAAGTTTCTTTTTATTCAGTAAAATGTCAATAACTGTTCAAAAATGAGGTTAAGAAGGAATAAAATATCCATGTTCTTTCCCTCTCAAAAAGAGACATTCTTACAAGGATAATATGCTAGTGCTTTTGTGTTTCTTCACTTGACTTATAATTAACTAAAAGATTAACTTAGATATAATTACATGACAGCACAGAATGAACATAATAAATGAGAAAGCTTTGCTAATCTTACTCTCTCTTACTGCTATTCCAACGATCACATTAAAGAAAAAAAACACCTAAAAAGTTCTCAGTTACAGTGGAACTTAGGCTAATTAGCACATGGGATACCTTCA
>VZTN01010886.1:0-77614 GCA_013400515.1 Erpornis zantholeuca | reverse complement strand
TACCATCTAGAGGTGGTAGGTAGAATAAGCCTAGAGTTTTCTTTACAGCCTCTGGAGGAAAACATTACACACATTGTGCACAGCACACTTAATCTCATCCTAAAGCAGGTTTCTAAATTGATCAGATGAATCATGCATTATTTTGCATATTTCCTTTTATGGACTATAAAAGGTAGCCATGGTAGTAAACTCTGATATAAATATTGAAGTGGCTGCAGGCTAAAATTAGTGAGCTGAAACACACCCAGGNATAAATCTTGACAGGATCTCAAGAGAGTATGTATTACTCTGTCCCCTAGATATGAGATAAGATGGTATATCTTAACCATTTCTGTCAGATGCTTTTCTGAAAACATTTTGTTAAAAATATCCAGTGGGGTAGATTTTACACTTTCCTTGGGTAATCTGTTCCAGTGCTTTACTCCCTGGTAATCTGAACATGTTTCTAATTACACTTCTGCAAGTTAAACTAATTTTTTTTCCCTTATTCCCTGTGGATGTAGAAAGCAATTAATCATCACCTTTTTTTTATTATACAGTTTAACATATTAAAGATAGCCAACCTGTCTATTCCTTTCTGTAGACAAAAAGAGCCAAATTTTTTCAGCCTTTCCTATAATTCATGTCTTATAAACTTTTTTCTCTTATTGTTTCTCCTTCAAACTTTCTGGGCTGTGTCTATCTTCAGCTACAGTGAAACTTAAGATTTTACAATGGAACAGTGGTAGGTGAACTTTAATCATTATTTCCCATATTTTACCTCTCACATGGTCTTAATGAATCCCAGAATGAGATTCACCAGATTTGAATTATCATCTCTCTGTTGACTTTCTTTCTCCTCAGAATGCACTATCATTCCCAGGTCTCACGTGGCACATTGCTGCCTTGTGAGCTATCCCTCATTTTGTAGTTACACATATGATTTCTTCTTCAGGGTGCAGTGCCTTTTACTTCTCGTTATTGAATTTCATCTTGTTAGATTTCATCTTATTTCCCCAGTTTCTCAAGATCATTTTGAATTTTAATGCTGCCTTGTAGGTTGCTTGTGACCTCCCTCCTGGCCCTGCTTGAATTCATCAGTGCCTCACAGATTAGAAAGGCCACTGATAATATTACTGAGCTAATCAGTGTGTGAAATGGAAAGTTTAAAGCAATGGTAGAGAGTGAAACACATTGCTGGAATTAGTTGGGAATAAATGTCTTGTGGGTAGCTGCCAGTTAGGAGATACCAACTCTTACATGATGCTTCTCCTGATACTGCATATTTTGAGAATATTTAGTATCTGCTTAGGGAAATGATGATTTACAAACAAAGCATAACTTTAAAGTCTCTAATTAATCTCATGCATGTGTGCTGAGAACTTGTGTTGGCCTTCTGTGTGCCAAAATGATGGGTCTGTCTCAGCTGGGTGATTATCCTGAGATGGGAGGCCACTTGGGATGTGTAAAAATGTGTATTGGTGTCACACCAAAGGAAAAAAAACCAGTAACACATTTTCTAGGACAAAGCTATAAAGCCATGCAGGTCAGAAAGTGATGAAGGTTGACTACTTCAGCAGGACAGCTTCTGCATCTGAGACATTGATAACATTGGTGGGAGGCACATCAACAACACACAAATGTCTGCAGCCCAAGGTCTGCACAACACACCTCCCATATTTTATCAGGAATTATACACAGACTGTTCCCATTTCAGGATGTGGAACCTGAACTGCAGTGCAGCTAGGAGCAAAGTTTCCATACAAGTTTAACATAATCAACTAAAGAGTGCATGTTGCCTGACTGAAAGAGATAACAAAATAGAAAAAGGATATTAAAAGGGATAAAGAATGTACTAATTATATGTAAATCTGTAGATTGCATCTTTTAATATGGAAATTGTCTTCTGTTTTGGGAAGAGTGGGCCAGGGATTCTGAAGCTACTGAAAGCCTGTAGTCAGACGGGTGTGAGATAGCAAACATCAACAGACAGGAGATGCAGTCTCTGGAAGGTGCATCCAAAAATTATTAAAAAACCTAAAAATCAATAAATCTATTTTGTATCCCTTTACCTAAGTCATTAAAGGAAATACTGATCAGGAACCACCTTATAGGTATACAGGGAATATAGAGATAAACCTGAAATATCTTCATAGCCTGGGAATGAATCACTAACTGTGGTGTGAGGATGTTTTTTACTCAGCTGAGAGTGCCTCTGTCCCATCCTTTCATACCAAATACTTAAGCAGCTCTTCTCTGCCTGTCAGAATTAGATCAAGAATTGTTCTTCATACTTTTTTCATATTCTAAAGAAATGGTTGATCTTAATAATTTTTAATGACATATTTCTCTTCTATCATATTGTTTTTTCAAAAAATATATGTAATTCAGGTTCTTAACTGCCATCATGCATACCTTTTTTTTCATAATGGTTTAAAAACTTTCAATATTTCCCTCTTACTAGGCAGTCTGCAGCATACCCCATACATCTGTTTTTCTCCTTTTACATTTAGTCAGAAATACTACATCTTTTACCTTTTGCTACCACTTCTTCATGAATGAGAGCAAAAAGAAATTTTGCTTCAATGAGTGTAGAAGAAGATACATTTTAAATTTCCCTCAGATATTAATTCTTTTTGAGTAAACATTCCAGTTCAACGACTCACTCTAATGTGTCTCTTCAAGATAATACACAATTTTTATGGTGTTTCAAGATTTCAAATGTTTACAGTATCATCCAGTTATCTGAATATTCCTGTACAGATGCCTCAACTTTTCATCAGGTAGCTCTCATTTTCCTCCAGCAGTTTTCAGCTAGCTTCCATGTTTTTAGCATCCTTGTCAAAACAATCTTTAACCAGGATGATTAATGGTGATGATCTTAGGTACTCTTGCCTTGTTTTGTCAGCTGTACATTCCATGCTTCTCAAAGTCTTTCCTCAATGAGCACTGGCAAGGAAGATCTGTGTCAGAAACTTTCTGTGACTTCCATAACTCTAAAAGGTTCTTACCTGACTGTATAAGAAGGTAAGGTTCTTACCTGACATTATATGAGTTGTGGGGAACAAACAGAAGCACCTCTTGTTATTCTGATGTCCTCACCTTTGTTTTTAGAATTGTGTAGCCATTTCCAATTGTCGTAGGGTCACTAATGCCAATGTGGATAAGCAGCTTAGAGTAGCACTGATGTTTTCAAGGTCTGCAGGATCTTGAAGGTCATCAGATTCCGATGCTTGGGCATGTCACAGCAGATTCTATTTGCAATTAAAATAGTGAGAATAACAAGAAGATTAATTGCTTTCTGTGGAGGTATTACAGATTCATATCAATGTAATTGAGCTCATAATCTGGCCCATTGACAGGTGAGTTCATTTATAAGGAATGATTTCATTGTTATTGTTCTTGCCACAGTGCTTTCAAAAAATTGTAGTTTTAGATCTACTGTCACATTTCAAATACTTTAAAAATACGCATAAAATAATATAATTCCCCCTAAAATACATGTTTAGTTAATTTTCCTTCATCTCAAATAAAAAGATTGCTTCTGTCTCCTTCATCTTCCTGTCAATATGCAATTAATAGATGGAAATAAATGTGTTCTCACAGATATCAGTGCTGATATGGGTAAGTATGGGTGAGTATCCTAGCACAGTGGTGAACCTGGGCAAACTGTTTGATTTCTGCAGCCAGGCTGTGTCTGGTACTGGATGCCGTTAGCTGTCAATATCTGGTACCATGAAACCATGCTGTGGAGGAAAAAGTTAAGTTGCACAATGCAAGGATTTCCAGCCTCTGTAAGCTTTCTGCCTGCACTGTTCCATGTCAGAGGGCAGCATCCTTGGCATTCCAGCATGAGACTCCACAGTCACATGTGGATCCAATGCTCCACTGGGAAATCCCTGGATTTTGCAGTTATTGGTTCAGCTCTGGCAGCAAGAGAAGCAAATAAAATAGTTAAAGCCTGAGTTAAACTTTACATGTATCAGCAATATCATAACTTCAGAGAAAACTGTGATCTTACAAAATGACAGTACTTGAAATCAAAAGTGCTAACCCAGAGTGGAGTGTTCTTAAGTGAGGGGTTCTTAACCTGTGCCCACTCCCAGTCATTAGGGACTTCACTGCTGTGAACTCTGCATGGAGTAAGTCCAAGAGTCCTGGTATGGATTTGGAAGGTAAAGTCATGTTACCTTGAATTGAGCCACCACTGGAAAAATCATCTCACTTTCAGATCAAGGTTGCAGCAAAACTCACAAATTTTGTTGTTGTTACAGAACAATAACACATAATATCAAATACAAAAGGAGGTTGTTCCCAGATGCTGGAGAACAATTTGCCTTAATTACTGTCTTTGACTGAAACCCCTTAAAAACTGATTGCTTTAATTGAAATTTGTGGAAATAACATACATTTGGCAGGGAAAAAAGACTTTTTTCTTTTTTGTTTTACACCTCTGCTGTGTCGAAAATAACCACAGTTACACAATCTATTGGTAAATGAATGTTTCTTTTGGTGTGTACTAGAGAACAGAGGGTATGCAGTTAAAATAAAAACAAATGTAAAAGCACTCTTTATTATGCATAAAGGTTTTAAAAACTAAAACATATTTCCCCTATCCCCCCCCCCAAAAAAGCACACTGCTAGCAATTTCACTTTATAGTAAAATACATCAGAAAAAACTTATTACGCAAAGAAGAAAATTTCCAACTATAAAGAATTTAGATGGTAGTGGTATCAAGACTAAACTTATTTGCATAAGCTTGAATCTTGGCCAGCAGATGAAAAATCTAACTCCAAGGTCACAAACCTTTCCAATGTGCCCAAGGGGAAAGAGGTAGCTTCAATTCTTTCATAAATGAAATAGTAAATCTCTTTAGAGCAGCAGTTCTGAGGAGGATTTGCATTCTTCTGGATTTTTGTACTTAGAAAGTTCATCCTTTGATTTCCTGTTTTCCCTATTTAGCAAAACATTCCTTTGTTTGCTGTATTGAGAAATTTTCTAAGTAAGGCTAAATAAATGATGCACCTTTTATTTTATCCCTGTAGCAAATTGACTTTATCCTGCATGTTCCAAAATTCCCTTTAAATCTTTTAAAATAACCCAGTTAGAATAATTTTATCAAGATTTAAATTTTAAGACAGGGTGTGAGAGGATGGAACCCTTAGTCCCCTAAATGACTGCAGGAACCTGTAGGTATGGGAAGCCTATTGCACTAATACAATGTGAGGTGGTAAACTCCACATGACAAAATTTCTCATTTGTCATTGCTCTGCATGATCTTCATGCCATTGAGGGCTCCTAGGCTTTACTGCAACTACAATATTTATATCATATTCTTTGGAAAATGTTTGGAAAACATACTTTCTTATTTCAAAATCCTATTTAGTACACCTGCATGTTCTCTCACTTCTGGCTAGCTCCCAACTAAATGCTTGTGCAACAATTTAGGAGACCAGAAAAAATTAGGAGCATAGATATTAATTGCATCTGATTTTTTATGCTATTGATGTAATGTCTCAAGTAGCAAACATAGAAATTTTGTGACATTTGAGGTGTTCTAAGATATTTCCTACAACTGCTGCTCTAGAAGTTGTAGTCTTCCACAGGTCCCTATAACATTTTCAAAGATTATGAAAATATTTCAGATACCATACTGCCATAAGGAGTTCTTGCAGAATATGCCTCAGTTGGATGGCTGATCTTGAAGTTGAGAAATCCCCTTAACAGGGTCTACATGAAGTCTTACTTTAAAAAGTCAAGGAGGTTAAAAGAACTGCTCAATTTTCTCTAAACTAGATATATTTGGCCAGTTACGTTTCTTAACAGGCTCCACTCATCATACTCAGAGATCTTCTTTATCTATAACGAGATCCTAAGCACTTAAATCACACTTGGACAACTACAGAGAGACACTTAAATGTGTGTGTCTTAATCTGAGTCTCACTCTAAATGTCACATGCTGAGGTCAGTAAGGTTTTGATTCTTTCTCCCACTAGTCTCATAAGACAGCTAAAAAACATTTGGCCAGTTTAAAAATACTCTATTTCATTTTTGGGACAAAAACCAACTGCATGTCTCAGCTTTAGGTGTAATGATCCCTATGATTAAACACTGAGTTTATGGTATGTTCATTACTAAAGTGTTTTTAGGAAGAGAATTGCTAGAAATGTAACAGAAATAGTGTTGTAGCTGTGACAGTGTAGAACCAGGTTTGCTAGGGAGGGGTAACATTCTGCTTTAGACCTAAACACCCTTCATGGTTAGAGAAATGGAAGGCCTGGGAAGACCTGCTTTAATGTGTTTCTAGATGAAAAGCGTTGTGACAATAATGTGTAGGATGGTGAGGTTTGGGGGTTTTTGTTAATTTTGGTTTTTTTACAAAGTTCTGACTAGAGAACTGCTTGTGGTGCCTCCAAGGGCCATTTTTTCAAGATTTGCAACATAAGTCTAGAGATCTTGATGGCTAAGAAAAATGTTTTGTTTGTTTTATCATCAAACTGTGTTTTTATAGATTGCTTGAGGTAATTTAACAACACATACTTTAGGAACATAATTTCTGCATAGGCTTCACTGAGAGAGTGTAAATACTGTTTTTGAACTTGCCTTTAGCTCATTATGCATTTTAATGCAAATTTGCAATGGAGAAGGTTTTGTTTTTTCTTAATTAGGTTTATAGAACTTCAGTCAGATTTAAACCTCTCCTAAAATAAATGACATAGCACCCAAGTGATTTAAGCCAATGGTTTAGTTCACTGTATAAATGCTGTACTTAAATGAGCTACCCACAGGAATTCCTCCTTAAGAAGGAGCAGCTCACGGAATTGAAGAAATGGAAAAGCTGAGCTTGAGAGGCTTTAATGCATTCCTATTTGTAAGTGCTATTTGCATGATTATGGAGTCAGCTTTTGCAGTTTGTACAGTGTGTCCCACTGCAGTTTGGGAAACTGCAAAGGCAGGATCTGACCTCAAACAAAATGCTCAAAGCCTTATCCTTTCTCTGCAGCATGGCTAAAGAAACTTCAGCCCTCTCGCCCCCAACCTCCACCATCTCAGTAGAGCAGATTTTCACTTCATTTGTCCTTCTCTCTTTAGACAGAACTGCACTTATCCTCACCTACAGCCATCTGCCCAGCAATTAAATGAGGTGCCAGTTACTTCCTGCCAGGTGCTTCCTTCTCTCCCCCACGGTAGCAGCCTGTCTTCCTCTTCTTCCTTTCTTGCAACCATCCTGCTGATGAATCTTCCTATTATTCTCTTCTATCAGGACCAATACTTTTCTTTGTGCCCTTAAATGCAAGGGAGGACATACAACCCCTTCAGTCAAATATGGTTCTACCAAGGGAAGCCAAGCTTCTGCCATGGGGAAGATGAGGAGGAAGGGAACAGGGGATATGACAGATGCCAGCCTGGTAGGGGTGACCACAGCAGCCCCTGCTGATAACAAGGGTCACTGCTCACCAGCAGAGGCTGTCATCTCCCATTCTCCTGAGATTAGCTCAGCTGGCCAGAACATGGTGCTGACCACACCAGGGTAGTGGGTACAATCCCTGTCATTCACTTAAAAACTGGGCTTGATGATCCATGTGGGTTGCTTCCAACTCAGAATGTTCTGTGATTCTCAGACCAGCAGCAGCAGTAGTCTGGCTGTTTCTGGATAGATGAAAAAGATACAAGAGATAGAAAATACCTATTTGGACAGAAATTGTTGATGCAATAGTCCTCATCCTATGCTTTATGAAGGAAGAAGCTTTGGACTCTACAGAAATATTTTGTAGGCCAAAGTCTACCTGTAGAGTGGTATTTGGATTGCACTTCCTTTTTGTATTACTTGCCCTAGAGAGCTGTATGACTTGCTTGTCCTCACTTTCTGTCTTGATTAATATCCAAATAAAACATACCTGTATAGACAGAGATGTCTGTGTTAGTGACAACCACTCCCTGGCTCTATGGTCAGGCACTTCAGAAGGGATGGCTTTGCAGGAAGGTTGGGAAGGAATAATTTCTTTGGGTTTCCCCTTAAAAAAACATTCTGTTAGCAGGTACCAGATACTCTTCTCACACTTCCATGGGTGTATGGTAAGCCTCAGGGTGCCAAAGAAGTCCTGCATTCTACCAAGTGTCCACCAAAATCATTCTGCTTGCACAGCTATTTGTATTTTACTGACTTTTTACTGATTGGAATGATTATGATGCTGGCTATTGTCTGTGGCAGAACTGGAAGAGAGATGCATGTGTCCCAACTCTCAGCTGCAGCTGCCAAAATCTCTTCCTTTTGTTAAGGGTTGAGGTGATCCAGAATGGCTTGCTGTGATGAACACTGTCCACTTGACACCATGAATTAAGGGATTGTATTGATCAAACATGGCTTCTGTGCCTCAAGTTGTAAAATCTGATTTATCACCTCACCCTTGACAATATCTTACTTAAAATCCCTTGCCAGTCTGACATTTAATATCCTTTAAATGAAAGAGCATTTAACCTGAAGAAGATGCATTGAACCATGAATTTACAAAAGAGACCAAACTGGAAAGTGCAAGATGTGGGCTTGCTGACTGATTTCTTACCAGTATCTGGAGAAGTCAGTCTTAAATGCTCTCCACATGTTAATATTTCTGCCTCTTTTTCTTTCTGTTTGGGAAAACAGCTACACTGGAGCTCGCAGGGCATGCTAAGGGACTGATTAATTTCTCATCCATATTACCTTTTTGTAAGGAATGATTTTGGGGCAACAAATCTTCTGGGTGAGAAGTCATGAGCATGTTTCTGTCCTTCAGTATAAGCTCTCAGCTTCTTATTCTATCAATAATCACATCAGTTCTGGGAAACCAAGAAGAAAAGACTTTCCTAAGTGGGTTTGGTTCAATTCATCTGTGTTCATGTGAAGTCTGCCCAGGATTTTGTGATAACATTTATTCTAGTGTCTTTTCTGGGGCTACTATATCTGTGAGGCCTTTCAAAATATCAGAAGGATTGATCTGGGAGGAGTGTGATTCCAATTTCATAGCAGCCCAAACACTTTTGCTACAAAATATTCTCTGCATTAGTGATTTCATCAGGATTATGCCCCAAACCAGAAAAAAGAGCTTCACTTTTAGAGAGTGAAAAGGTGAATTCTACTAAGGGCAAACCCCAATACCAGATTTATATACTTGTCTATTTCATGGCTCCTAAAACACATCTGTTTCTATTTTTGTAAAACAGACCTTTCTTTTGAGCTTGAACCAACTTCGAACTAACCCAAATAAGCTGCAAAGCAGAACGATTAGTTTGAGATCCTCTCCCCAAGTGATAATAAAATATTTTGGAGTTTGCTTAGCACTTTAGGCACATTCATTTTTTGTCTCTGCTATGCCCAAGCAGGATAGCAGTCATGCCACCTGAAGGGCAGCAAGTGTTATATCTCTCACAGTTGTTATATCCACCCTGTGCTCTTTTAGGGAGCACAGCTGTAGCTGACCCTTCCTAGCCTGTAATATGCAGTTTTTCTACTGCAGCCAACCATCCATGTTAGGAGTACTGCAAGTGCTATTTGAAGTTGAGAGGGGTGTTTATTTTTCAGTAAAACACGATTTTTTATAGATAAGTTTCCCCTGTCCTGAAGGCAGGTTTCTTGCTTTCTATACAAATCAGTTATCATGAACAGTCTGGTTATTCAGACTTTTCTGGAAATGGGTCAGAGGCCTTTGCAGGTCTTTGGTGGTCTTGTTTTCCCCTACGGTCTATGCCCACTTCTTGGCCTCATTCCTGCACTTGTGTTGTATAGTGTTGTGCTTTTCTCCAGGATCTAGAACAGGGATGTTTGTCTCAGAAAAGTGCTGCCCTGTGTCCACATGGCCCTCTTCTCCAGCCACACCTTGTTCTTTCCTACAGCATTTTATTACCAGCACTCCTTGGTTATTACCTAAAAGCTTTGTTCATTATTACCAGCAATCCTTGGTTGGCTCCACAGCCATCCAGACACTGGTGTTTGAGCCATACACACTAGACCCTTATCTTTTGGGATTCTACCTCTCTACAACTGAAAATCCTGAAAGAGTTCTGCTGGAACAGACAACCCTTATTCCAAGCCAGGGCTCCCCTGATGAGGAGAGAGTTTAGAGCTGTATCTGGTCTGCTCTTATTTCCCACAGAAATTCAGGACAGCCTGCAGAGAAGAGCCTGGCTTGGGAAGAGCAGAGTAGATTTTTAGCTTTTAAAGTCTATGTTAAAAGCAATCAACTCCTCAAAGTGAAATGATTCAGTTATTCAGGTAGAGCTGTTCTCCTGGGTAACAAGATGAACTAGCTTGTTACCTGGTGGGCAGCACCGATTCACACCAAAACAAGGCATTTCTATTTTTATTCTAGATTTCACAAAATAGGGAGCCAGGTTACCCACAAAAGGCTGCTTCTCCAATCATCAAAATTTTACACTATTTAAACATTTTAACAAACAAAGGCATCAGCATTCACTGGTTGCATGTTCCATAACTTTTTCATTAATTAATACTCAAATCCCAGTTTGATAGTTCTATCTCTTGCTAGTCCACAGGTGTAGCTCTTCCTTTGACTTGAGTCTGAGGTCTGTGTTAAATAGGTGGCCACAGAGTTGGTGGTCATGGTTTCCCACTGCTGGAATTACCTTTCCTCCAATAACTGTTCAGTTTTGATGATTTCACTCCATGTGGCAATTGTCCAGACAGACCATTCATCTTGGGATTGTCTTCTCTTTTCCTTAAAAAGATTAGCCAAGGTTACAATGTGCACAGAGCAATTGTTTAATCCTAACTGTCCAGCTAGAACTACTGATTATCATCTAAGAAGAAATTGCAAAGTTTGATTCTAATCTTGAGAGGCTCAAATCTTGAAGGGCTTTATATCAGTGACACTGAAATGCAGAGAGGAAAGGCCATTTGAAATCCTTTACAATCATGTAAGTTGTCTCTTTTCCTCTAAGGTAGATCAAGACTATAAAAAGCTTAAGCAACTTTTTCACCAGTTTTAGTTATACACCTTAATTAAGTACAAATTACTCCTGATTTCTACAGTTTTGTTTTTAAAGCATCCAAAGCAGTACCTGTAAGTACTTAACTATGGAATATTTCATAGGCACTTCTGGCTGACTAGAATGCACTCTTAAGCCATGCATATTTTGTGCTGAGCACTGTTTTTGATGCTTTTTTTTAATCAAATTGGTGAGTGCTCTCTCTGTGATCATTATCACAATTAAAGCAAAGTGGTCTCTAAGTTAATCTTTCTAGGATAACTTTTCAGATAAGAAAACAAATCAAAATAAAGGGGAAAGATAAATAAGACACCAAACCACGAGTTAATGCAAAAGGTTTATTGTATTCCCAGGGCTGCAGGTGCCCCAGGAACAGTGTCTCAGCCAGAGCCTCCTGGAGAGGGCTTGTGCTGAGCCCCCCTTTAGCTGTGGGGACACCAGGAACAGGTGGTGGCACTGGGGGGCACCCAGCTGGCTGTGCAACTGGCAACACAACTGCAGGACCTTACCCTAAACACTAATTTTCCCCCATTTTTCCTTCCAGAGGACCTTGTTCTCTAGTGCTTTTACATGGGGACTAGGCTTTTGCAGCTTCTCCCAGCAGCTCTAAAAAGCTCCTAGCTGTCACCAGTCCTGCTCCTTAGAGATGTCCCTCAATCAGGACATCCATGACTTATTTCTTCTTAGAGCAGCCTTCTGCCTGCTTTTCCTGACACCTGACACGATGGTATGCCTCCCATAACAAGACTTTTTAAATTATTGTATTCTACATTTAGGTACCCTTCCATTGCCTAGAGTAAGATAAATCTTCATCATTCAATATCTGAATGATTCTACCTCAAACATGCTTCAGCAGCCTGGCTCTGGCAGATATTTCCTTTGGTCAAACCCTTTCAGTTAGCAAAAATCCATCAAACAAATAAACAACTAAACCAAAACTCTTTCACATTACTTAGTATGAATCAAAGCAATATAGAATTATTATTATTATTATTATTATCGTTATTATTAGACATGCATTACTCAGATTCATAAAGAATAAAGCACAAACAGAAAAACATTTATTTAATGAGGGAATGAAAGCTGACAGCTCTTTAAGTGCCACATACATCAACAACCTTAAATTGCTAAACTGAAGGGAGAACACATTTGATGGATGATTCCAGCTAAGAATTTACTTTCACAGAATTTTGACAGCCCTAGAAAACAAGGCATAGTCCCATAGGAGACAGGTCTTCCTTAAAACACACACAATAAAAACCACATAGTTTCTGCTAATGGAAACAATCCCAAATGTACTCTTCCAGAAAAGAGTAATTATCGTAAGAAAAGGTGAAAGGCAGCTGATTTTTTTTTTTTTTCTGGAAGGAGGGGTGGAATATTAGAGTGACTAGGGAACTATAAAGGGGATGGGGTGATGCATGGGGAATGTTGAGTGATTATCTGTTTCTCCATAGCTCATAAAATGAGACATCCGTTACAACAACCAAGTAAAAAATTTGTGAAGTGCATTTGATCCAGAATAGGTGAGGTGCCACTTTTAAGTTTTTCAGGCTTTATTTGTGGGTTTCACTGAGGCAAAGTGTCACTGCATTTGCAATAATTTTAGAATCATAGAATATACTGAGTTGGAAGGAACCCACAAGGATCATCAAATCTGTCTCATGGTCTTGCACAGGACAGTCCCAAAATTCATTCCATAGGTCTGAGAACATTGTCCAAATGCTTCCTGGACTCTGTCAGTCTTGATGCCATAATTGCTTCCCTGGGAACCCTCTTCCAATGTCCATACACCCTCTGGGTGAAGAGCCTTTTCCTAATATCCATCCTAAATCTCCCTGACACGACTTCATGTTGTTTCCTCAGGTCCTGTCACTGCTCACCAGAGAGAACAGTTTTTCCTTAAGTCTGTGATATTTTTCACTCCTGAGACAAATACTCTGCTGGGGAATTCCTGATTAGGAAACCCTTTCATCTACTCTGCAAGAGGCAGAGAATGACAGAAAAACTACATATGGAAGATATATGAGACGAACAGAGAAAATCCTTGAGTAATTATTGCATCAGAAGCAGGGAATTAACAGATAGCTAAAGTTAATGAAATAAACATGTGGATGTTTAAATATTAAGTCACAGAGAAATTTAAATACTCAGCAAAGGCCAGAAAAAATACCTTCAGAAGTACCAGGAGTATCAAATCTCATTTTGCTGCTTTAAATGCAATTTCATTCCATCTCTAGTTTTCAGCCCATTACTTCTATTCAAGAAGCAGGACAGTGGAAATCTACATGTTCTAAGCATGTTTATATTTTTCTCACGGGGAACAACAAACCCATGAAAATCATTGTCCAAAATAGCAGAGTTCAAACAAGGACTGTACAATCATGTGGATAACGAGAATTAAATGACCTGAGATGGCTATAAGACAACCACTAATGGAAAATGTTATCAAGGAATTTTCCTCTTGGGCCTTCTTTTATCTCTCTTTGAAACACATGAAAAGTGCTACTGGCTGAGGAAAAATATTCACCTGGCCCAGTATGACAATTCCTAAGTTCGTAATAGTCATAAAGATAACACGTTATGAGAGTTTTATCGACCCAATGACTGGCTTGTTTTTCAAGCCTTCCCTTGCTTTTATTGTCCCTGACAATGTAGCTTTTTTTTATAAAATCCAAGTGAAAGATGAGAAATTCCCACATCTGACATGTTCTTCACACTCTTTCAACTTCTTAGCTTTGTCTTCTCTGAGGAATGTCAGTATGAGCATCTTTAGGTGGAAGATTTCCATGCAGGTTCTTATTTCAGTCACTCAGCAGAGAACACAAAAACATCTATATGAACATGACCATAATTAATAGAAGGACAACAGGATATTTAAACCTATGTCTCCATTCCTCATATATTCTTTTGTGTCAGCTCCAAAGCATTATTCTTTTCCTTTTCTTTCCTTATTTCTCCCAGTATAATACATATTTGTGCTCACTTTGAGTATTTAATCCTTATTCTCAATTACTTAAGTTCACCTATACCTTTTGTAGACTTTGCCTTAATGACAGTAGCAGTGATCAACTACTACTGCACATGGGGTTTGCAGAGCTATAGTACAACTTTTTCCACTCTGTCCTTTCCATGCACTTCTGCTTGTAGACCCAGTTTCTAAGAATTGGCTTTGTTAGTCATCTGTTTGGTCATTCAGGTTTGAACTCCTTTCATGAGCTCAAATGCATTCTACAGGGAATCATTAATTGTGCATCAAAGGCATCCACAGTTTCTTGCTTCCTGAAACTTTTGTTCCTTATTGGATGTAATTAAATTCCTTGAAAAATAGCAAAGTCAAAGAGAATCAGAAATAGTTCTAAACAGGCAAGTCTTCTCTGATTTTATAGTTTCAAACCACCCTGGTGGTTTGCTCACATAGAAGGAAACAAGGAACAGCAGTTCACACAGAGACAACAGAAAAACAAGGAAAAAGAACAGAGTCTGAGGACATATATTAGTTGAAATATAAGTGGTATCTGTTATTTTTTTAACCCAGTACAAGGTTTTTAATTCTGGAAATGTTTATAGCTTATCATTTATCATTATCATAAATTTCTTTATGTCTTATATACATGAGAACAGCACAGCCTGAATTCAGGTTCTGATGTATCCTAGGGTTAGGCCTAGGGTTAGGCTTCACAAAACCAAAAAACCCAGAGCTCCAGGGACAATCACAATGCAAAAGACTTGCCAATGGGAGCATGACACTGCCCCAAACTTGCTCCTTCTTTGTCTTAGTGCTTTTTGCCCCCCTGAACCCAAAGGTTTTTCTCTATCTCCACCTAGGTTTAGGATTGGGGTTAAGGTTAGGTTTACACTTAGAGTTAGGCTTCACAAAACCACAAATGCCATAGCTTCAGGGACAATCACAATATGAAAGACTTGCCAATGAAAGTGTGACACTGCTCCAACCTTGCTCCTTCTTTGTTTTTGTGTTTTTCGTCCATTTCAACCCATTGCTCTTGCTTCGGCTCCGCCTAGGGTTAGGATTAGGGTCAGGGTTAGGGTTACCCCTAGGGTTTGGGTTCAAAATACCAAAAAGCCCAGAGATACAGGGACACTGACAATGTGAAAGGCTTGACAAGAGGAGTGTGACACAGCCCCAACCTTGCCACTTTCTTAACTTTCTGATTTTTGCCACCATCTGCCCTGGAGAGAGATAAGCAGAGAGTATTTCTTCTCCTTCATAGGTAGGTTGGGAGTCATCACAGGGTGATGCCAATATGGACTTAAAGTAAGACCGAGGGCAGACACTGCCATGTGCTGTAGACCAACGTTATGCCATAGCTAGAGGAATTGTCGGAAATGTAAGTGCTAAAAATTATTAATGAATAACTGTTGGGTTATATTCATTTCTGATACAGATGCTGGTTGCAGTGGAAGATAGCCAGGGACTGAGAAACAAAATTCAGAGGGGAGTATAAATATGTCTTCTTTGATGTGTTACACCTGCCCAGCCCTTATAATGAAAAGATTCATTGCAATTTAAAGATTGATTCTTAGGAAAATGTAAATAAGCAGTAAAGGTCTTTTCCCTTACCTTTCTAGCCTCAATGATTTATTGCTAAAACTGCTACCATTTTTCAGAGTGATTTAATTGTTTTTTGGTACGGACTTGGAAAGATATCTTTAAAAGAAACCTAAAACTTTCAAGAAGATTTCAAATAAAATAAAAAGCAGAAACTTCTGTGAATAAATAAAAGGAAGCAAATAAATATTTTAAATGGTGTTGCTCAACACAAGTGATGATTTCCTGGAGATGGGAAAACAGCTTTTGTCTTGCAGGCATGAATTTTGAGTTTTCTTTTGACAGTCAGTATTTCTGTTGTGGGCTGGTTTGTGGTTGGAGGAATTCATGTCTATGTGAGAGATAAGGAAAATATGATTGCCATAAATATGTACACATTCAGGTTCTGAAGAAGGTCCTTGAATCACCAGTCTGAAGGGTCTGCATGAAGGATGTAGTTTGTATCTGATGTTTTGAGCTTGTCTTGATCCAACCTGAGATGTCACAGCTAAACTTGTGCATGTGCTGTCAGGTGGTTTTGGTATTGATCAGTAAAGAACAGGAAACCACATCGTGTTCCCAGGAGGAAAGAGGAACTGAGTAAATCAGATTTAAGAATTACATTGGGTTCTGGGTATTCTTTAGTGGGTAGAAACTCCATTTTACTCTGTAGTGGGTTTTCAATCCCAGACCTCATTGGGCTCATATTAGCACAGTCTCTGTATTGCAAAATAGTGTGGCTGGGCATTCCCTGAGGGGTTTTTTTTTTGGTTTGGCTAGGTTTTTTTGGGGGTCTTGGGAGTTTTGTTTGTTTGTTTGTTTATACTGGGCATGCATCTGCAGCAATAACATTTTTCCTGTATTACTCTTTTCTCCTGGTGATCAATTTTTTCCTATTAATTGCTATAATTTTGTTAGCTAGTGCTTCTTTTCTTAATATATCTATATGCAGCTCTGTCCTAACAGCCTCTAATGTTATTATTTTAATTTCTTGTCTTGATAGGAAAGAATTGATCTAAGAAACAATGCAAGCTGTTCTAAAGAACTTAAAGGAATTACACATGTGTCCACAGATAACAGTCCCATTTAACAAAATGCCTGGACTGTGGATGTTAGCAATTGAAGAGTGAGTTTCAAGGAGCATAGTGCAAGTAGTACTGGAAATTATATTTTATAATAATTATTTTAAAAACTTTAAATGTCCTTTAAAAAACCTTTCGGCATCTTTTGTGGTTATGATCCTTATTTTTGTATTAGCTTAAAAATAACTGAAAAGAAACATATTTCATTAAATTCTATACAGCAACATCCTTTGCTGATGGCCTGTAAGAGTTGATTTTACTTAGTAAGCACAGTGACAAATACACATATTTCATGCTGCCTAATTCATGTGGGTACAGATTTAAAACAATAAACTCTGCACACCACCTGCTTCAGGAACATAAGTAAAACATAAATGAAATCCAACTTCTAGCATCTACCAAGGTAGAAAGCAACTACCACTTTACCTGTGCTTTGCAGTTGTTCATGCTAACACCAGGCAGGTTTTTAAATTACTTAATATTTTAGTGGTGGTTGTGGTGGTGTTTCAAACACACAGAATTCTATACTCAGTTGTGGTATAAATGGATGCCATTCAATTATTCACCTGCATAGTCTGTAAACTCTGTCTGGAAGTGGGATTGACTCCTTGCCCAAACTCACACACAAAAAGGAAGAATAGAAGGGTGAAAGCAAGAATGAAGTTAGGAAAGTTAAAGCCCAAACCGAATTGAATCTGGCCAGGGATATAAGAGAAGGGCTTCTCAAAGTGCAGAGATAATAAAAGCATGCCTGGTTAAAGGAGCAGAACATCTCACCTATGAGGAAAGGCTGAGAGAACTGGACTATTTAGCTAGGAGAAGAGAAGCCTCAGGGGGATCCCATAATGTATATAAATAACAAATGGGAGGGAGCAAAGAGGGTGTAGCCAGGCTGTTCTTGGTACTGCCTAGTGACAGTCCCAGTCACTATAAGGGTGACTGAGGCAGAATTCTGACCTCACTGAAATCAGCAGAGCCTTGGTTTATGTTCAGTGGGATTAAAATTTGGTCCTTAAAAATTGTGATTTAAAGCCCCTTTAAGTCAATGGGCAGACTCCTATTGACATCTGTAGATCCATAACAAATCTGTAGACCCATAACAAATCTGTAGACAAACAGCTGTGCTTAATCCTCAAATAATTTAATCAGAGAAAAATGGGAACTTGACTAGGTGACCTGAAAGAAAGTAACTCTCAAGTAAAAGCAGCTTTCATAATTTCTCAAGCTCCTTGTTCTTGAGAATTTTATGGTGACAAAAATCTCTCTCCCTGACGTACTACAGATGGGCATAAAGATGTGGAATAAAATGAAGTTACATTTGTGCAGTTCTGTAAAACAGGCTCTGCATGAGAAATGGCTTCAGTGTAGTGATTTAGGTGCAATCCCTTTTTAATTGTATAGCCTTTTAATTACATCTGTGCTACACCTTGGGGAAATGCACTGGGGACTGATAAGGAATCTTGTTTCCAAAGCCAGAGGAGGATTTTAAAAAAAGTGCTTTGCATCAAGTGAAGAGCTCTGCAGATGCAATTAATTGGTAGATAAGAAACCCGTGGCTGCTTCCTTCTTAAGCTAAATAATATTAAAAACTTTTGAAAGTTTCTTCTTTGTGTGAATCATCTGTATCCTTTATAAATCTCATAATCACCTTAGTACCCACAAATATTTATTCTTGGCTCTGATTATTTGTGCTTGATGTTGATGATTTTAAAATATTTTTTTCTCATTATTGCATCAATAAAATGTTTCAGAGATACAGATAAAGACAATTTTCTTGTGTTTGGAGGTCCTTACCTGTGTTTCTGGGTGCAGATTTAGCAAAATCTATTGTTACTTCCCATCTTTCAAGTTATCTTGGTTTGTAACTAATGGTTTTTACAAACCATACCAGACTCCAAGGTGGAGTTCTTTCCCACATACAAGCTGGTCTGTTTCTGCTGTGGATTTTTGGTTGTAGGTTTTGGGGTGGATTTTTTTCTCAGAACTTTGAATAGATTTTCTTCAAACCATCCTTTCAGACTGATGCCAAGTCTCATCTATATTCTGTTTCATTGCAAGAGATAAATGGAGGTCTCTGTTCCTGTTTGGTTGCCTCTGATCCACCTCTTCTGTACCTGGTAAGGATGCACACAGTGTTGGCTTTTATCTTTGAGTCAGTTTCTGCTTTTTGTGGACACCTTTCAGAATCATTCCTTTCAAAATTTAATGCTGTGGGGAAAGTCCTTTTTTCTTTCTTCATATTTGCTTTTGCAACATGTGAATGTTTGGGGATGGATGGTGTACTTCCAGTTCTGTATCAGATCAGAAGCAATGGACTGGACTCTAATTTAGGACAAATTTAACTGAAAATTGTTATTCCTTTGAAATACATTTTTATTTAATGTTTGATGTGGAAAGAGATCTGTTATACACCTGAAAAAAAAACCCAGGGGAGACTGTGGAAGTAAAGTAGCTGAGGGAGGTTTTTCAATACCTGTTATCTGAAGCTCATCTCACAAATGGAAGCTGTTTCGTCTACTTTTAAATGACTGTGGAAATTGGGAAGGACCACAGGAGCCATAAGCAAGATTTATAGATCATTTACAAAATCTCCCCAGTACTTGTTTCGATTTTCTTCCCTTTCAGAAGCTTTACTTTTCATACTACCTCACAAAGTAGTTTGGAAACCTGAGGTCAGACAGGAATCATAAAGCTATTTTCAATAGACTGCACTGTGATGTCCCTGGAGCAACACAAAATCTTCCTCTGGCTCTGCCAGTGCCTCAGTAGCTTTTAGAGTGGTTGGGAAAAGTCAAGTGGCCTTAATTTGCCTCATGAGTTTTCTGGCTTAAGTATTTTGTCACATTCCATTAGCATTTCACCAATGACATTTCCCTGGAACAGATGAATGAAAGATCGGGTGAATGTTTCAGCTTAATATTTGTGTACGTTCTTGGTGAGCATTAAATGACATTTCAGAGACTCTTATTAATATTGTCAGGAGATACAGTTTAGCTCAGAATATCATTCCCAAGGGTCTCTGCTTTTGTCATCAGATGAACAAAAGGAAAGCATCTTGGAAAATTGACCTTGTGCATTGGTGCCTGAGCACACCAAATCAAAGGAGCCTGGGTTTGAATGAGAATGACAGTACTTGCTAGTAGTTTGTTGTTAGTTCTTATCAGTTCCTGATATGGGACTGCAGTGGCTCACTGGCCTTGTTTGCAGCATCCTTCCCAGCCCTCAGCAATGCTTGAGGCGGGAGGGAGCCTTTCATCTCTGCTGCTCATATTAACAAACTTTCCATTAGAAAAGAATGGAACCACATGCACATGCCAAAGTCATTCTGCAGTGTCTAATGGATAATGTTTTTCCCTTTTTTGATTTTTCTTTATTCATCTATCTCTCACATTCATTATTGGCAGATATAACAACAAAGAGTTTCTTCCACGGGAATTAAAATTCCTTTCTTAAATAGGAATTTGAAGATCAGAGCTTTACAGAATATCCTGAGTTGGAAGGGACCCACAAAGATCATCAAGTCCAACTCCTAACCCTGTACAGGACAACCTCGGGTATCACACCATGTGCCCAAGAGTATTGTCCAAACACTTCTTGAACTCTGTCAGCCTTGGTGCTGTGAATACTTCCCTGGGGACTCTATTCCAGCTCCCAACCACCCTCTGGGTGAAGAATCTTTTCCTGATATCAAGCCCAAACTTCCCCTGACACAATGTCAGGCCAGTTCCTCGAGTCCAGTTTCTCTGGTGTCACTGGTCACCAGAGAGAAAAGATCAGTGCCTGCCCCTCCTCTTCCCTTCATGAGGAGCAGACCATAAGGAGGTCTCCCCTCAGTCTCCTCTCCTCCAGGCCAAACAAACCAAGTGACCTCAGCCACTCCTCATATGGCTTCTCTTTTAGACCCTTCACCATCTCTGTAGCTCTCTTTTGGATGAACTCTCTAATGGCTTTATATTCTTCTTCTACTGTGATGTTCAAAACTACCCACAGGGATGGAGGAGAGGCTGCACCAGCGCAGAGTGGAAAGGGACAATCGGGTCCTTTGAGCAGCTGGCATCCCCGGTGCCCGAGGCACCCAGAACACGGCTGGATTTTAATTTGAAAGACATCCAAATAGAATATTTCGATGGTAGGTAATTTTGGTTTCGTTTTTAAAACGAAACGTGTTTAAACTAAACTCCCTTAGAGGCTTTCCAGGGAAGTTTTCCGCAGCCTGTGCTGGCGTGAGCGCAGAGCGCGGCCGGCAGCAGGCTGTGCCCGAGAGCCCGGGGGCTGGGCAGCGNGCCACCTGGCGGGGCGGGAGCGGCGGCACGCGCCGTGTTCCAGCCGGGAATGCCGAGCGGGGAGCGGCGCTCGCTCAGCGCTGCCCTCCTACCTGCCCGAGCGCCTTCTCTCCGGGAGCTGCGCCCACTGCTCTCTATGCGCCTAGACACTTCCCCAGCGTGGAACGCCGGGCTGGATGGAGCTCTGAGCTCTGTTGGAAAGGTGTCCCTGTCCATGGCAGGCGGGTTGGATTCCGTGATCTTTAAGGTCCTTCCAAACCCAAACCATTCTATGATTGTATGATTCTATGATTCTATGTTCTGAAGGTCTTGGCTGTGTTCATTTTTATTTCCAGGATGCTGACTACTGCTGTTTGTTCCGTTAAGGAACCTAGAGGGTCAATGGAGCAGTATTCCACTTCTGGATGCTGTGCATAAGGGCACAAAGCCAGCCAGCCTTTGTCTCTCCCAGTCTGAAATCATCTGCCTGGCAGGCTGAAAATGGCCACAACAAACAGTCCTGGTGATGTGGCTTTAGGCAAAGCAGCTTTAGGATCCTAAGTGGTGTGACCTGGAGCTGTGGAACGCGGTGTGGGCTGTCCACTCTGCATTTACTCAACACTTCTGAGAGACTGCTAGGTGTCCTCCTGCCATGGGATTAAACAAAGAAACAAGAATGACAACAAAAAAATGAGTGAAGAAGTATTATTATTGTGTAGAGGAGAGAGTGTAGCAAAGACCTATTAGAGTTTGCCCAGAATCACAAGGGAGATCTGTTCTAACAGCAGGAATTGAACAACTGTGTATCAGCTGGATTTAGTGCAGCAAACACAGTAGTGTTTGTCCTTTACTGACGTAAGTCCTTTGGACTTGAGTCTGCTCTGTGTTAGTGGAGTTAAGAACAGGACTTGCTCAATAGCCACTTATTACAGCCATTCTTCACTTCCCTGAGAATTATCACCATTCGGCCTTTGAGGGATATTCTTAAAGAGGGGACTGAAGAGCAAACATATCATCACCTGTGCTGTTGTATGACTAACCCTTAGCACAACAGAGGTGAACAAGTGTTTGATCTGCCATACATGACAAAATACTTCAGGGTCACTGACTGATAGCTTTTCTTCGGGAAGAGAAGGACTGTAGGAACAAATGTCTCAAGAGAGAAATTCTGTTCTTGCTGCATCTGCCTGAAAAGTCTTTTTTACCTGATAAACCATTTCCGAAAAGTATAATGCATGGACACCCTTAGTTTGCAAGTATCCTACTTCATTTTGGTGAAATTAACTTCTGAGTTCTTACCCTTTGAATTTAAAACTTATGTTAACACCAAAGTCACATCCAGATGGATTCAAGCCTTGACACTGCTGGAAGTCCTGAGTCAATGAAGAATGTTACTTTTAAATTAATCATGAGATTTGCACACAAAACTTTAAATCCAGACTAACTGTGTTTTTTAGAATAACAAAGCTAAGGAAAATAAATTACTGTGTGGACTGTTTTACTGAAGAGCATGTGGGAAGTAATCTGTTAGTGTCAAGACAAAATTAGACAAGATTTTTTTAACACTGAGTAAATTGGGGGAGAGGCTGCACCAGCGCAGAGTGGAAAGGGACAATCCTAAATTAAGTACTTTGAATAAAGTTAAGATGACAGCAAAAGCCATAATAATTTCACTGTCAGTTAAAGGTGCAATTGCCAGAAAATTGAAAAACGTAGGGAAATTCTCTGCAGTGCTTGAAGAATCAATGTTGGCCATATGTGGCAGTACAAAGCTGCCATGGAGCAGATAGAACTGACTGATCTTTTCAGTGCAGGCTCTGATGCGTGAAAGTCATTCTGAAGTTTAATTGAAGTCAGGAGAAGCCAGTTTCTGACAGAAGATATTTGTTTTAACTCTTTTGTGGGAAATGAATGAAATCTTTCATTTTCAGCATGCAAAACGCTCAGACGTTCATAGATAAAGATGGTCTATTAAAATTATCACCTTCTTAAATTTTGGGGAAAGCAACTGTTCAACCAAGGTAATATTTCAAGCTGTAAATATTATTTCCTTTTTTTTTTTTTTTTTTACTCAGGAAGCAAGCAAAGAGTTCTCTTATAATTGAAGAAAGAAATTCAAACATGACCTCTGTCATCATGCCTTTCCAAAAAGGTGCTGAAAATTGAGTTGAATATGAGTGCACTGTGGCTGGTGCTCAAATCACCTATTGCAAGCTCAGTGCTGCTTTGCTGCTGCCTCATTCTGTGCACTCAGAGTACAAGATCTTCAGGTCAGGGGTTTCCCTTTATGATGCATGTGGATAATCTTCCTGGCTGGACACATAAACAGTTTGCAGCTCCTGCAGTAGCACTAGTAGTAAAGCATTTCTGTTGCCACCTCCTAAAGTCCCTTTGCAATGCCACCTGTGCCATTCATTAATTTTGAAGCATAATCTTGGTTCCCCAAACTTCTGTGGAACTGCACAATGGGAAGGTATGTTTTCCAGAAACTGAAATCCTGACTGGGATTCAGTGACTGAATCTTGTTAGTCTGGCAGAAAGAAATCATCAAGGATCCCAGTTTCCTCCTCCATAACCAGGGACAATGCTATTGATCCTGGGTGGTATCTGCTCTGAGATCTGCAGTTGCAAGGTGTTGAGCATATATCATCATGGTATCATTTTTAAGGAATCAGACCTTACCAGCACTGTTTTCGTACTCTCATTCATCATTCTCAAGACAACTGAATTGCACCAGCACAGATCTGTTTTGTTCTGCTCCATAATTGATATATACTGCTGAACTTGAAGGTGGGGATATGTATGTAAAGTTAATAACAAGCTTATGAAAGGAATATAATTCTAGGACACACAGTTATGTAGAGATCCTTTACAATTTTTTCAGTGTAGGGATCAATTTGTGTTGTAAAGGCATAACTTGTCTTTACAAATGTTTGTTTTGTGGAGTGTTATAGAGAAAAAATTTAAGCTAACCATTCCAGAGTACATAAGTGACTTTTTTACAAGGATAAGTTACTATTTTGATGTATTATAAACTAAATTTTTCCCTAATCTTAAATTGAAGTTTATGAATTCTGTGATATTATGATATCTTTGACAAAAATAAAGGTGAAAACACATACATTTGAGACAGCTTTGAAGAATACAGACATTGAAAACCGTAGTGTTACAATGCACAATCTGGGCTCTACTGAAACCTGCCCTTTTTCATGAAATACAGCTGTTAACAAAATGTCACCTTATCTATTCAGTGATTGTAGAAATGGAAAAAAAAATGAATTAATTTTAAAGGGTTATCTAAGGATTCAAATACAATAATCAGTGAGCAAAAAATAATGACAAGATAACAATCACAGCCTTATCCTGTTTTGAACTGCTGAATGACACTGAACAGGCTCTTAATAGCACTTATGTGCTTGGAGCTATATGGTGCATTCAAGGAAGAATACCAAGACAAATTCAAATTCAAGAAAAGAGTACACACATGCTTGTTTAGCTAGATATTAATTGCTGAAGAGACTGGTATTTATAGAAACATAGATGTATTTATAGAACTACATACACAGAACATATAATCAGAATGCCCAATATAACTTTCATACCATAAGGACAAATTAAGGGCAGGTAATGCTGTTTTCAGTTCTTACACCATTGATTTCCTGAAGAGTTTTGTTATCTACATTATATTGGTCAGTCTTGCCTATTGGTGTTTTAGGATCTGGTGGTTCCTCATGATTTGAGGAGCTGCAGGCCCATTTATTCTTATATTTCCTCCTGCTGCCAGTAATTGCTATTTCAACTACAGCTCTAAATTTCTGCAGTAATTAACTCATAACAGCAAACACATGAGAAGCCATTGAACCTATGTTTTACTGTTACAAATATCCTTTACTCTTTGGCTGCAAAGGCTTCCACAGATACAATTCCCTATCATGGTACATTTTCTGTTTCATTAAATCTTCTTGCAGACATTTGCAGTACCCTTGTTGTTAGCTTTGTGTTGATACCAACCAGGCTGTTTCTAAGCTTTGCATTGAACATTCTAGAAGTTAAACAGTTTAAAGTTAGCAGTCTCAAAGTTGCTGCCCCAGTTTTATTAGTTCCATCATGCTCTGACATTGTCCTCAGAGGAACCAAGAGCAGTTTGTGGCACAACATGGAAGTGCCTGCTCAGATTTAAGATGCCTTCTTTTCTTAGCTGACCTCTGCTGCTAATCCATCAATTTGCCCTGTTGATCATGTTTTATCTGTCAGCCCCACAGCTATGTCTGGGAACACCTAGGAGCACTTAAGTGGCCTTCAGTCCTAATCATTTGGAAAATGAAGTCACTGCTGAGACACCTGGCTCCCACATCCTCACTTGTCAGCAGCTAACTGTTGAGGTGTCTATGCACAGGCTTCTGCCTTGTCATAAAAGGTGGCATAAGCTCACATGGTGAGCAATATAAAATAGCAGAACTCAGTGTGTGATTCTGTCCTCTGACTGGCATTCAAAAAACCCTGTAGGTGTCTCATAGATGTTCCACAGCTCCTGTCCTGAATCTGCCAGCCAGGTGGACATAGAAGGTGTTTTATCTTGTTAGGTGTTTCAGGGGATGTTAGATCCCTCTGCTTGGGCAACCTAATCAAGTTACTAATGTCAGACATGCATTTCCTTACACTTGCAAATGCATTTTTCCAAGACATATTGATTTTTGCACCTAGCTCTGAGTATTCAGAGTACAAATAATCTTTCCATGATACAATCTGACCTTTAACTATGTTCCACATGGCCAAGATTTCTTTTCACATACTTAACTATATCTTCAGCTATCACAGATATCTGTGCTGGTTTTAAACCTATAATTAGAAAGAAACATTCCTGATGTTTAAAGTAATAGTTCAGTCACAGTGTGTAGCTACCCTTGAGCAAATCCCACCAGGAAATGTTCTCTAAAGTAGTTGTTAGTGTTGCAAACACCTGAGTTGAATACAGAGACCTCTCGTTCTATAAAACACACAAACTATGGATGGATACTCCTTCATGGATAATTTCCGTTCTGCTCTCCAGCCTTTTGGAAAATGTGTTTGCATCTTGCAGATCTGACTGTCCCATGAGGTGTTGGGACACTGCCAGTGTCTGCCAGCTTCCCCTGCAGGCCATGTGCTCTTTCTCACCTCTCGCCTATCTTCAGAATCTTGAAGTTTTACCTTTGTTTTGCTGTTGATACTTCCATGGACCCTTGTTTTCAAAAATTCAGCCACAGCTTTTCTCTTCTAAATATGTAATTTTCTCTGACTACATTCTCGAAAATAACAGAACTGCTTTTCTTTTAGGATTCAGTTGGGATATTCTATCTCAGGTCTCCGAGCATTGTCATAATCTGTTCTCAAATTAGGGATTCCACAAAACCTTCAAAATTGCATGTCTGGCTTAGTAGCCTCAGAGGTGGTATAAAAGCTTCAAAAATTTCTCCCAGTTTTTGATCTGTTATGAAACTGAGATAGTTCTTTATTTTCTCTGGAAGTACAATATTATTTCAAATCTCTTTAGAACAGTTAGATAACAGTTCATTCTTCTTTCTGTAAGTGCAGGCTGCTAAACAAATGCATCACTTCAGACACAGCAAAATGGGGAAAACAGAAAACTTTTGCTTGTGTTAGTTTTCAGTAGTTCTGCATCCTGTCTTGAAAAAACCCACATTTTCTCTTTGTGTATGTATCACTTTACTGGACAATTTCATATGCAAAGGAATAACACTTCAGACTCATCTAAGCAAAGGGATACTACCCTATTTTGCCATCTTTTTCTTCTCTTCAAGAACCTGTATTCATATCTTATATCTACTTCTAATCCCACTGAAGGCTCAGTTGTTTCTGTGTGGAGTTTATAGGCTTGAATGTAACAACAAAGAAGTAAATAAAAAATTGTATGAAAAAGCTTGAGAGGAAGACAGAGAGAAGTGCTTATCATAAAGCTGACTTTCAGTTTAAAAGCTGTCAAAGCAGAATGTTCCAGGGTGTTGGATTTCAGCTTTACCAGCAAAAGTCCAAATAACTTTAAAAACAACTGTTCACAGAACTAACATATGTTTGAATACATACACTGGGTAATTGTTTTGGGGAAAGAGCTCAAGGGAATGGGAAGATTATTGGGTGTCTTGCTATGCTTTTATTTTCCTTTTATGTATATATATGTGTCTCCTTATTTTTGTTTGTGTGCATGAACATGGATGGCTAAATGAGAAATCTTATAGATATGTTTGCATACAAATGCTAACATGCATATATACATGTATTTATGAAGAAGGTGGAGAGGTTAATTTGTCTGTGTACCTCTTACTGACCAAACCAGACTTCTCTGAGAAACCTTAATTTACACACAATAATATACAGAATTGAATAGCATGTCAGGAACACAGTCTGTATTTGATTTATTGCACAGCAGATAAATGCCAATGCATGTGTTTGCTAATGTAGGAAGTAAACTATATGAAAGAAGAGATCAAGAAATTAAGAGAAAAAAGGCAGAAAATATTTATTTTGTCCAAACATTTTTATCTGGAACATTTTAGGAAAAAATATTTCCACAATCATCTTCTCTACCTCAGTCTTTCCAGTTGCATAAGAACAGTTGACAGCCCTTTGTTCCTGAATTCTGCAGGAAATGTATGAATTTTTAAAACAAACCCACACTCCTTTCTTTTCATTACATCTTTCCCACTGTGTCTTTTTCTGTTTAAAAATATCACATCTCAGTGTTTTTTGTCTACATAAGCATGGAGATATACGGGATATATATTTTCTTTTACAGAAAATATGGTGCTTTTTTTTCCCCTAGCAATGATTTTCTGCATGTTTAATGTGATGACACTCACAAGAGGGATAAATATGGGACATTTGCCCTTTTAGAGCCTCCTTAGGATCTTTTTCATAAAAATGGATTATCCGTTTGCCATTTTCTTTTCTCATTATAACCTTTGTCATGTGTGTGGGCTCCCAGGGCTCTAATGTCTCTTTCTTCATGAATTAAAGGGGGAATTCTCCTTTTCTTTGACCTTTTTAGTATTCTGCACTTCAGTGGGGTGGCATTTCCACTCCTTAAAGATTACAACCTGTGCTGACTAATCAGCCAATCAAATGCCAATTATGAATGTAAAATCAATTACTGTTGCTTTTAAAGCCAAATCTCATCTGACATATTTTGGCTTCCTCTGCCATCATCCACTGGGAGGGTTAAAGCTCTAATGAGAGGATTATATATGGAAACAGATCCTTTGACACATACAGCAACACCTTTTACTTTACTAACACAAAGAGGATTTGAACTTCTGAATTCTGGGGAATTCAGGGGTTAAATTCAGTATTGCCTTTAGTCCTGTAATTTTGTGTGACTTTCAGCAAGACATTACATGCAATTCCATGCCCTCCCCAAAGAAAATGTTTAAAACCATCATGGTTGAATTAACATCTTCCTGTTTCCTGGAAGAGGATGCTGGAGCTCCACACTTGATCTGTGCAGGGCTTGCCTCTGAGCCCTTTCAGAAGATTTCCCATCAGAGATCTTTGTTTACCACAGTGTTGGCTACTTTCAGGAGTGGGCACAGTGTCTGGAATTTTAAATATACTCTTGAGCCTCATATTTCTTATTAATCAAATGTTGGCAGCATCCTTCTCAACAGGCAAGAAAATTAAATCATCTTGGAGGCTTATAGTCCTTACATACACTAAACAAGGAGATAAGGGTGTCTCACCTGGGCAGCCTTTATAAATACCTATTATCTTTGTTGATCTGAGACAAATTTAAGTGTGTGGAGTCCTCTCTTTGAATTACTTTTCCAGATATCCCTCTAGGCTTCACAATGTAATGAATCTTCTGTTTCTTTGGTTGTTGGACTGCTAGAAGTGTAGTCTAATTTTCCAGCTTTCCTCTGTGGGCATCCAAGAAAGAGCATAGGAGAGGAAGAGAATCTCACTTCTAATACACTGGTTCTGAAGTTGGCTCCTATTGCAGGAATTACTGTGCTGCTTTAAAATCTTGTAGGAATGGAGGTGATGATGGTGAAGACATATCAGGGGAGGATGAGGATTTTGCTAATTAAATGTTCCTGTCAGTTGTTTTAGACTTGCTAGTCTGTTGACCTGTAACAATATTTATTTTTTACATATGATCCTCCCTTATATCTAAAATGGTTCTGGAAAGTGTTTACAGGAGGATGAAGTGTTACTTCATTGTGCTGATTTCCAGATTCTTGTGTAATAACCCTCAACAGCAGTTGGAAAACTTTTCTTTAAGTCATGGATAATAATTTAAAAGACACAAGTTGGACTACTTTCTGAAAATCCCAATGGAGATCTGGAAGCAGTTGCAGTCAGAATTCCTGGATGTCATAGAAGGGATCTCATGGCCAAAAGACTGAGTTTTTCTTTGTGTTGTTTCCCTTTTTCCTCACCTCTAAAGGAAGAAGTAATCAATTATCCCAGCATGTTACCATCATTCCTCATGTGTAGCAAATACTCTCTCATAAATTGGATAGTATTTTGAGGCAAAAGCCAAGATTCATCTCAATTATCTTGAAATAGTTAGAAGTTAGGGAGTTACTTCTAGGGAGAAATTCAGATTGTTAAATTTAGTTGACTGAAACCATTACCTGAATCTCAATGTGAACCACATGTCTGTTTTAGATCAGAGTAATCCCACTACAAGTTTGTGGTCTAAACCTTTTTTTATAATTTCCCCATAAATAAATTGCTAAAATGAGACACCTAACTTTTAGATGAGACACCTCAGTTTTATAGATCATATATGTCTCACCCCAAAAGCCACCATGATTTTGGGATGATGTTTTCAAATATAACTTATGGTAAACATCCTGCAAAACTTAAACACAATGAAAATTCCTTCAGAATGTCCAAGTGTGATCCTAAGCCCTTTACGATCAGTGGGAGAATTGTTGATCCATTCTGGAAAGGAAGCTGTTTAAGAAGGAAACAAACTTTGCTGGCAGAATGCCCCTCTCCAGTAAAAAGAGAAGTCTCAAAGGAATCATCATGCAACAAGATCTGTTTTTTCTGTCCCTGTAATGGAGGAGTGGGTGTCACTTACACACTGGGATATTTTAGCAACCAGAGCACATATTTTAACTGGTCAAGCAGGAAAAGCATTGCTGATGTTCAGACAACTCTCTCTTAGGGCTGTTATGGACAGTTCATCTATCTATTGAAAAGATATTTTCCCTCCACAGCAGATTTTAGTAACCTGGAGTGAAGTCTGCATTGCACATGGGATGAGAACCCAACATTTGCATCATTCAGAGGCATTGAGCTTTCCAATGCTTTCCAATCCTAATGCTTGAGAAAGGGCAATTTTATATTTCAGTGTGCAAGGTTGTTAACATGTTATGTTTTGTTTGCATAATTTGAGTGGTCTGTAAAATCATAGAGTTTTGAAACCTCATTTCTCTGTTAAAAATGAACATATGATCTCTCCTCTCTGGTGGGCACTGACAGGACCTGAGGGAACAGCATGAAGTTGTGTCAGGGGAGGTTTAGGTTGGATATTAGAAACAGGTTTATCACTGATAGGGTGGTTGGGTGCTGGAACAGCTCCCCAGGGAAGTGGTCACAGCACCTGCCTGACAGAGTTCAAGGAGTGTTTGGACAATGCTCTCAGGCACCTGGTGGGATTCTTGGGAATGGTGCTGTGCAGGGCCAGGAGCTGGACTCAGTCATCCCAGATCAGACATGCCAACAAGTAGCTGAACCAGCTGCTGTCTCCTTGCTCCCTCTCTCCACACAGTTGTCACACAGCCTTAGCTCCCAGACATCATTTTTGGAGCCCAGGAGAGCACCAACCCCCCTGCCATGGGCAGGGCCATCTTTCACTAGACCAGGTTGATCAGAGCTCCATCCAGCCTGGCCTTGAACACTTCTAAGGATGGGACACCCACTTCTCTGGACAACTTGTTTCCTCACCTTCACAGTAAAGAATTTCTTCATAATATCCCATCTACACCTACCTACTCTCTTTCAGTTTGAATCCAATCCCCCTTGTCATGTCACTATAGGCTCTTGTAAATAGTTCTCTCCACCTTTCTTGTAGGGTCCCTTCAGGTACTGTGAGGCTGCAGTTAGGTCACCCCAAAGCCTTTCCTTTTCTAGGCTGAACAATTCCAATTCTTTCAGCCCTTCCTCATAGGAGAGGTCCTCCATGCCTCTAATGATCTCAGTGGCTTCCTCTGGATTTGAGACTACAGGCTGATGTCATTTGGGCTTAAGATGGAAGATATGCAAGCTAAAAATGTATCTATGCCTAAAAATGAGGTATTTTTGAATCGAGTCCCTTCCTAGCCAGTGGAATGAAATGAGTAACTTCAGAAAGCAAATCTTCCCACTGTCCTTCAGTAATTTTATTAGGATGAGATTGATCATTGTCAGGGGGTACATTTTTTATCACAAGATACACAGACACTGCTAAAATTTGATGCAGCTTGGATTTTGATAAGTAGCTAAAAGTGGCTTAGATCCAAAATATGAATTGTGTGCAAAAAATTTTAATTAAACATTCATTAATAATAATAATAATGTATTTTTTCTCAAATGGAAACCTCCAGAAATATATTAAAGAATGAATCTGTTTTAAGATCTATCAGGCTGGTTTCATGATGAGAGACAAATATTTTCTCAATAAATAGGTTTTGTTCATTATTGATGCAAGCTAAGGGAGAGAGGAGGAGCAGGGGAATCAATGAGTGGAGTACAAGGCTGCACAGACTATCTATAGATCTAATTTGGATATTTCAGACCATTATTTCAACTAGAACTAGTAATAGATCTCAGTCACTCCCATATACCTTCCAGGCAGATGTATTTTTACACCCATTCAGAACTTCTATGGGATATGGAAATCATGTGAACAGGGAACAGGGAGAACTGGAGAAAAGCTTGGTGGTCACCAGACACTTGGCCTACATGAAAACAGAAGAAATGGTAGATGAGGTGATGAACCTCCTCTGAATAAATTCTGAAAATCTATTAATTTTACTACTATGCAAGTTATACAGCAAGTGGACACAAAGACCTTCCTTCATATCATGAGAAAGAATTTGCAGAGTGATTTGCTTTATAATCTATTGCCTGTCCTTTGTTTTGGGGCTCATTGCACTAGAGATTAAAGCAAAGTAACATATAGCCATTATCCTTCATGTCAGACAAATGGTTAATATGCTTCCAACATGATGAGTATAAAATACAGAAATATCTTTTGGGGGAAGAGCAAATAACAGATCCCCCACACCACAGTCCTTCTCATCATTTTTCCCTAGGAAAAAAGCCAGGGATTGTTCCTACAGAGAAGCTAGAAGAAACATTTCTGGCATCAAACAATTCACCTCTTATTAAACAGTATATTTTGTCAGCAATAAAATTCAATAAATAACTATAGAGCAGCCAAATAAAAAGGCAGATAAAACCCAATAAAAATTGCTTGAAAAATATCTATTTCCAAGAGTAGATTGACCAACCTTCCAACTTCCATATATGGTTTTCAAATAAATGAAAAAAAAAGTTAAATTTTTTTTTATTCAGATTTCTTCAGCACTTGGGAAATTACATGACATGGCAAAGCTAAATTTACACAACCTCCACTTAATCTAAGCTTACTTAATTTTATCTGAGATAGCTTCATTGTTCTTTAGAACCAGAAAGAAGTATCACAATCAACATGATTGACTTAATGTTTAGAATTTCTGCAGATTTTTATTCCCAGAATTATTAGATGATAAAGACAGATATCTTACCAAAGCATTTCTGAGAAAGGGACAAAAAGAATGTGTTTTGATCTCTGATTCAACTCATACAGAATAACCCTTTGCTTCTAGTCCCGTGTGATTTCTTGCACCTTTACACCCTAATTTTTCTAATCTGCTCACTTTACTTCAGAGGATTAAGGTTATTTGGTTTGTATATCAGCATTTCTTATCTCTAACTTCCTGTCTGCAGCATCAGATAATAAAACATGTTTATATATTTCTTCTGTCTTGAAGCTCATTCTGTTCTTCATGGTTATCTTCTCTTGTGCACTTTCCTCTCTGCAGATCCACACTGCAGAACTCTGCCCTCAGCAGTTGCTCTTTCAGAGTAGGTACTGTTCACTCTAACCTCCTGAATGCCAGGGAGTTTTGGAAAACCCATGTAGCATTCTGCCAGGGACGATGGGTCAAATTTTGAGAGCAAATGTATTACATACATCAACCGAATTTATACCAGATAATTAGTAAATGCTTTTACAATATGTACATCATGATTAACCATCTTAGGCTGGTACAAAATATATATGTCAGAGTAAAAAATGAGATAAAGCACAGAATTTTCCACAGTAATTTTTGCAGCACACATACACACACGAAGAAAACAAAAACAACCCCAGGCTTTATGACTAGTTAGTTTATTCTTTTAAAAAATTCATTCTTCCTCCAAAGGTGTAATACCATTAGAATGCATTTCACAACCCAGCAGGTTTATGGCCTCAAAACAGTAGCTACAATTTGTGTGGAAATAGCAGTGTGTTAATGTGCCGGGTAATATTCAGCATGAATTAGATTATTCAGGCTTCTGGGAGATGAAAAGCTTGATAGGCTGTGAGATATTAATAATACTGCACTTGTTTTGGTGGCTGTGCCAGATTGCAACAAACCCATTTCAAACCATCTCAGGACATAAAACAGTCTATAAATAAAGATTTAATTACTTAGTACCTGAACTGTGCATTGCCTATAAACTGTAGACTGACCAGTCTTAAAATATTTTAACAAAAACATCTTCTTTTAAACTTTTTAAAACCTTTGCCTTTGGGAGAAAAAACAGTGTAAAATATTGTTTCAACTTCCTTGTTGCTATTTTTGAAGAGAGATTCCAAGCAATGAACAGCCAGATCCACCCAGTAATATGTTTTCCTGGTCCTGTGTTCTCCAACAAAAATTAAGAGTTCAGAGTTAGACTGGAATTTGCCTGAAGATCTGGATAGAAAATATTCTTGAAGAACATATGGCAAAAATATTTCATCAACACTTTTGACAAACACAGTGTTGGATTTTAAACATGGTTGAACAGTGCTGTGGGCTTGGATTCAGTTTCAATCTATAGTTCTGTGTTTCTTTCCAGAGTTTGCATTGGCTGATATTTAGTTAAATGAATGACCATGTATGCACCAGCTGAAAGAAGCTCCTTCTGAGGCCTCTCCAGTCACCTATGAATTGCCAATGAATTATCAATGCATTTCAGTGTGTGTGACCCTTTCACACCAGCCTCTGACCGTGGACCTTGGCATGGGAGGGCAGTAAAATCTTATAATTCAATTGGTTGTTTTTTGTCTCTTGCTACCTTACCCAGTGGGTGCTGTCCCCATGGGGGATAATATCCTGTAGCCAGGAAATTTTCTGGTAAAATAGGTGCTAGCAAAGACAGCTGTATCTGTGTTCATCTGTGTCTTCTTTCTTTCATCTTTCACATGAGTTATGTGTATAAGAATAATAGATCAAATGTTTGAACCTATATTTATAAAATATCTTGGCCTTCTCCAAAACATCCATTATGTCCCCTTGTCGAAGCTGATCTTGCAAAAAAAGTTTCTTCAGTGATAAATAATTCAAAAACTGTTTCTCAGATTATCAATTCCTCTTCATTCTTTGTGACAGCTGTTCTGCTGTTGCTAAGTCTAATATTGTGTTTACCTTAGAGATCTTCTTCTTCATATTATCTGGACCTGAATTTCCAGACTCTGATGCTCCTGTGTAGTTTCACCTAAGTGGGCTACTTAGCTACTTGTCATCCCACAGAAAAACAGTACTTCAAGGGGACACCAGGTGTATCAGAATGAGTAATTAAAGTACTGCTATGGGTGACCCCACCCTGGCATGTTGTTACTCCATTTTATTTTCTGTCAGAAGTACAGATAGGCCACAAGACATCACCTAACTCACTATGGCCTCTGCCTATCTGCTGACATATGCAGCTTTAAGACTCAGTGCTGGGGACTGAAAAATACCATTTCAAGGATTTTCTAACA
This sequence comes from Erpornis zantholeuca, assembly GCA_013400515.1. Classification (NCBI taxonomy): domain Eukaryota; kingdom Metazoa; phylum Chordata; class Aves; order Passeriformes; family Timaliidae; genus Erpornis; species Erpornis zantholeuca. The sequence continues at coordinate 42,714 of VZTN01010886.1, read as the reverse complement.
AAAATTGTGGCTCTAGGCCCCATGAGTTCCATTTTACGAAGGGGGAATCTAAGAGTTGGAGTGCTGTCTGAAGTTGTCATTCTGCCCATCCCTGGATTGTAGTGGACTTCATATCAGACTTCTCCTTTTGAAGTGCCTTGTAGAAAGCAGAAATTCATTTCTTATTTCTTATGAAGTCACCTCATTGCACTAAAGAAGTAATAATCCTGAATATTAGAACACAGTCTCCAGTTTTCTGTTATATTCAATCACATGCTGGCAATGCATAAATCAGAATGTCCTTTTTTATGTATCCCCTTATTATCTAGTGTAATTTCTGTCTCCAAATAAATTAGTCTTTGCTAGAAAAGTCGCTGAATGTCTCTTTCTGTCTCCACTGCACAGTATTTGTAATAGAAAAGTCTTTCCTGTTCTTATCAATAGCTTCCTCCTGAGTGCCTTTGTTCCAGGGTTATAAGGTTTAATGAAAGCTAATGCTTCAGGTAACCATTTACATCTCTCTTGAACACTACTCATTCTGGAGGCAGCCTTTTGAAAGAAGTTGCTTTGTGCTGTAGTGACTAAATGAACAAAAGGAATTTCCTTTACAGATTAACAACTGCTGCAGCATGGGGAAGATTACATCAGGTCTGAGGAGTTTAACAGTAGTGTACCATGGTGTGGGCTTGATAGGACAACAAAATTAGATGGGGGAATAATCCAATTTAGAACTAACTCAAGTCTGCAATATTCAGTTTCAGATAGCCTACTGGAAAAAAAAATTTAAACAAAAAGCCAAAACAAACAAAAAGCCCGTGCCAAATAAAAAACAACTCCAACACAAAAAAACCCTCAAACCCAAACAATAATGTACTGTCTTTCTCACAGCATGTACAGAATACCCTTAAAGTTGCCAACTGATGTGGAAATTTTCTCTTCAGTCTAGCACCAATCTGTTTTGGTTAGCTTTTGCATCCTTGTATCACAACATAAAGCACGTTATATCCCCCATTTTAGGGTACTCACTTAAATTTTTTAAGATGATAATTAAGCACAGCCAAGTTCCTTGCAGATTTTAGGACCCAGTTTTGTTGTACAGGGAGAAGTATATTTCAGAAACCCACTTTTGGTCTTACCTTGTGTAGCTTAGTAGGGAGGAACAGGAAGAGGCAGGACATAAGGGGGCTGAGGATCCCTTATTCATCTTTTAGTAGGCATTAACCCAGAATGTCATAATGAGGAAGGTCTTATTAATTAAACATCAGTTGAATATCTGCAGAGTTATTTGCACTGGAGGAGAAAAATCCAATTTCTTACAACAGCATGAGAAAAGCAATCGACTGTGGTGCTAATATCTGTTGATCTCTTTGTCTCATCAAGAAGATACATTCTTCAGTGAAGGATGGCAAAAATGATGTCAAGATAATAAAGGTTGCCCAGCTAGACACTGAGATGTGATTATGAGTGTTAAATTGCAGAGCTGTTACAAAATGGAATAGCACAAATGAGGAAGGAGTAACCATCAGCTGATATTGTTTCTGATAGAAAACTGAGAAGAAGGAGTTCATATGAATTGTTGGGAAAACACAGGGAGAGAGATAAATATGAATGAAACAGTTCTATGATTTGGGAGCCATTGATTCAGGCCTTCATGAGCAAAGCCTTGAACGTGGCTGTGGTGTGGAAAGTGGGGACAAATGGCTGGAGCATCCCAAGGAATGGCTTTCTGGGTGAGTGTAGCTATCCCTTCAAGCAGAGAGAAAAATTAGGAGTTTTGTCATTTAATTGTTAAGGTGCTCTGGTACAATTAAGCTGTACAGCTTGAAAGCTCCTGTGTGTGGTTCAGGGATCTTCATGTGTCAGGGTCTTTTTGAGCAAAGGCTGCATGGAGTTTAGCTCCCTTCACTTTGTGCCATTCTTCCAAATGTCTTAGCAAGATTTGCACCACCCTCAGCATAAGCAAAATGTGCCCCCAGCCTCCAGTTCCTGAAGCTACAGCAGATTGTACCATTATTTCAGACTCTCTACAATATATTTAAAATTTAAAAAAATAATGCAACAAATATTAATTCTCTTTTATACTGATGGGAATAAGATGAGAGGTCTACAGGAAACTGAAGATTTATGGACAAAACTGACTCTTTCCCTTTTCTCTTTTACCTACACTAAAGAGGGATTTTTTTCTCTGGCTTTCCATAAATAGTAGAGTCTTAGCTGGTTATTGGTACTGTCACTACATTGTTTCAATGTAGCTGATAACCTACATTAAAGTCAGCAATTTTAGTGTTTTGGATGTTTGAATGGTAAAGGTAATGTTGGAAAATTGCATTTTAAAGAGGTTTTCTATGATGTACAGAAGTCCATGCTGGAGCTGTTCTCTTAAAATTCAGATCTGAAAAAATGACTTGTCTATCCCAAATCTGCTCAGAGAAGTTTATAAACAACAATAAGTTGAACTTAGGTATTCACTTATAGTATTGAGAGAAACACCAAGGTCAAAACTCAATGGAAAAATAAGTAAAAAAAAACAAACTTCAAAAAGGACCATTCAGTTAGAAATCTCTACTGCAGTTAGTAACTAATGCTGTTAGGTTCAAGCATGACAGAGTGAATTGATTCCCTCAACTCCTGATATGGTGGAAAGCCAGCTCTATAAATAACAGTAGTATGAAGGTCAGCATTTATATCCAATGTTCATTCACATTTACGTCTAAGAAATAAAGAATTTATTGAAAGAGCAGTTGGATATAAATTCCTTATCTCTGGCATATTGCTATTATTCTCTCTTCAAAAAACAAAAGTATAAAACTTCATGACTCCTGCTCTGGGTAAAAGACAGCTGGAAACCCAAAAGTTAGGAGCTGAATGAAGAAACCACCTTTGCCATCATAATTGATTGAGATTTTCTTTTAATGTGAGCTATCTAATTTGGACATCACAGAATTGCATCTGTCTAATAAACCTGGATGTTATTAGACCAGGTTTTACTGGACCAGGTTTTACTAGAAAAAAATTTTTTTGTCTTTCCCAAAGTCCTTGAAAGCTTGTAGATCAGAAATGTGTCAGAATTAGTATTTTTGAGTTGAAAATTTTGGACTTTTATTCCTTCCTTCCCTTCTTCCAGTTTCCATCTTTCTCTCTTATTAGAAAAAAATTAGTCCAGGGATTTCAAAATCATTCTCAATGCAAATTACACAACCAAAAATAATATGGCATCTACAAAGCAGCTGATTTCAGTTCACAAATTTTCATCAAAATACTCTATTCACTTCCAAATACTGTTTTGAAATGAATGCAAAACATGCAAGATTTGCCAATGTCTTGAATGAAAACAGAATGAGGGAAGGATGTCACAGTTTTTTTCCTCCATTTTCCCCCATGGTAACTGAAAGTTCTTCATAATTTCGGGAGAGACAATGGTTTTAGTAGCTCAAATACCTTTAGCCAGTTTACTCGTGATGTCATGTCAGGGTTAAATTTAAGGTTAAAAAGCAATTCCCTGTACTCTGGCAAGTGCAGTTTATCAAATCTAAGACATACAACTGGCATTTCAGCTGCCAACCTGACAGCTCTTTTCAAGATGATCTTTGTGAAATATAATGGAAAAGTCCTTTAGGATGGTACAAGGTAGATCTACCATGGTTTACTCTCATTGCCTCAAACTAATTGACTTGGTACAGAAAATAAAATCCATTTTTCTGTCATTCTGCCTTGTCTCTTGAAAAGCTAAATCAGAGCATGCTGGATGGAGGCTGCCTGACATTCCTGACAGCACAGTTTGTGTTGCATTCAGTCAATCTCTTAATAAAGCCATCAAAAAACTCCAGGCCACCTAAGCTCTACCCACACTAGGGTATAATAGACAATTCTTTCTTCAGCAGCTAAATCAACGTGGGACTTTACTGCCACAAGAACCACAACCCAACAGCAGCCTCTCATGCTGTGGGAGCCTTGCCAAAGCTGCTGTAGCTGAAGTCCTTTCTTGATCATAGCCTTCAGAGGAACCCCAGGATCAGCTGGGTTATGAACACTCCTTTCCCATGACAGCCTGAAAATCAAATGAAAGAACAATGCCTGTTGAAAGAAGACATTCTAGTAGACTCTGATATTAAATCTGTGAGCATTTATTTAAATAAGAGGCATTGGCATATTAAAAGTCCCTGAGTAATTTCAGCTTTGCTTTTTCTATCAGTTTTATAGTTTTTTTTTTCAACGTGACACTAAGGGTCATTGTGAGTAAGAATGACACAAAAAAACAAGTTATAAAGACATATAGGTATAAATTGTGAATAGTCCTGCATTTTGGAGTCTGTTTTTGGGGTTTTTTTCCCCAGCAGATCTGTGAAGCCAACACATTTAGAAACACATAGGCAGAGATGTGGGACCATTAAAGTATCATGGTCAAACTCCTAAGATTACTTGAGCAGGTAGTTTTTAACTCTGTACATCATAGAGAGGGATCATGAAAATATTTTCTACCTACTTTTGTATACAAATATCCATATTTTTATGTACTAAAAGAGTAATCAAGACCACATGTAGTTCCTTTTGTACCACAACTGTGCCTACATCTTCAAGAGCCCTTTGAAGTTTATTTTATTTAGCATTTATGCAAAAGAATTAATCTAAGGGTACTAGTGAAAAGCTCTGCTCTTTGGTATGTCAGGAGAATGATCATTGCTCTGCAGCAATGTGCAGAGTCCAGCAATGTGAACAAAGACAGTGGAGCCTCTGCAAGTTTTTCTAAAAAAGCAATGTTAATCCAAGTAAAATGCCAGCTGCAACACAGTTTGAAACACAGATCTGCAAAGTCTGTGAGCTGTGCTGCTTTGCTGGTCTTTTCTGGACTGCAGAGCTCAAACTTTTCCTTCCTTTCACAACTCAATAGATTTTTTGAGCTTGGAAAATTCCACTTTTATTTTTTGTATCCTTTCTGTGTTTAGAAAAGGAAAGCTCCTCTTCAACATGGCTGTGAAATGAAGAATTCATTTCCTATTTTAACCTACCCTAATTATTGTGTGGTAGAGACAGAAAATATTCTTCTAAAAAGGGCAAAGAAAGACACCTTCCTGAAACTGGGGTGAGAACTATACATCTCTGGGACTCCTTTTGGTTTGCCCTGGATGCATCTGCAAACACTTTGCAGAAAATCTTCTTCTCCTCGTCATTTGAACGAGATGTGAAACTGGGAATAGGTGCTAGAGCTAGTGATGCAGAGCTCGGGGATCAGAGATGGGAAGCTGTGTTCAGTCTTGTAGAAACATCCTTAACCTCACTGAGATTACCTGACCAAATCTGCTGCGTGCCCTTGGCTTCTGCCTGGCCACAGACCCTGCACACTGAATGCATGTGCAAGAGCTGAGACCCAAACAATAAACAATACTGCTGTGGGGACTCTGTTGAGGAACAAGGATAAAGTGAAGGAGACCCATTCCAAAAAGGGTGAGAGAACTTTTTCTAAGCAGACATACCCCCGTGATAAAACTTTATTTTAAATTATGTTTTCTGACGAGCTGCAATGCAGTCCTGATGTGCCAGGGCTGTGAAAGTCTCAGTATTACATGAGGCTCCCAGGGTGCAGCCCATGGTATAACAAATTAGCAGGGCTGCTACCAAAGTAGCAGTGATTGACAGGTGATGGTTTGGGTGGTGACAGCACAGGGTGGCTGAAGCTGCTGCTCCACTGCCTGAACAGCTGAGCTCCGTTTTCTCCTGCCTTAAAGAAAAGTGAGTGCAGTCCACATTTCCCTTCCTGTTGGGTTATTGATTGCTCTCAGCACAGGGTGTGCCATGGAGGGATTCTCTCCATTTTAAGCAGAATATGGCTGGACTATTAAAACAAATATGAGAAAAAACTTTACTTTGGAAACATTGGAGTTTAGTTAATGGACATTGAATGGCTCTAATTAAGAGTAGGAGAGACATGAGATCTCAGCAGGTTATGATTGGGGTGGGTAAGAACAAGCTCTCTCAAGGGTGAGGCAGAAGAGGATCAGAGCAGCATTGCTACTGCAAGGGGAGGCAGGGGAGCCTCATGGGAGCCCCCACATGGTTTTAATGGATCCTCACTTACCTCTCCTGTGCTGTGCTACGTTCAGCCAGGCATTTATAGCTGTCTGCTCCTGGTACTCTGTGCAGAAATGAAAGGGTGTTTGCAGAAATGGAAGAAGGGGGGAAAAAAAGGTGAGAGAAGCTGCCAGAATTTCCTGCAGAAACCCAGGATGCCATCTGCCCAGGAGAAAAATTTTGATCCTGATTTTAAAGATTTATGTGAAAAATCTCCCATCTTGCTGCCTTTCTTCTTTGTCCATTATCTGGCCATGGTGAGAATCACTCCTTCCTGCCTTTGGTGTCTGTCTGCACTACCTTAGTGCTGCTGCTGGAGTATGGAGCCACCAGCTGGTGCCACATTGCTCCTGCTCTGATGGAAAATTAAATTATCCCTCACTACTTCACACAACTTTGCTATAGGTGACACTGTAAAGAAAAAATCTTGCATGGCCTGGAGCCCATTCTCCAACAGTCCCCCAAGACACCAGACAGTCCCCCAACAGTCCCCCAAGAGACCAGGGACATTCTCCTACAGTCCCCCAAGAGACCAGAAACAAAAAATGTTTTCTTGTTAGGGATTATTGAATAAAGCTATTTTGAAACAAAACATCTATAGTGCAATGTGGTCTTTAACCATTCAGGCTTTGTGGGGAGGGTTTAGGCAAAATATGTTGTTTAAGGTATGCCCCTTACAATGGCATTCCAGTAATCAGAGGAGTGCATAGCAATAGCTAAGGGAGTGGCTGATGCTGGTTAAGAGTATTTTTATATTGTAGGTGGAGAGAAGTATGGATGTTGGCCTCAGTTTTCTCACCTGTGAAATTAATACTTATTGGCTTCCCGAAGAACCGAGCAGTACCTTAAGTACATTTTTATTATCTCCATGTAGGATTCATATACATGTTCTTCTGTGAAGAAAACTGTGATTGGTCTGTTTATTAGTGCAAGAAGAGCAAACTTCTTTTTTTCCTTTACTGTACTCCCGATTTCAATAAATGGGAGGAGAAAAAAAGAAAGAAGGTTGAAGAAAACATAAAGAGAAGAGGTTTTTTTAGTTACTTTACAAGAATCAGTTCAAAAGCCAAATTCAGTATTGTGACACTCTTGTGCAGTCGCCAGAAACACATCAAATTACATCCCTTGTTACACACAGTATTCATTTACCATTACCTTTTCCTCTTCAGCAGCCATTAGGAAGGTAGCTTGGGGGTTGCTGACACCACCTGCAAGGGTGAATGATCCATTGTGGAAATCAAGTGCCAAAAGGCCTCGAGCAGAGCAGAGGTGGTGCAGCTGCACCTTGGGGTGTGACAGCCAGGAGGGAAAGCCTTACTGCTAGCAGAGGAAGGAGATGGCCTCAGTCCCTGACTGATAAATCAGGAATTATAACTCATTTTACACCCACAGTGTAAGGTCTAGGTCAAGACAGTGCTTTCCAGTTCCCACAGTCCAGTAAATGGCCTGAGCCCTGTGCCTGTGGTTTGAACTCCACTATGGGATCCTCTGCCAGCAGTTTGTGATGTGCTTAAATGTACTGGGCTGGGCAAAGGCAGGAGTGAGGCTTGTGGAAGCTCCCAACCATTTCTATGCTGCACTTGTTCTCCCAAGACAAATGGTATTTTTTTTCTCTGCCTGCAAATAAAGCCTGGTGAAGAACTGAAAACACAAGGAAATGTTCAGCTTGTGCTGATTTCTCTTGCATTCTTTCCATTTCTTGGAAGTTGATTCAACCATCCAAACCCAGTGCTTCACTCAATTTACTCATTCCAGTTCTCTCTGTGGAGAATGGGAGAAGGTTATTGAACAGATTTAATCAAATATGCTCAATCTTGACCAAATATTGATGGTGAAAAAGTACAAAGCCAACTACAAGCGTTTTCTTTGACAGCTATTTACACATACAGACAACACCAAAATCACTTCAAAATAGTCTCTCTTAAATGATACAGAGATAACTGCATCCAAGTTTCTTATATGAATAAAACCACATTACTGATAAATGCTTCTATGATAGTATTGAATACCTGGGTTCAGTTTGGATTTCTTCAGAGTGTGTTGACGGGTACAAAAAGTACTCTTAACATCAAAATGCATAATGATCACACTTGATCACTATCACACTTGATTAGTACTGAGGGACTGACTTAGAAGTTTACTTTCTCTTTTCCTTTATCCAAATTATTATTTTCTCCTCTGTGCTCAAACCATTGACAACATAGGGAACAGAAATAATCTCTTCTAATTCTTTGTCTTTATTTTTTTTTTTCCTCTGGAGTTTTCCACTGTCTCTGTTCTCTTCTGCTGTTCTGTTAAATGGATAGGTGTGGAAGGGGTAGTGTTACCCATCTGGTTACACATGCTGCCATCACCAGTGAATTTGCAGTATGGAGTGGGAAGACATTTCCAACCTCTCATTGTCTTGTCAGAGTTTGCAGATGTCTTGGGGCAAAGTCCTTTGAGCCATCATGTCAAGTGATGCACACTTGATGCACACATTAAATTTACTTGAACAGGGAGAATGTTAATTTTTTATGTGCAGTTGTAGAGACAGCAGTTATGTTTGTCTGCTGTATGCAAGGAAAGTGCCTGTTTACTGCTACACCTCCAAACCTCCTGTTCCTTGCTGTGGACTATTGAGACTGAGAACAACAGAGTAAGAAATGTGTTTCTGAAAGGCTGGCGTTGGATGCCAGGGGAAAGCTTGTCAAGGAGGATACAGATACAATAAAGAAGGTTTTGAATTTTTTCTAAGATCTTTCAGTATAAATAAAAGAATCCCAATGAGGTGATCTGTCTAGAATTTAAGAAAAACAACAGAGTATTAAAAAGTAAAGAATCAGTTCTGAAAACAAGTGTATGATGAAGAGGGAGAGACGAGTGTCTGCCAGGTATTGAACTTGTCCTTGCTGTCACAAAGCTCATCTGGATGCTCACCCTGCCCTGAGCCCTGTGCTGGGGTGTCTCTCTCTGCCACAGAAGCCAGAAGGATCTTCTGCTGGATCAGGGCTCTCCTGGGCACAGACCTGGCAGCAAATCAAAATGCAGAGCAAGATCCAGCCATCCACAAGCCAAGATCCTGACTGGTGTAAAGATTACTGAGTATTACCCTTCCCCGTGAGTGGGAATTTACTGCATGGCTATAGTGTGTGGATATATGTAAATTTTAATCCTATTTTCATTTGCACTGTAGCCACACAGTGAGACATCCAAAGTCTCACTATTTTTATAGAAGGATGCATGAGATGGATGTTACAAAGGTACACTTTATTTCCCATGAGCAACACTTCATTATGGACAAAACTATTACTCTCTTAATACAGGTACTTAGAGGAAAGATCTCATAAGAAGCAAGACCATCTGTTCTCTGCCTCTGCATGTCTAACCAGAAACACACCTGAGAAGGAAGTGAATCCATGGGATTCAATCTAAAGTACCTGAATAAAAATTTTAAAAGATTGGAGAGGAATGGAATGGAATGGAATGGAATGGAATGGAATGGAATAGAATAGAATAGAATAGAATAGAATAGAATAGAATAGAATAGAATAGAATAGAATAGAATAGAATAGAAGGTTGTGGATGCTCTATATCCATTGCAGGACAGGTGAAATTAACTAGTAAATAAAAAAAGTTAACACTGAGAAAACACACAGCTGTGTGAAAAAATCCTTGATTTTTTTTAATGTTTCCTCTAACTGAGAACCACTGTGCTGGGCCCTGATAGTTTGGTATGGAGGCAAACCAGATAGTGTGATCAGTAATCAAAAGCTCTTAGTGATCTTTACCACTGATCTGACCTGAACTGATTTTGTTACTGAACGTTTGAGTGAAAGCAATATCTACATCAACAAAGCAACCTAAAAAATTGCTGTTTATTTGTTGCACTGTGGGAGAGGGGAGGTGGAGGATCTCAAGCAGATATTTTATTATCTTCTCAGCCATGCTATGAAATGCCATGTCACCCTATTTATACATTAAATAGCAGTTAGTAAAAATAGTGGCCAAAAATACTGGCAGCACACAATTGCATTTAAATGTTTTAGACAGATTAGAATTCTATATGCTCATTATTCACCATTTCCTAATTTAAAAACCAAAAAAATCTTTTCTCTGTCCCATCTCAAGCACAAGGCTTTACAATTGCATGCTCTTGTCACTTCCAGCTTTGCCATCTGTTGCTGCAAAGCTATGATAAATGAAGTTTCAATGCGATCACAAAAGCAGGCTTATCATTTTGACACAAAACTAGACTTAGATAACAAAAAATAATTATAATGTGCTCTTGTTTTTGGAATGAAGAATTTTCATTACTTCAGAGGGAGGTTTAAAGCATGAAAAAAATGATGTGTCAGAAATTAGAAAAATAGAAATTAAAACTGAATTCCTTAGAACACAACAAGGAACAAATTTTTTGAAGGCAAAAAGCTTCTATAATTTCTTGGATAAACTAAGCAGATTTGGGACTTTTGTTTCATGTTTGACATTGAAATAGCATGTCAGGTATCATCATGCATCTCAGATGTTGCATTTCTGACTTGATATAATAGATTCATTCAGTTTGATAAATAAGCTGTGAATATGTAATAATAGGGATAGAACAGTGTTTTCCCTGATGGAGAGAATTTAGAGGATAATAAGAATATGAAATATCTTGAATAATATTCATTAAAGAATGACAATCCTGCTCAATGCCATGCCATGCTTGGTTTGACAGGAGTAACAAATAGCTGATCAGGAAATCCTACATTTTATGCCAGACTCAACCAACTTGTCAAAGTTACTGCAACATCCTTCCAAAGACACCCATTGGTTTTACTGCATTCACTTCATAAGTTGTACTTTTAATATAATTTGAAAAGATGAACAAAATCCGATCCAAAATCTTCTTGTGATGGAAGTGTATCACATTAGCCAGCATATAGATGCCCTTTTTTGACTTGGGGGGAAAGATAAAGTTAAATGAAAAGAAACTTGTCAGTAAGCATCATTTTAACTGCTGCACAGACTCTACAAATGAAGTAAATTTATTTCTAACAGTAAGTTAAAGGAGCTCCTCCTTCAGACTTAGAATTTTTTATTTTGAAACAAGATTTTTTTTAATATAGATTTAATTATTTTGAAAAAAAATACTCATTCAATTTTTTAGTTTTTGTGGACTCTCACCTTTCCTCCTTCCCCAGAAGTTTATGCCAATGATTCATAACTCCTTTTTCAAAGCCTGATTTGTTTCTGGTCCCCATCCAGCCTCATCTGTTAGATCAGACAGTTCCACCAAGAGAAACACTCCCCTTCTGTGGACATCTGCAGAATATCATCAGATCTGTTCTTTTCACTCTCGCGTTGCTGGAGCAGATTGCCTCTGTCCCTCCGTCAGCCCTGCCCGATTTATGCACCTTGTGCAGTCCATCCCGGGCATGAGATGAGTCATATGCAGAAGCAGAGGTGTGCAGAAGCAATTCTCCTGGCCACGGCCAGTGGCTGTGCCACTGCAGCACAAGTGCATCTGTTCTGTCACATTTAAGCCCACATAGGATGAGTAAAGTTTAGCAAGCATTTGTCCTCAGGATGTGAGTGTGGAAACAGCAGGGCACACGCCACAACAGGAGCTGTTTGAGCCGAAGGAACCATAAGCCTGTGGACCACACATGTTAGATGTTGGGTTTGGAGAGCACTCATCCCTCGTGACAAGAGGCTACAGTGCTGAAATTGGCTGTGTGATATCACAGGCTGTCAGGTGCCATTTTCAGTAAATTATGATAGAACTCTTTTATTATGGCAATTGAGAAGAAATCGGTTTTAAACAGAGATGTAGACAAATAGAGGAGATAACTGGATTGAGAGACCTGGTATTTTAGATGAATAAAAGAGACTACCACTTACATGGACGGCTTTTCAAGAAATCACAATGATTTTGCAGGACCAATAAGCTGATACAAGCTTCAGAGAAACAAAATTTCATGCACTACTAACATGGAGCAATCTCTGAATGACATTTGGCACATGGCAGACTATAGCCAGCAAATGCACAGAACAATAAACCAAAAAGTTAACAGACCTAACAAACTCTTTCCCAGGAATCTGCTCAGTGTTTTGAATGAATATGTACATTATTCAACAGAGCTGGCAAACTCCATCCAACAGGGAGCTGTGTTTAGAGGCAAGAATTGTTGAGTGATGTGTCCCAAAAAAGTAATTCAATCTCTTATGCACATGTAGAAGACCATCTCAATAAAAAATAATAATAAAAAATATATAACGATTATATTTATTCTGACTACACTTTTTGGCTAAAACATGGATTGTACTCTTCTTCCTTCCCCCCACCACATGCCCCATCCCATCCCTCCCCTTTTAAGTTCTTCTCTTCAAGAATTATTTTCTTTTCACAGAAAAACTCCTTAGTAGGAATAGCTGAGCAGAAAGAATTATATCCAAACTTCAGCTTTCTGCTGAAATTCTGATGGTTTGCACAGAGTTTCTACATGGTTGTGAAATATGCTTGTGCTCCAAATTTAAATCAGATTGATGCGTTAGTCATGATCTTAGTTATTCAAGGTTATAAAGCAAATTCTGGATAGTAGACCAAGCTGTGCTAGAAATATTAAATTTCTTTTTCTGCATTACCAAATTAAGTAATCTAATTTGATTTTTAAAAAAGGTAATAAAAGTTAATTTATCCATAATGAAACTTTCAAGCTGTGTTTTATCATTGAAAATAGCTGCAAGATTCCAGTGTATTAAGCTAGAATTTACTGCCAAGATGTCTATTGTCAATCATCTAATTCAGATATTCTTTTATCTTTAAAAGTAATGGCTTTAACACTTTTACCAAAAATTTCAAGTTGATTGTTGTTCATTCATTGCATGGTGATTGCCAGAAATAAACAGCTCTCACTTCCATTTTGCTAGGTCCTATACAAAGACTGTAGCTACTATCTAACTGAACTGGGAGGTTGTGGTAGGGTGTACAGGCTTATTTTCTTATATCATTAATTCTATTCAGTTGTGAAATGCAGCATGGATTGGCTTCTTTAGTTCCGAGCAAACTAATATTTATAATCAGTGGATTAATACAAGTATAGACTCGAGAAGAATGACTTGAGGAAAAAGGAGTGTGGAGAAAACTTGTCACTACTTTCCATTCCCCAACAATATCTTTCATTTAATTTCCCTATTTTTCATGACTGTTTTTCTAAGCTGTTGTTAGGTTTCAAGTTTTCTGCCTCCCCGGGCAGCATTTGACCCATGAGGGTCTGGAACCTCCCCTCAGCTCAGCTGCTGGTGGCACAACACTGCTGGGAACAGTGGCTCACACCTTAGAGGACATTGCTAAAGAGTTCAAAGAGCCTTGAGAAATTTCACAGGCCAGAGCCAGCTAAAAGAGGAGTAATATTGTGAGATGGAAAACTAGCACCTACAGGATTTAAGGTTTAAAAATCACACTAAGAGAGGCATTAAACTAAAAAAAAAAAAGGCAGAGAGTTCCAAAGTGGCAACTGAGCCCTGTCAGGATGTGACCAGAGAGTGGTGTAGCTCAGACATCTCATCTGCATTCTCCACGTTTCTAATGATTTATAACTCAGTTAATCAGCAGAACAAGAGGTGATAGCCTTTTATTTCTGCTTTCACTTTTTGAACATTGGAAATTCAGCGGGTTGTGGGTTTGTCTCCAAGGCTCAGGAGAAATTCATGGGGTTGTCTGAACCTGAAATATAGAAATAGTAATTCCTTAATGATTCTGCAATAGAACAACTTACAGGCTGTCAGAATTTAAAATGCATAAAAACAAAGGAAAGATTAAAGTAAGTCTGGTGATCTTTGAGAAGCTTTCAAAGGAGGGCTAAGATGAAAATATTCTTTGGTCAACTTTCTTCACTGACTTGGCTGTAACTAGTGAGTTAAAGCTAAGGGGCAGTTGATTTAGGAAGCTGAGGTTCCTCCAGAAATTGCTATCATTCTAATTTACCCAGGAGCTGTTTCAGTACAGTTTTTTCACAGAGTCATGATCCAAAGCCCTCTCAGGGCTTTTCACATCCAGTAAGATGTAGACTGGGCACTCACAGCTTCTACTGACAGCCTAGAATGTGCAAAGTGCAAAGCAAGGTGTAAATGAGCAGTGAATGCACGAGATCTGAATGGCAAGGAGTGAAATGGCAATGGGGAAAAGGAGGTGGAATTAGGAAAATGAAAGGAGCAGAAAGAGGAGTGTGGAAGGATATATAAATAGCAGGTGATGAGGGAAGCTGAGGGAAATACAGTATTCATGGTTCAGCTTTCAGCCAGGATGGGTATCTTGACACTTGTCTTTGTGGTGGTACTACCCCAAAGTTTCACTGAGCACTTAAGACTTGTATTGCTGGAGGGCTAATGCTGCAGTTGTGCAAATATTTTGTTTCAGTGAGGATAATTCTTTTAATTTGAAATAAGCAGAAATAGATTTTGATTCAAGGTTAAAAAAAGAAAAGTTATTTAAAAATTATTTTTAAAACCACATAAACAGGTGTTCCATCCATGTTTTCTGAATGAAAGGTTACAAATTTTAAAATGGAATCTACTGTATGTTGGGATGATCTATTGTCTATATAATATGTATTTTTTACATTTCAGTATTGCTGAATGCATTTCTCTTCTGAAAGAAATAAAAGATAAAATTCCATATAAAAAATATAAGATAAAAGATAAAAATAAAAGCTAGAAGTCCATATCTAAAATTGTTTCAGGAAAAGGTCCCTAGATCTAACCCTAAAGTAGAAAGATCTGCTTTTTACCAAGCTGAGAGAAAAGAAGTTAAGTATAGTCTATCCTAGAAAAAAAATGTATTAGTACTATTTGAATAATACAAGTACTCCCCTTTCCTGTGCAGTTTTTCACTGCCTCTCTGGAGCTACATATTCATACAGCTACACCCTTACTGGTCTTATTTTCCTTTTGGTTACTTCAAAAAAAAATTATTTCTACTAGCAGATCAAGAGGCACCTCTATATTTGCATCTATAATTGCATCCAAAGGAATTTACAAAATAGAGTAACCACTCAGTAAATATTCCACCCCCCTCCTTTTAAATAGCTCCATTAGATGAACCTTTTCAGTGTAGGTAATAATAAAGTATGTAATGAAAATATGTCTTTTCAAGTAGTGGTTAACTTGCAGATAACTTTCAAGAGAAAGTTACGTTTTTTAGTGATTATTTAGAACCTTAAACTTTAAGTATTGTATTAACATAAAAATGGTACAGCAGTTTTGTATAAACTCTCTTAAAAGTACATTCCAGAGGCATATTTAGGTCATGTTACATATTCAAACAGTAGGTTTAGTAATAATGATAACTACTTGAATATAGAGCATCACATTTGCAGCTAGCCTTCTGTTTAAACTTCCTTCTCTTGCTGTATTCGATTTGATGCAAAAAGCTGAAAAAGTACTGCACAGCTGCTTTTTATCTCTTTAGTGTCACTCTGAATAACATTAGTTGAAATCCTAGACTAAGAAATCAAGTAGGTATTTTTTCAACAGATTAAATGTTCAAATCTTCAAAATCTGCATTGGAAGAATTACATAAAGTAATTCCCAGCCTCATTCATTTATAATCTAAACAGGCACAGAAAAGTATGCCTGCATAGTGGATAACATGATGTCTAACAAGCACTTTTACAGAAGATTATTGAAAGGAAATATATTTGCTTTTCAAAATTTTCATTTAAAAATATTCAGCAGGTAAGCAGGCATATTAATACCTTCAACTTGTGCAGGTGTTGAAATAACAGGTGGGAAAAGAGTCACAAAAATCAGTTCATGAGCACCTGGCAATAGAAACAGCCTCATCTGAGCAGCTTGCAAGCCAAACACGTGCCCCACACGTGCTGGTGAACATTGTGCTTACAATATTGTTGTTTGCCTCTGCCACGAAATTGCATTTTCATTGCATGTTTCTTGGATAATTGCTCTGTATAGCATAAAGTTCCATTGACATGTCACATGTCAGTTGTAGCTATTAGAGGCTGTTCTCAAGTGATGCCTCCTTCAGAATAATTGTATTTATATTTTAGCACTTCTTAGAGAAATGAAGTGTCATAATATTTAATAATCTCTTAGTCATTACCATAATAGGCACAAAACATGGGATGGCTGATAACATACAGAGAACTGTGAGGCACTACTGCACATGTGATGGTTTGGAAACTGTGGCTTGCTGACATAATATGTCCCCTTGGTACTTTTTTAGTTAAATAGACAGAATTCTCAAAAAACAAAGGCAGTATTTTATGGAAATTGAAGTACAGATGGTCAGCATTTGCCAAAGAGGAGGGTAAGAATAAGATGCACAAGGAAAAAAAATTAAAAATTTCAAAAGCCTAAAAATTTAGACTATCCAGAGGAGATAGATTTTAATTTCTTAATTAAGTGTTGTGGCCAAAATACAATAAAAAAACCCTGCTGCCAAATTCAGTCAAGCCTGCTACATCCAGGGCCTCTGGTTGTTACTTCTCACACAAATTCCAGGCAATCACCTAAAGAAAAATACTGTAAATGTTTGCCTGTGTAACAGTGGCATAAAACAATATATAAAACAGATAAAGATTAGAATAGTGGATACTGTATGAATTAGTACCAGGATTTTAACAAGAGTTTTCAGAGTTCTCTGGGGATAACATAGTATCAAATGTTAGCATTAAATAAAATATCCTCAAATACTAAGTTAATTAGCATTTTAATCTGTAGACCAGTAGAAAATCTATGATCTGAACTGTTAAAAGTAACTTTTCACTCAAGTGCACCAGTCACAGACTAAACTTTTCCTTTAACAGTTATAGGTTAGATAAAAAGATTGCTTTAATGCTGGTGGCATGGCAACAGATCTGCAAATACAGCAATACAACTTTATTTATAAGTAAGTTTTTTCTCCATATACTCCAGTTCAGTATATGCTGGATAAGTTATTGGTGTGCTTTCTCCAGAACAGTCAACACTTAAGGCCAATAGGTCAAATTTCAGAGCTTAATCTAATTGAATGGATAGGCCATTATGCTGGTATACACAAATCTTTCTTCAAGATCTTTATGCACTTGCCCCACCTGCTGAGACACAGCCACTGCTCTCTCCATAACCTGTCCAGAACTCCTTAATTTGCCACATTAGAGCAGTGACTAAATCTAAGATAACATGCCTTAGTGTGGTGGGAAATTATGAAATGGAAGAACATGAAGAATGTAAAATAAAGGTTAATGCCTGACATACCAGACCCCACAGTGTACACTCAGTTAGTTCAGCCCCTTGGCTTAAAAACTGATACAATACTGTGCTATTTTGGACTGCCTATAAATGGGCAGAGCTAAGGTAGTGCAGAAACCTTGACTTACACAGGTAGCCCTGAACTGGGTGCAGCTGAAAGGATGAGTTGCATGAGCTTTACTCACTTGGCTCTGAGGGCAGGATTGTTCTAGTGATAGATAATCTTGAGTCTGTGGGAATCTATTTGCAAATTATTATAAAGTATTCTTCATATTGTAATTTAGTGTATCTTATATCCAAGCTAATATAGAAAAAAATATTAAACCCAAGGTGATTGACTTTCTCTAGTCTCAGTAGCAAGACCCATAATATTGATGTATTTTGTCACTACCCATTTGCATGATGACTAAAGATTAAAAACAGCATTAGGCTGGGATAGATTATGTGGATCAGACATTATGCTGTCATCACAAAGTGCCTCTATTGCAGTCACAGGAAAAGCTTACCAAAGCTTTTGTGTCATCCACAGCTCTAGAATTTCACAGAAGTAACTGCTAAAACTACTAAAATGTAGTTTTATCCAAACAAGTTTTGATTAGCCAGTGCTTCTGCAAAGAGCTGGTACTGCAGCAGTGGAAGCTCAGCGTATTTTAGGTGACAATCCCTGTTTGAAAAGTTTGACATCTACTTACCTGGCTCCTGAGCTGATCCAGAGAGCTGCAGCTGGAACAAAGCCTGCATGGTGCTGGGTTTAGTTGTGCTGTGCCATAGGCACAATAGAAATTGCAACTGAGAAACTGTGAATCTTTGGTAAAATTATCTTGAAGACACTTATGTAAGTCTAATTAGGGTGTCTCAGAGTTGCTGGAGGCAGACACTGTAGATGCTGATCTGCAGAGTGAAGCAGGCAAGGCTAGCCTGTTCTCCACCACATTTGAAGACAAGAACAGGATGGAGGAGGTGGTACAAATATTTCTCAAAAAGAATCCCTGACAGGATTTTGGGGTGGGCGTGGGAAGTTCATCATTTCAGTGGACAGCATGTTAGGAGTTGGGGAAGAGCTGCACTGCACTTCTGTGAGATGTCATACTGCATTTAACTGTCTTTGCTGGTGAGAACCTGGGACAAGGTGCAGCAAGAGCTGAGGAGATCTTAGCTACACGCACCAAGTGTGGTGCAAAGGTCTCTGTGCAAGTAGAAAAGGAAATTGCAATTATTTGTGAGGACCCTGAAGTGCTACAGAGGGGTTCTGGTCTCCTTAACACACACATTTTCCAAAAGCAGCTAGGAAGGCTGCACGAGAAATTCAGTGCTCATTGTGTTTCCTAACATGGCAGTTGGACTTAGTAAAGTAGTAATTTTGGGGCGGGCTCTGTGTGTGTGTGTGTGAACATTCTCAGATGTCTTCTGACTTCAGGTTGATGTACCTCAAAGGAATGAGAAGCTCTTATTCACTTCTCATCCTCAGAGAGTCTTTCTCTCTTCTCTTGAGGTTAAACATATAACAGCCAAGCTGTATAATATGCCCACAATAGTAATTCTTGACACATTTTGAGCATGTCTGGATGCAAGATATGTTAAACCATATGGAAAGAAGCAATTTTGCAATTTTTTAGGGGTGTTTTTTGACAAAATTGAATTTTTTTTCTTGCTGAACTTTGCTTTAATACCTCCATTTTTCTAGGCTTAGGCACTTTAGTATCTTATTTATATTTCTGAACTCTGCTACAACTCCTCCCTTTCAATCTATGAAAAGTCTTTTTCAACAAAGCCCATCAACAGGCAGAAATGTAATGAAAAGGAGGTGATTTAGGTGAGAACTTTTTGGCTTTGAGCAGTATACCTTGCAATCTCATTGTGTTTGTAATGTTAAGAGTGGAGAGAATATTTTCTCTTAATGCACCATTCTTCACAACATGCATCATCTGGGAATGACATCTCTAGGTTGGTCTTCATTCCCCAGAGACCACAGTTCTTTGTGGAGTAGAGACACAGTACAAGTTCTGAAGTACTGGGAGTTGTTCAGGTACTGCCCTTGGAAAAATTACCTTAGTTTAAACAAAAATTATTTGCACCTCGAAAACCAAGAATGAATAAACATTCAGAATAAGTAGTTAGAAATTTTGCTTACAGATCTTGTCTTTGAACATGGGATTGAGCTCCTGTCCCATTCCTCATATCCAAGTGGGAACTGATGTCTAGTTTGCACTGCAGAGGCAGCAGATTTAGAAGGAGTTGAGATGCTCTAATACACTATTTTTTCTTTTTACCTGAGCTCTATAACTCATCTGTATTTAATAGTCAGCTGAATCTTTCCAGTTCTTCTCACATTTCTCACTTTTTATAAACTTACACAATTAAACAGACACAAACATCTTCAGTTTGGGCATCTCCTCAGCTTTCCTGTGTTTGATCCTGTTGTCTCTCACAGGCTTCCTAGTAAGAGGTAGAGGTTGTTGTTTCTAAAATCCTGCAGGACAGCATAGAGGTGTCTGCATTTGTGTATCAAAAGTGATTGAATATTGTTATGGGTTTTGCCAACAAGGGTAGTGCAGAACAGGGAATAGCTGTAGTGTAGGTGGTCCCATAGTTTCATTTCCTGAGGGAAATGACACTAATCCATGTGCCAAATGGTGTCAGAACTTCCTCACACATGATTAACTCACTTATTTAAATTATTGTTATTAATTGCTTTAGTTTCAGATAATAAAAATTGTTATTGACCTTATGTGATATGTCTTTTAAAATTAATTATTATTCCTATGACTGCATAGCTTATAAAATCAATTATGGAATAAACATTTAAGATTTCCCTTTCCATAATTTACTATAAAAAAAGATAATTGGAATTAAAAGGTATGTATTGTTCCTATTGACTTATGACAGCAAACAATTGAATGTTTGAAGCTTGCTTTTGAAAGTGCAGAAGAGAGACAGAAGAGTTTTGTAATAAAGAAGCTGGTTTTCAAAATATTGATTACAGGCTACAGGAATGTATCATCATTCAAACAAGGGAAATGTCACCTGTAATTTAGTGATCTTTTTTGAAAGGCATACAGCAGAATCCTCCTCTCTTACACTGAAAAGGGATGTGAAACTTTTCAAAGGATGATGAACTTTCTTCTATGGAACTCTTCCAACCTAGTCCTGAAACCTGCACTCATGCTGAGTTTTTAATTTAGTCAATGCAAGTCACATTCATGTGTATATGTAGTTTTTCGAGTTCACAGAGTAAGTGTGTGCAGGTCCCTACACCCTTGGATGCACAGGATCCACCAGAACAGTCATGGCATGGGGATCACTTCTATCATGAAGCCCTCATACAATTTATGCTACTTTTTAGGGCAGAATAGGGATTTTTGTTTTGTTTTCTTTTAAATGGCATGGAATTAAAGTAGGAAGCATTGAATCAAGTTGACACCACTGTTTCTTGGTGTCTAGTCTTATTTACCTTCTTTCTTGGATTTACCTTTTTAATCTACTGTTCCCACCAGAAAACAGTCAGGAGTATCAGTCAGAGACCTGGATCAATGCATTGCTTTGGTTTCCTGAAATAAACTGTATCTGCAAAAGATCTGCATTATCTTAGGGGAAAACATATCTCAAATATTTCAAAAGTGAGAGGTAAATACATGCTACAGAAGAATTAAACCCTATGGAGTCAGGAATTGTAACACTAGAGATCACAGCTTCCCTGGAGAGGTTGTCTCTTTCTGGCCAGGCACAGGCAAAAACAGACAGGAAAAAAGTAGAAGAAATAAAGCTGAAACACATCCTAACATATTTTTTTCCACTTACGTGGTCTATCTCAATTGCTTTCAGAATGTCTAAGCCAGAATGATCATACTTTTCTGAAATGGAACACAGATAAACGTATCCAGGCTCTAAGGCTGCTGTTTTTCTCTAATAAAAGCCAATGTCCCTCGGCATTCTCATCACTAAAATGTCACAGAGTAGAGCAGTGCATTAAATAGCAGTACATTTCCCAATTTAAATGTAAAGGGTCAGTTCTAAAAAGAAAAAACCCCATGCACAGGACTGGAGATAAAGGTTTAAAAGAGCTCTTGGAAAGCTTAACTCAGTGTTCATGTGGAAGTGGTGGGCCAAACCTGAAGTTTTGCTTAGGCTGAATTGAAATTGCCTTTGGAACTTGAAATTACTGATGTATTTTTCAATAAAGTTAAATAGTGCAATATATGAAGTGTTCCTTCTTCTGCAGGAAAACATGAATAGTACTTTGCTCTTCTGGATTAGAACATTAAATTTCTTCTTTTTTTTTTTGTCTGCATCACCATGTCTGGGAGCCTTGGCTTTAGACTCCTGTAGTTGGGGCTGACTTGTGGCTGTAAAACTCTCCATTACTTGTGGCTCTAATACTAATCACATATTAACCTCTCCTCAGAAAGCTCATTCTATGGAAGGGACATCTCCAGCCCTTGGCATTTGCTCAGCCAGGAAAGGTCCTTCCCTCTAGCTACACAGTCAGTCCCAGGATCCCCAGGCACAGTTAACAGTGATTTTTGGAGGAAAGATATTGCTGTTAACCATAATAACTTGAATGAGGGAATTGCCAATGTTCATCAGCCTATGAAATCTACTGATATTTTTCAATTAAAAGAGAGACAGAAGGCTCAACAAATTTAAATTATTTCATCTGAATGACACAGCCTTCTTTTAAATAAAGTAACTACATTTCAGAGATTGGTATTTTTTCACTCATGCAGAACTGAACAAAGACAACTAGTTTTAAATGGTACTTTACATCCCTCTGTAATTCTATCCCCTATTATATGGGACTTATCTACAATATGGATCTTTAAACTTCTAAGACTTACTGCTGAAACAATTTATTGATGAAATGAGGATCCCTGGAAGGTTGGTAGCTAACTATTTCAAAAAACATTAAAAAGCTTGCTTTTTACTATTCTTGCCTCTTCCAAAATACCCACGGAAATTGTGCATGAATAGAAGCTGTCCCTTTGAGAAGATGGAGGATACACTTTTAAACAAATAAAACTTATAAAACCTCTCTATTGAATCAAATATATAGACTAAGATTAAAACAAAATATGCTTTCTATCACCTGTGAAAGTCTGCATGGGGCTTACATGGCTTTTACTGCAAATTGCAATATATCCCCAAGGTGCCAAACCCAGCTTTGGGAGGTTTGCTGAAGCCCTCAGAACCCAAATAAGAGTGCAGTCCTTCCTTCCACTCAGGACAGCCATGGGGACCCAGCTTTGTGTCTGTCAGAAGCTGGGAGCCTGTGGAACCCAGGGACAGGGAGCTGTGCCTCAGCTCCTGGTACAGAGCCCCCAGCTCGGGCTCAGCCAGGCAGAGCTGAGCCTCCAGCACTTCACTGCTTGCCAGCTGAGCCACAGGGCAGCCCCCGTGTCCCACCTGCTCCATGGCACCCTGGAGAGCTCCATGGAGCACACAGAAGATCCCTGAAAATGGTCAAGGCCAGGTCCTTGGACAAGCTGATCTAGTAGGTGCCATCCCTGCCCATGGCAAGGAGGTTGGAATGAGATGGTCAAGGTCGCTTCCAACCCAAACCTTTCCATGATTCTATGATTCTCAGATAGTCGGTTTGGTGATCACTGTGTTAGACAGCAACAATACTACATTCCTGCAAGTGTCCAAAATGAGTTGGTTTTCCTTAAATATAGAGGACCCCAGCCAGTGCAAGAAGTGCACTGTACATTGTCAGTTTGAACACCACATCAGCATGAGTCATGTCCTTGAAGGGATGACTCTCCCTACAGGAAATTGTGTGGTGAATATACAATTTCTTCTAAAGAATTTTACAGCATGATTTAGATTAACTGTTATACATCATTAATATTTGTCCAAACACATAGTTCTTGCCCTTCAGCAGAAGGACAGAGAGGCACCATGCAAGGTATGTGCCCAAGGCAGAAGATCAAGTTCTGGACTGTAAACTCTAAATTAAGAATCAACAGTGTATTAGAGATGTGCTCAGCAGGGCCAAGGAAAAGCCAGGAGCTGCAAGTACTGACCTCTCCTATCTCCTGCAAATTTTTAAGTTTAAATTGGGAAAGAAAATTATCTTCTCACATGTCAGCCTTGCAAGATAACCACAGTAGTTCTATTCTCTCCCATTTTACAGCATCCTCTCAAAGAAAGGATATAGCATTTAAGTAATTTATTTGTGCTTTTTCTGAATGATCTTTCAATCATTGCTCTGCTTAGAAGAACTCCTTCTCAGGGAAGCAAGTGCTTTAAAAAATACAGAAATCTTTATTACCTGCAAAATATATATTTGACTCTGCTCACTGAACTCTTACTGTAAGAATGATTTCTTTCTGCAGAAAGACGCACCTGCATATCAACTGAAATTCCATTTGACAGTGGAGAGAAGGAAATACCTGTCATCTGAAACACTCAGTTTGAGGCATTAAATTATTCCCATCATCTGGAAAATAATTCCAAAATTCTCAGACTGTTGGTAGAGCTTACTATTGGAGCAGCAAATTGTTTTTGTCCTCAGAGGCCATTAAGCTCCTGGGTGCTTACAGCATTGCCCCTTTCCTTGCTGTTGTGACAGTGCAGGACAATCAACAGAACAGCATGACAGAGGGAGAGGTGAACACAAAACTCAGTTCATAATGGGCTGGGAGACTGAGGTCAGTTTGAAAGTTCAAAGATTTAGGAGCGAGCTCAGGATATTTTTATATGTGACATTCTCACAGACCCCTCAGGTGTGTGTCTGGTAAAGCTGACTGTCATTGTCATCATTACTGAGATTTGCTGGCTGACATTGTGAAAAGGGAGTCTATATGGATACAAAAGACTAGTTATTGCACAAAATAACAGGTAAAAGTCATAATTAGGGTAAATTTTTGGATTTGAGTCTGCTTGATACAGGCTCCATTGCACAATCTGTAGACACAATGAGAACTGCAGACATTATGAGAAGCTCATGGACTGTGGAAAAACCTTTATATTGAAAGGATATTGAGAGAGAAAAACAGATGGAAAGAAAGGAAACTAAAAGCAATAATGAAATAAGAAAACACTCCTTGTTCTTACTTCCCTCCTGTCTTCAGTGATATAATAATGAAAACTCCAAGACCACTTTTAAAGCACTCCACTATACCCTATGGTCTTAATTTGATTTGTCAATTGTATGTTTTTTCTGTAGCTATAGTTTCTAGTTTTCTTGCATAAAATTAGGCAGAAATCAGTTTTGCATTTTAACTATTTAATAATTCCTGAAACAATGTCTTTTCCAAAATCTGAAAACAATGGAAGGTATTTTCCCCAGCTTCCATCGATCATGAGAAACTCATCTGTAGATGCTAGAACTTCTTTACATACTGGTTGTGTTACTTGTCCCCACATCATGTACAGGGATAAAAATGAGATTTAACTCTCTGTGGGGTACACACAGCTTCAGAAGGACAGCTATATTTTTTATGTCTATGCTAAATAGTGAGGGAGTGACAATACTCATTTAAAAAATTTGTCTCTTTTGGGGGTGGTAGAGAAATGAACTTACCAAGGATGTCATAGACACATTTTGAAAATTTTTCTGTACAGATGGAGATGGATAGCTTGAATTCTGTTGTTTTTCTTTTTGTTCTTATTGTTGTTTATTGGTCCTCAGACAGATATCATAAACTTGCTGTAAGCTTTTTTATAACTTTCTGAAAAATCAATGGGCATTATATGTACCTGGCAAAATGTAATTAATAAATTTGAATTTCAAAAATAATACTTTTTCTTCATACAGAGCAGTATTTGCTCTTAATACAGAACACATCAACACATCAAAATCTCACCAAATCCATGAAAATCTATCTCTTTCTGTAACAGCTGCTCTGACTGCACAAGAGAAAACCTGTCAGTGTGTTCAGCAGACTGGGATCGTGTGCCTCTGTATTTTCATGCTGGCATACTTCTGCTTATTTAACTGCTTAAATCTGTGGTATATTCTTATTAATATGAAGAGTTTGAAAAATGTGGAAAATCCCAAATGTACAGCTCAACCTTTGGAACTGCAGACATTAGCATACAGCTGCCACCAAAATAAAACTTACAAGAAAGGTGCTGATAGAACAAAAAAAAAAGGCTAATGGTTTGGTCACTTTTTCAGATACTTAAGCAAAAGAAAGATCATGCTCTGAAGAAAGATATTGAATTTCTGTTAAGTAATGGAGAAACTATTTTTCACGTTTCTGTAGATGTGGTTCTCACCTGATCTGTAGCCATGAGATCACCACCAGATCAGCAAGCTGTGAGTTGCAGGGAATTTTATGGACAAGTGCATTGCAGCAGCCAGGGCACTGACATTAGTGCAGTGGTGGTTTCTCCTGGGCTTTTTTGACTAGAGTAGAAGATATTAGGAAGTGTTCAGATTACAGTGTGAATATTCAGAACCACTGTTCCATAAACTTAAATTCTAAAACTGACAATTTTTCCTGTTGTTTTATATAATGAAAAATAGTTTCTAAATAGCACTTTGGAAATTTTTCCTGAGTGAATATGAGAAATCCTCACAGCAGTTTAGTCATTTGGCCTGCAACTGCCCATCACTTTAAGAGATAATTATTCCAGTTGTAGGAATTTGCTTTTGGGGATGTGCATATGTACCCTATTGAATTCACCAGGAGCTTCATTTGAGAGAAAAAAAAAGCTTTTGTCATACTGTGAAATCAGGCTAAAATCATTACATGGAATCCCAGGTCTTCTTTAAAAACATTTGCCTGTACTGTAGACATTTAAAAAAATATTTTCTTCCAATTAAATGGCACAGATTAAAGGGTAGATTTCTTATAGGCAAGATTTTATCCTAAATAAGTCTAAGCACCATTTTTGACTGTCATGTATTTATATTTTACAAATCTCCTCTATATTTTCCAAAGTCACGCAATCTAATCAAGTCTAATCTACCTTGCTCATGTCCTTCCATTATTCCTGGAATGAGAAAATACATAGAAATTGCCTTTGTCTTTCAACCATGACTTATTTCTTTGGTGAGTTGGTTCAGTTTATTTTTTAATACTGCCACTATCTACCAATTCCATTCTTCTCTGGTAGGGATTAATCAATCTCAGCTTAATAAAAATGTATCTTTCCACATGGTTTCCCTAAAGCATTCATATAAAGTACAATCACTTTTGAAACAACTTTTTAGAAGTTTATATCTTTTCAGAGGTTTGTGATATAAAGCATTTCCTTTTGCAGAATAGAGATTAAATGTTCTGATAGAAACTCAGCAAAAGCCAGAAGATATTCCTTTCTGAGAGAAAATGCAATTGATTACCTCACTGATACTATCACACCTCCTGTGTCAGATCTGGTTCAGTATTTAGCTGAGTTAGAATCTCAAACCAGCACCTTCCCATATTTGCCTGTTTTCAGTCCTTCAGGCTTGCAGCTTCCGACCTGGTCTGGGCCCCGTGCAGAATTTAACATCTGCTCACACAGATCTTTGCCATCTCTATTGTGGCTCCTTGATTTGTGACTATACTGTGTCTATTCATCTTGACTATTTTCACAACATCTCTGCAAAGAAATATATTTAGCATTCTCCAGAAATGCCCCAAGCAAGCCAAAGACGATTTCAGGATTTTTTTCTCCCATGAATTAAATCTTGCTATGAACAATGATTGATTATGTACTTTTTATTGAAAGATAATTTATTTGCAGCATAACTAGAGAAGTAACTTTGAAACCATTAGAATAAATTGCAAAATAAACTTTACTACAAATGACTAAATAATCCCCAGTATACAAGGAAGCTCCTGCTTCCATAAAATTGTTCATATAAAGGATCACTCACCAAACAACGTCAAAGCTTAATTATGTAATGCACTATTTAACACACGAAATCATCCTGCTTTTATTATTCCCTTGAAGGTTAATTAAGTTAATTTTGTTTGTTATTTTATTCTGGCACTTCATCAATCTATCAGGGTTGATTTTTACTTCATGTTACATCTTTATCCATTCCACCTAATTTTTTTTTTTTTTTTTTGTGAGGTTAGCTTGTCTGATTGCAATCTAATTATTTAATCAGGACAACAAAGTTATATTTAGCTAATACTAAAAGTGCTAGGGTAAGATTAGGTGAGAAATACAACCTCCAAAATAGAGAGAAAAAAAGTCTCTTTGTCTTTTATTATCTGCCAAATTACTAACAAAATATTTTAAAATGTTTAAGATTAGAGAATTTTTACTACATTTGCATTAAATCCATCTTTTCCATCTAATCCTAAATACATATGGTGTCTGAGTTTGGAAGCCTGTTTTTTTGTACATTATATCTCTAGGAGATATTTCATGAAGATAATGGGTAAGACAAAATCCTCTTTTCCTTATTCATCCTCATTAAATGTAAATGAGAAATTGTTAATAGATTTCAGAGACCTCATAAAGCTCAGGAATAAAATTGCACAATAAATGGAGTAATAGAAATAGTAAGAGTAAAAAAGTTCTCTAGAAATGATCTAGAAAAAAAAATTGATGTTTGGGTCACTTTTGTGAATCGATGGCCACTGAAAGAAGAGAGTCCTTTGCACAGATTGTTACCTGACCAAATTTTGGCTTCTGCACAATTACCAGAAACTCCTGTACATTGTGCAGTGCTAAAATTCCTCTTTTGAGCCACCACTGTTGGAGCCCAATATCCCTTAGGGCCAAAACATGAGCTCCTGAGTGAACTATAACACTTTTTTATCTGAGAATATATATCACTTTGTATAAATTAATTAAAAAAAAAATCCACATGAAGAATACTTTGAAATTAGAGGAACAGAATACAGCTTATTTTGTATTCCAGTATGGTGTGTACCCCTCCACTAGAAATTTAGTTGGTTTGGCAATCTGAACACTTTTTTGGGGTTTCTGGGCACTGCAGAACAGCAAAGGATTGGGCTGAGCTTCATCTTCCCTCTTTCCGTGCTGTCGCAGAGCACAATGTCTTCAACAGACCATCCAGACAAGTAACTCTAAGCATTTGCATTTGGGGGGAAGGCTTTCAAGCCCCCACAGCTCTAGTCAGTCACAGCTCATTGCTCCTAACCTTGTTTTCTCTTTCAGGATGGATTTTATCAAGCCTCCCGCTTATTTCACAGCCCACATGCTTTGCCAGCTGTCCTTGCATAATGCAAAACTCAAGGCTGTTACCTATTCAAAAATCAAAGCATCCTCTGGACACAGCCTTTATAGAAGCCCCTTCTGCAAACTTTTAAGATGAGTATTAACCATAGAGACAAGGTAAGATACTTCTCTTTTTCCATTTTTTTGTTAATGCTCAAATCAACCAAAGTATCTGTATATGGCTTTGATGGCAAATCACCTTCTGTCAATGGCCTGTTTCAGCTGGGAGGACTCTTGAGACTTGTCATGCTTGGGGTCCCTAATAGTCTCTTCTGTCAGAAGAAAATTGGGTTCCTAGTAAAATGTTTTCTCTAAAACTGCATAAAAACTAATGACTGTATCAAGCTATGTACATTGCCGGAAGCCACAGTCTGCTAGGAGAATTGCTTTTATTTGGAGGCTTGATATCATCCATGCTGTCAAGGGCCTCACACTGGCGTTTGGCAGCCAGGACAATGAGTTCATTGCTCTTTTTATTGCAGCAAACCTTAAAGCCAGCCTGTGGCTCTGTCCCCAGTGGAAGTGGATAATTTTAACAATGATGCTCATCCTGAAATTTTCTAATCAAAAAGTTTAGCTTCATCAAGTTGCTGAATGCCCTTCAAACTTGCATATGACCATGCAGAACAGACAGAGCAGGTGGTTATTGCTTGTGTTGCTCCTGAGATATGGGCCATGTAGGGCAAGCTGGGACAAAAATGTAGCAAAACTGCCTTATAAGCCAAACATTAGAAGGGAGCTGAAGAAAATTCCCATAAAAAATAGAAATATAAGCCAAAATATAAATCAGATCCTCAGCAACAAATGAAAGAATGGTTATACTGAGCCATCCACTTCTTTTGTACTAAAGAAAGGATCTCTGAGAAAAATACTCTTCTGAAAGGAGTCAGACTGGGGGAAGGCAAGAATTTAAGTAGGGGCCTGGTTTCTTTTATATTCAAAATAAACTCAGCAACAATAGTTTTTGCCAGAATCATTAATAGCTGCCTGTGTTCTGACACCTGTAAAGCAGAAACATTTGCTTCTAGCTGTCACATTTCTATTTCTACATCAACACTACACCTTTCCATGGGCACATGGTGCCAGGGCACTGCAGGCTGCAGGTCCCTGGGCTGGGGAGTGGCAGGGCTTTTGGGGACAGCCAGGAGCAGGGGGAGCCAGGACAGCTGCATCCTCAGTTTCCCTGGGGATGGGGAAAGGACATTGGCCTGGCTCATGGCTGGGCAGAGCAAGGCTGAGATGTTGTCCTGTGATCCTTCCACCAGACCAGGTTGCTCCAAGGCCCATCCATCCTGTCCTTGAACACTTCCAGGTATGGGGCATCCACAACTTCTCTGGGCAACCTGTGCCAGGGCCTCATCATCCTCACAATCCTCACCTACCTTCTTTCAGTTTAAAGCCATTCCTCCTCTTCCTGTCATTTCGTGGCCTTGTAAAAAGTCCTTGTCCAGCTGTCTTTAAGGCCTCCTAATGTATTTCTACTCTGATCAATACCTAATTGAATTTCAAATTGTACCAACGTGAATTGAAATAGTGGACATCTCTGGTATTTGAAACTAATACAAAAATCTGCATTTTGGTTTAAGTCTGTTATTAAACATTACATTTATGCATTATGTATTGTACTATAAAGCTGTCCATGATAAAGAAATGTCTGGATAAACTGAAATGCATTAAAGTGCTGTACAAAGTTATCATCAAAATTTATTCAGGTGTGAAAAGTATTTGACATGCAAGAGTACCTCTGTTAAAAAAATGAAGAAGCTGAAATTGTTATAAAGGTGAAATATGTTTTTCAAAACATTGTTATGAAGACATTTGAAGTCCCTGTATTTCAAAGTGTGAAGCATTAGCCTGGGATGCAGAAAATGAAAATATAATATATCTTTTTTTGTCTGAATTACCATTTTTGAAATAAAAGTTTGCCTTTCTGTCCTCTGAATTGATCTAGAGAGGCTCTTAAACTTGTTTGTCTTACAGGCTAGGGCAACACTGTCAATATCGATTGTAGAAGCCCTAATTTTGTGTCTTCTCCCTCAAGGTTCGAGTCTTTGGAAATGTTTCTCCTTTTCCACTGGACTAATTGTGAAGCAGTAAAATAATTCTCCTTAAATGGAAATTCAACAGACAATTAGAGTGCATGTCTGTAAAGAATAAACAAGTTATCCAGCCAATCTGATTTATTGAATAAAATCCTGCATGCTGATGCTGCTTGGGACATGGTGTTCAAAGAAATAGAGTAACAATAAAGGCTGATATTCCCTTCAGAGCCATCATTCCCTTAATAGAGGCTTTCCCTGAGGTTTACAACCATCTAGCAATATTACTTCACTTCTCTGCATTGAATTAGGGCCAAGGACAACCATATAAATGAAGCTGATGAAACAGAGTTCACAAAAAGGTAAAGCAACATTTCACATGCCTTCACCTTTTCTAGTTTTTGTTCCATTTCTTCCTTTGCACATTCAACAGATTGTTGACAGTGATAAACTTCATAAAAATGGAGATAAGTGTTTGCGATGCATTAGGAAGAGGAAGAATTTATCCTGTGCTTTTAAGGCATCTTTCAGAATGTATCACACAAACAAAAGTCTAATTTATGCCCATCAGCCTTAAGCCACTGCATAACAAATGATACAGCAACAATTCAAACCCCAAGCTGATGGATTCTTGTCTATTTCTCCATGCTGTTGCAGGGGTAATTTTAATCTTTTGGACTCAATGGAAGTTTTGTTGTTAATTACAATGGGACTAAGATTAGAGCTGACACCAAACCTGAACCCCTCTCAAGGTGGGATCCTTTACTTCCCACAGCCACCTCAAGAGCTTTGTGGCCCTAGCCCAGCTGGCCATGAGCCAGGTAGCCAGTGGCATGTGGAGGTGTCTCGAGCACGGTTTGGGTTCCTGGCTCAGACTCAGGCTGAAATTGCTGCCAAAACTCCGAGCATGCATGTGTTGTTTGTGTGTTTGGAATGGGAAAGGAGAGGGATCTGGCCGAGAAATCAAGGCTGGAGCTAGTAACATTACATCCTCAGGTTAGGGATGAGATCCAGACAGGCACTTACAATCCTAATTTGCAGCTTGGGTGGAATAGAGGCTTTTAAATCCAAGTGGTTAGGACATGACCCAGGGAAAGGAATCCAATGCTCAACACTACCATTTCTACATTTTACACACTTTGCCTGCTGATGCTTTAACACAGAGTTTATGAATAGCATCTCAGTGTTCACATCTTTCCTCAGAAAGTGAATTCAGAATTAAGCCCCTCTGTTTTGACTTCTTGTGTTTGAACTTGATGAGATTCTCAGCAGAGTTGTCCCACTTCAAGAAATAACCTTTAGGCTTAGGTTCTTACCTGTTAGTAGAGTTTCGTGGGATGCAAGAGATTTAAGCTGAAAATTTTCCACATCAAATTTTTAGCATCTAGGCAAAAATCTTAAAAGTATAAGATTATTTCATAAGTTTGTAGAGGTCACTGATTTGTTTGAAAAGTCTAACACACACCTCTTGTATAACTGTAAAAATGCACACACAGAAGTGTTGGTTCTCTACAGCAAGTCCTGTGGGGTGGCTCAGGTGTTTCTGCCTCAGAATATTGACTGTACCAATGCAGCACTCTTTCTGTTCGTGTACAAGATATACAAATACTCAAAAGTATTTTCAAGTGAATAGCAAAAATGCTACACAGTAAGCCAAGAACCCACAGTGGCACCATAGTGATGCTTAATCCTTTATCAGTATGATTCCAGATCTCTTTGAGCACTCCATTAAAACTCTTATATTTTAGCTGCATTTCCCAAACATTTTTCTCTTTTTTGAATAATATTTTTTTTCATAAATATCCATTTATCTGACATTCCTTTGGCCAATGTCCATGGTCACTCTGAAGGACAGATTGTTTCTTATAATGTAGTCATATCTTGTCTAATTGCACTCAAGCATCCAAGAAGAACTGGAGAAGAAAAAGAACAGAAAAATCACTGTGTATTCAGGTGAGTTATTGATGTCCAGCATTAATAATTTCAATATGAAGGTCAATAATTAAAACATCATATTCTGCCCATGGTTCAACATTAAATGCCAGAAACAAGCAACTGGGTTTTATCAAATCAAAACAGTGCACCTGCCATATTCTAAGCACTACTATAAGATTATTTTTCTTGTTCACAAAACATTATATGCTCAATGAGTAATCAAAACATGTAAAACTTGGATGATTCCCTTGCTTTAACACAGATAAGAAGGTATGAAAAGATAAAAGGAGATGGTGTTTTTATTATGGGATCAGATTTAGAAAAACAGGAAAGCTGTGTCTGGAGAACAAGATCAAATGTGAAGCTTTCAGACTCTAGATATGTTTGTTTAATGAATTAATATTCATAACCTGAAAGTTAATCCATTATTAAGAATATTAATGGGGAAATAAGTTTAAAAATCTAAAATGTAAACATTATTTCCTTTTGCTGTATAAAAGAGACATTGGCTTTCTGTCTTGAAACACATGACCTAAACTTTTCACAATCTGGCAATCTCTGTCCTACAGTTGGACTTTCTGTCCCTGTAGCTTTTGTGCTTCACTCTTGAATTTGTTTGTGCTACTGAAAAATTTGATAAATTAAATATTGTGTATTCAAACAACCTAGGAATACTAAATAAATGAAAAGAAAAGAAAAGAAAAGAAAAGAAAAGAAAAGAAAAGAAAAGAAAAGAAAAGAAAAGAGTGCAAATAAGTGTGAAGCCAGGTCTTAAGTGTTAAAGTGGTTTAATTAATTAATTGTTTCATTGTTTAAAATTGTTCTGTCCACATATATTTAAGGAGGAAAATCCAAGAATGGGTTAATATGCAAATCATCAGCCTATCTTTAATAAAATAGGTTAATCCATCTGCAATTATTCCTATGTGACTGAAAAGGACTTTATAGATGTCACTTGCACCTGTGCTTGGGAGTCTCTTCTGGAAGCACACACAGAGTTGGGAGGTTTAGATTTTGGATCCATTCTGCTGTGATTCAAAGAAACAGGTGAGACAGGATTTGCTATAAGAACTCCCATACTTCTGTGGGTAAAGACATACTCAATTTCAAGTTCTGAAACAGTTCCACTGACTTTTGCCAAGTGTCACTATGGAGCAAAACATTCATCATTTGCAGAGAACACAGAGTAAGTTTTCAAAACTATGGATTTCTGTGTTCTGTCACTTTAAGTTATTACTATTTGTAGTCATGAATCCTCACATTTTCTTTCCAATGAAGACATTCTGGATGAAGTTCTCCACTTTTCACAACAAAATATGTATTTTCCGTTAGACAGGAAGACACAGACTCAACTTCAGAATATAGTGTGATTCATTTGTAAGCTTAATGTAGAATAATCTACAAAAAACCCTTATGTTTTTGTGTTCATTATTCTCTGGATCATTACATTGTGTGGTCTCTTCTAGGGGCAATCATTTTCCCATTGCTCCTAGAAAAATTAGAATAATGTAGATGATGTTTATCAGAAAGGTATCTGGTTTTCCAGGCTTCCAACTGTTTAATTGAGACTAATTTGACTTGTCTAGTGGAATTATTTACCACTAAAAAGCATTTTAAAGAAAAGCTGGACTACTGGCTTTTATGCTGTCATCTTTCACAAGGCTGCCCCCTGAGATTTCAGCTGTGGAGATCAGTCACTGCTTGAAGGTTAAATATGACACATAACTTTCTTTTGAAGCCTGATAGGTTCCAGATGCAAAATGAGCTCAGTGCATCCCTGCTAATGAAAATTTTCTCCTTTACTGACAAATTTGGATGCTTTTATGCTTGTAACAACTGCTTGCACAGCACAGCCTCTGCAGCAAAATGTGGTGTAGATCTGCTTTTGGCAGAGAGTTTCTCCCCCCTCTCTCTTGTCTCCCACCAAACCTGGCACTGCTTCTCCGTGATTCCCTATGCAAGTCCTAGATTCCTTACCTAGGACCAGGCCTGCTGAGGTTTCACTGACAGCACTGTGAGATCTGCCACCAGCTGGCCTGTGCTTTTCTTTTACACTCTCAGCCTACAGATCACAAGGGATGCTCACAAACCTCTTCCTGAGAATCAGTCCTCAACTGTGTTAAATTTCAGTTCCTGCTCTCTCTGACCAGTACGGGGCTAGAAACCATTCTAATACTTTAGATCTATAGCCAGGGATGTCCTCTTGCCCTAAGCAGTACAAAGCCAGCAATAATTCCTGACTCTGGAGTTGTACTATAACTGAGAATTAGCTGTGAAGCTACAGCAACAGGATAACAGCAAGCACAGAGGAATTCAAATAAAGGCAAAGTTAATGAAGCTGTGATTTTAAAAAAGTAGAAATAAGTAACAAATATTTCACAAAAAATGGTTTGTCTATTTGTTGGAAACAAATGTTTCCTAATAGGAATTGTGTTGCATTTGGACAGGATGTAATTAAGTTTTGAATTTTCTATGGCACAGATATATGTTTACTTCTACGTTTTTGGTAAGACCTAAAAATAATCCTTTTACTGCCTTCATCCTTCTTGTAAGACATCAAAACCAGATCTATTTACACTGCATTTATAATAAAGCATAAATACTCCCACAAGGTCTGATCCTGTAACAGTCACTTAGAGGAGTTGTCCCATGAACTTATGCTGATGTTGGATTAGGATTCAAGTTGAGTCAGAAGAATCTTTTCTATTAATTTCCACAGGTTTTGAATGAGATTCTTGAGTCACAACAATTCTTTTTTGAATGAGTTAGCCAAAGGCACTCAATTAGTGACTTAGGTATGTTTGGGCATCTGGAGCAGTTCTCATTATGAAGTGAAAAAAAGCATTCTCATAGTCATGAAAAGCAGCAAAGACTTTTTGTTCTTTATGAAAAGCAATATCTGTTCCAGAAGAGTTCAACAAACTCAAACTCCTACGGAATGATTAGACCAAATACATCCAAATCTACATCAAAATCTATCCGGAACACAGATTTTGGATTCTAGCCCTTTCAACAGCCTCCAGTATACTGCAGAAATAAAAATGTATTTAATCCATGAGCAAATTTTAGAAGAATGGAAAAAAATGAAAGAAAAATAAGGAGAAAAACTTCATGGCAACTACCTTTAGAAGAGAAAACATATTTTCAAGGGTATAATTCTTGAAATTCTTCAGGTTTACATGGGGATTTAGTTGGGGTTGGGGCTATTTTCTTCAGTCAAAGCCTTACTCTCCCACTGTAAGTTTCATTCAAGCTTTTCAGCTTGTATTGGGCCCTCTTAAAGACCCATTCTGTTATGAGGCACATGTTAAGGATTAGGTGCTAAAAAAGTGGTGTATGTTGAAGTATGATGAATCTCAGCTTGACTGCCTGAATAAACCTGGGCCTACTTTTCAGTAAATATTGGATTCACTAGCTTGCATAGATCTCAGTGACTGCTCAAGGTCTTTGTGGCACTATTTTTTTATTCTTTTAATGTGATGTGGAAGATATTTTTCTTGACTCAAATAAAAATATTGAAAAACGTTTAAAGATTTAAATCCCAAAAAATCCTAATTTAAATTGCACATGTTGGATATCAACTCAGTGTTTGGTTAGTGCTTTCCCTTATAAGTTTTAACCACTAAACTCATAGTTTAGAAAGGTTATGTAATCAAGTTAGGAAAAACAAAAGGAAAATTTTCATAATTTGAGCACCTTTCTTGAACAGCAAAGAACTGGCATCCGTTAACATTTTAATTCATATGAGATGATGTGTTCTCTATCCTTCCCATGGCATAACTTTTATTTTGCCATGCACTTTCCAACATGTAATTTCTCAAACTTCTCCAGTGTTGACAACAGCTTCACATTTCACACCTCTTTGTCTTCACTCATAATTCTTCAAGGCAGTTCAGCATCTGACAGTGAAATTCCTTACATGGAAAAAAGTATTAGTAGGGAAAAGTGCAATGTGTTTCCTGTGCAAGCCAGCATCTCGCTAGATATTCAAAATGTTGACATTGTGAAACTACTGATGTCTCAGCAAAACACCAAAAATTGTTTAGATTTGCTAGTGAGTGACAGTCAGACAGCAGTGATCCAACCCTTTGGCCTGTTCTATTTGATTTGATGATTAAAACTGAGTGCTGAGCTCAGCCATTTGAAGGCACAGATCTTACTAACCATGCAAATATAAAGGCCTGTTACACATTTTTGAGTCCCTGACATTTAACTATGTGCAGGTTACAGTTAGTGCCACTGGCACAGTTTAACAATTTGCCTTATGTTTTCTACTTTAAAATTCTATCTTCAGTCATGTTACCTGTCCAAACTGTGACTGGACACTTGCAATTTGAGCACCAGGTGTCTGCCCCAGGCTGAATTTCTCTAGAAAGTTTCAGCGAATCTGTTTGCTAACAACAGGGTCAGAGGACAATGAAGTTTCCATGGAAAAGTGCTGAATTAAATAAAACTGTTTTTCTTCAAACTTTCAGTTAAAAGCTTTTGCTTTGTGAGTCAGCTCTCTTGGACACCACATACTGCCAGACTGGGAGAACAGTTTTTCAAGTGTTTCTTCTGTCAGACTAGAAAAATTATTTTTAGCAATCATTTTGATTGAAAGATGTGACTATTTTTCTATGCAAAATAATGTTTTGGATTTTTTTAACGTGGTTGAATGAATAAAAACCTTTGGTGACTGTACGCTTGAGATTGCTCCTCACACACAAAAATTCAAATGCTCATAAAAATCATTTAAATGATGTGCACTTTTCCCCCTATTTTTAAATATATTTTGGGCATATTAAAACCAGAATTAATTACAATCCACCTTTTTGGGGAACATAATAGGTATATACTTCCACTACAAAATTCTGATTTCTGCAGAAGAATTTTTTTTAAGTCAGTGGCTGTCAGCTGTGCAACCATACCTCTTGTCTGCTCTTTCAGTCCCACAGGAGTTGTGCCTTTCTGGCTAAATCTTGGAATTTAGAAGTCTACTAAATGTTGCTTAAAAGCTGTACGAACTGGATGCTCGTTTTCTTTGCCAATCGGACTCTTTTAAGCTATTTAGAATTATGTGAGGTTGAATGTTATCCTAAATGCAGACAATGCAGAGATGGTTTCCTGATGAAAATCTGGTCTGTAGCTTGCACACAAGCTCCTCCCAGAGGAGCTGAGAATTATTACAGCACATGCAAACCACTTTATTTTAAAATCTGCATTGTATTTACCACATTTTGCCTATGCCAACAGGCAGCTCTGAGTTCTCTCATCTGAGCTACTACTACTATCCCTGACCCTCTGGTGTTGGCCCAAAATGCCAAAATATTTTGAGTGATCTTTCAGCAATAGCATCATTCATGGAATCACAGAATCATAGAAACATCAAGGTTGGAAAAGACCTGCAGGATGATCAGGTCCAACCCTTTGTGACCAAATGCCACCACGCCCACTGAAACACATGGCAGATTGCCACCTCTGCTTGTTCTTTGAGAACTTCCAACAACAGCAACTCCACCACTGCCCTGGGCAGCCTGTTCCAATGCTTAGCCACTCTTTCAGCGAAGAAATATTTCCTAATATCCAATCTGAACCTCCCCTGGTGGAACTTGAGGCCATTTCCCCTTGTCCTGTTGCTAGTTGGCTGGAAAAGAGCCTGACCCCCACCTCACCACAGCCTCCTGCCAGGAGATGTCTGAGTGAGCAAGTGCCACTCAGAATCCCTTGGGGTGAGCTGTGTGTGCACAGAGCCCACCTCTATTCTCAAATAGCATCTAGGTCACCCCTAGGGCCGAGGTGAAGAAAGGTGAGGAAGTGAAGGACTGGGGTATCTGTACATTCTTCATCACCCAGCTTCCTCTGCAGTGTTCAGCCTGGGCAAAAGGAGATGAAGGAATTAAAGAAGAAATAAAAGTGCAGGGAATTGCACCTCACTGGTATGGGTCCATATTTCTCGTGTCTATCTGAAAGGAGACACTACAAGGAATTGAGTGTTTTTATTGCTTAAATAATTATTTCATTATTTAAAAATTATTCCTAATTTACAGGAACAAAAAAAGGGAAATCAGACAAAGTTCAGTCCCTTAACAAAAGACCAGCTTACTTTATACTTTCCTTCAAATTGGTTCAGTGTACTATTACCAGACTGTGCTGCCAAGCACCTGAAATTAGCAAAATGAGGACAACTTTTCTGGAAGACACCCAGAGCCACACCTTTTTAACCAAAAGAAACTGAATTTCAGAGTACAAAGGGGAAGCTTTTCTTTAGCAATGGTGTTTGAGGTATTGATGTCTGGGGGCAGTAGATCTGGAGCCTGTCTGACAGCCAGATAAAAATGGATTTTTCTGAACCTTGGGAATCTTATGGAAAAAAAAAAACCTTTCAGCTGCAACCCCCTCTATGATATCAAGGGGAGTCTAAAATCAATGTTTCTGCTAATTTATCCACACAGCAAACTGCCATGTATGAAAAACAAAATAGATAAAACCAACAGTGTGTGAGAGCATCTGGCATGGGGATGAGTGGGATGGGAGGCATGAGAGGTTCCCAGACTCAGAGAGGAGTGAAGACAGTGCTGGACTGGTTTTATAAAACCAAATTAAAACCAGGATGTGTGTGTGTGGTGGGGGTTGGGGCACAAGGGAAATTCTGTTCAGTTTTGTAAAAGGACCCTTTAAAAAAATTCATGTGTGTGAGTGCACAAATGCAAGGTCAGGGTGTGAGGGGAGGATTGTCAATCCATCTGGAATTTTAAATAGTGTTCCTGTAGGATACATGTTTATTTAAAAAGAACATATGAAATGGAAATCATTCTCTATCAAATTTAAAAAAATTTAGGATTTTTCCAAGGGAGAGATGTTAATATGTGTTTCCATAGCCATCTACAGAAAGAGAAGTTATGATTAATTTTTTACATATATATTTTTTCCCTTTGGATTTTATAATCTGAAATATTTTATAATTGGGCAACGTGGATGACACAGTAAAGTAAATTCAGGTAGAATTAAATATTTTTAAAGCATTATTCACTGCTTATTATCTCCTGTTATTTTTGATTAGTCAGAAAACTTTTTTCTGGTAGAAACAGTGAAAATGCACATATCAAGAAGATCTTAAAGAAAAAAATTAAATGCTGATTTCAGGTTTTTAGTACTTCTAAAAAGACTCAACTACTTACCTGTTCAGAACAAACAGTGCCACATAGCCTGTACTCAGTCACAACATACATGCAGTCTAATAATAAATATATTTTTAAAAAAGAAAAAATTAGATAAGGATTCACTGTTAATACTGATAACATTCATTGGTTTGTAATATATTCCCACGCTGCTTTATGCAAGAGGATAAAGGATGGAAAATGCAATATCAAAGGGAGAACATTATAAACAGAAGAAAGTCCCTACAACAGTTATAATGAAACAATGCAGAAAGTTGCCATGACAGCTGCAGCCCAATTTCACTGCAGCTAGAATTGACTTCTCTAAATAGGGATAGAAAGTGTGGGTCCCTGTGTAATAACTGTGCCATTGTATTCAGGCAATTCTGTGTTACATAATTTCATAATACCAGTATTCTCCATTCGTCACATGCCAGAGCTTTCCCTGCCCTTTACTCAAGAAGGGCTGAAAAGGGGAATTTGTACCTCAGATGTCAGCCTACCATTACCTGGAAGAGAACTTAATGCCAAATGTTTTCCCTTAAGTGCAAGGCAGCAGTGGCAGCACTTGGCCATACTTCTCTTCAGCTTTGAATTTGCAAGTGCCCACACAGGCACCCCCTTGGAGGGAGCAGTACCGTGGCTGAATTTATATCTGTGCCACCATGTGCAGATCACCCTGGCAAAGGCTACAGGATAGTACAGTGGCATAGTAACACTCAGAGTAAATGAATGATCCCTTGTCGTTTGGGGTCTTAAGGGCAGATTTGGGGGATTTCCAAACTGCTTTCCAAAGGACCAAAAATACAACCTGTTGTAAACTAGTTTTATAAATCTATCAGTTGGATCACATGACAGGACTAATTCATATTACAATCCAAGAAGGCAAATTTTACCTATCTCAGCACACACAGGATTGTATGTTTGATGTCTGTGAACTGCCTGTTTGCCTGACTGCTTGATTCCAAAGTCACTTTGGAAACTGTTATTCCCAAAGTGAGGCAAACAGACAGCACCATTAAGGGCTGAAGATAATGATATTGCCTCAGTCCCCAAGAAAAGGTAAAGCTGTCAAGGGGAAACAGACTTAAGCTCCATACCTTCAGGTTCTTGGTCTTAATAAAGAAAGAAGGGTATAACCATCAGTGCAGTGGACAAACAAATCCATCTCCAACAGAATGACTGTGAAAAATTTCAGCTCCATAATCCACACTGAAAACAAATTACTCTCTTCCACCTTAGTTATTTTTTATCCTGAGTATAATTCGAGAATGGGACAGCTGCAAAGAGTGACAACAGACCTAATAAAGGGAATAAATCTGTCACTGCTGTTGTCAGGTTCCTATCTTGTCTGACAATGCATTTAGCTCCCAGATCAGGGGCAAAGTGAGAACATCAATTCCATTTAAATGAGCACAGGAAGCAGCATCTATGGAAACTCCTCTTGTTGCCAGGACTGTAGCTGTGGCATTTTCAAGAAAGTTGTCTCCATTTATCAGGAATTCAGCCTTATCAATGCCTGAAATGGCCTTTCTTCAGAGTCCCATCCAAACCACCTCTCTACCAGCAGACACCTTGAAATACTGGACACATATCAAAAACAAGAAAGTTTCTCTCTCTGCATTAATTTTGATTAAACAATTACTGACTCTGAAAGTCAGTTGAACAGCTCTTGGTTTAGAAAGGTGCAATAAAGGACTGAAAAACTGAGATCAGAACAATTTCATACCAAATAGCTTAAAAATATTTGAGAGGAGAACAAGTTATACTTTCTATGGAGCTGGGGAAGAACTTTTTCAGTCACTGCCAGTACATGTGCAGACTTGTGCAGACCCAAGGCCCAAACAGCTCTTGATTTTTTAAGTAAAAATGAAAAAAAAAGAACCCAAAGAAAAAAACCCAAACAGCTGAAAGGGGCTGTAGTAGATGGAGAAGCATGAAAAACCATCAAAAAATGCAAAAATGCCCATGGATATTAGTGGGCAATGCTTGCACAAGCATAAACATGTCAAGGGTAAATTTTTTGCAAGAATTAGAAGTGTTCTAATTATTTTATTCTTTTTCTTATATGAT
This sequence comes from Erpornis zantholeuca, assembly GCA_013400515.1. Lineage (NCBI taxonomy): Eukaryota > Metazoa > Chordata > Aves > Passeriformes > Timaliidae > Erpornis > Erpornis zantholeuca. The sequence continues at coordinate 1,142 of VZTN01010886.1, read as the reverse complement.
GATCCAATGAATTTTTTGAACTAAATTCCATTATATATTACAGGAGAAAAAGAATATTTAAATTTTTTTAGGGTAAGAAAGGTCAATTAATGAGGTCTTCATTATATGGTTATTGAAATAACAGTAAATTTGGTGACATGACCTAGAGCCTTTAAGACTTTTTTTCTTTTTCTTTTAACACAAAAGAGTGAATGTTATTTTCTTCAAGACAGTTTCTTTATTTTCCCAATTTATATGGCTTTGACCTTCCTAGCTACAACACGTTCGGTGCCATAAATTACCCATGTACTTTTCAACTTGTCTGAATCCTGACATATTACCTGTGAAAACCACCTGGAACTGAACAATAAATAATTCTTTTGAGGGGAAATATTCCCTTCTGGTACTTACACTACAGACGTGCATTTGTTGTGGGCTTCCACAAATGCTTGACTTCACAGTGTTTCCTGCAGAGCACCATCTCCTCAGACATACTGAGGAATTGTCAGCTAGAGCAGCAGTGTCAGCAAATATAGCTTCTTTCCCCCAAGATTGACATGCATGGTGTATTTTTCCTTCCAAAAATGCAATATCCTTAAATTAAAGAGTGTGAATCACATCAGAGCCCCCTTTTGCCCTCTTATTTATAACTAGCAACATATTTTATATGAAGCTGAGATCACTACTATTGTTTTGATATACTCATGTCAAGAACAAGGACACATTTGTCAGCCACCATGCAAAAAACACTACATGGTTTCTGGATATTTTGAACTCAAGTTAATTGAAATATTTCCAATGTTGCTTCAAACTTTTTTTTAGAAAGCAGTATAGGACCAATATTAAAAGCTAGGCTAAACACCTCTGCTTTCAAAAAAAAAAGAAAAAAACCTGACAGATTTCTCCTTTAAAGTGTGAAAAACCGTGATAGAAAAATACATTTTAGTGAGTAAATTATCACAGTTCTGTTGATCTCAGCTGACAGTGTCATATTCTGTCAGCTGAAGGATTGTCCCACCTTCCCCCACAACAAAACACATATTTCTCACTTGAGGCAGGGGAAAGCCTGATGGATGTGAGTTTGCTGTGGCTGTGTCCCAGGGCAGAGTGAATAATCACAGACACACAAACACATGCATGGGGCACACACACACACACATGGG